>ML685785.1:513934-607879 GCA_007922175.1 Pelusios castaneus | reverse complement strand
AAATGTTAATATTTCAGGCAGTTCTAATTCTAGGACAGTCAGTCCCCTTTTAATCTTTTGGCAAGCAAAGACAAATCTATTGATACCAAAGGCCAGATCCTCCGATGTGTTTAGGTGCCTAACTCCCGTTGAATTCAATAGGGATTAAAGAATTTAAGCATCTTTGAGGATCTGAGCCAAATCGCTTCTGGCAGGTGCTTAACACCAAGTATTACTAGCACATACCTGCACTAGCTGGAGCTACGGTCACTGAAAGCAAAGGTTGTCAAATTCAATATGAAAAAAGAAGATGGGCAGTAGCCAATAAGAGACCAGCACTTGAATGCTAGCAGGATGGCTATAGGTAAAGGGAACTTTGTAGAAAAGAACCACAGTTAGTTCTTTGCATGGCCAGCTGGGAAACAACCCAAAAGCTTTCATGCTATTAATACACAAGCTAATCCTCCTTTCATAACAACTTAGGAAGTGGTCAGTTTCCCCAGCTCCTCAGCAGGGTAACTAGGGGATGCTGTAACAGCCAGACTAGCGGTATGGCATGGCAGCTCTTGACTCAAGGAATAACATGAAAAGAATATAGTGGTTTTGAAACCATGGACAGGGGAGGGATTGTCTTGTTTTCCAGACCTCAGAGAAAGGATAAAATTCAAGAGTGACAAATGGGGGCTGTCGGTTACAAGTAAACTGGAGAGAGTATAACTCAGTTTACACAGAGTAGAAAGGCAAGATTGTAACAAGAGCAGCACAAACATGAACCTCCCCTCACCCCCCCCCCCCCAAAAAATCCCCCTGCTAGCTACTTTTCCTGCTACAACACTACTCTTCCACCCTCTATTTAAGTTCCAGTACCCTACAGTCATCATGTGCAATACATACCTTTGTTTCCTTTAAATTTAGCCCAAAAATCTCAGCGTGGGGCCATCTGAAAGTGAGCTAGTTTATACTAAAAGTTCATGCTGTGTCTGGCTCAAAATTGGAGAGGAAAGTCCATCGCCTCTATTCACAGGACTGTATACCAAGTTACATGTAATTGACTTAGCTGGTGAAATTTGAAGTAAACAAGTCTGGGCAAAGAACAAAATCCTCTCCATTTCCTCTTCCTGAAATCTGAGCTGCTTGCTGTACATAGTGTGTAAAGAATTAAACTGTCAGGCATATTGGCATGTAAATCAATTCACATGATTCTTATTTTAATATTTTTTTTTGTTTGTTTTGACCACATTTGCTATTTAGAAAAGATGTAGAGGTTTCCCTGTCCACTGTGAATCTGACATTTTTCTGGCAAAAGATTAACATCAAACACAGACTACTTCATGCTATAAATCAAAACAGTTTTATCTTGACACATCTGACTGAAATTAATAATCTTGCCAAGCCAAGTGTTCAGTGCCAGCCACTGAACCAGTACTGTTATGGTGAACTGTGCAAGTTAGTCCAAAGGCTGAACTTGCACCTTGATTTGCCAGACTAACTGAGATTCACTAATAAGTAATGTATAAAGCCCATAAATTGGTCTTTTTGAAACCCAGTGAGAGAATGGGGGTTTGCTTTTAACCCTGTTGTGTTTTGTTGCTCAGTTCCAAATGTTAGTGTTTTTCCCATCTCCCAAGTCAGTAATCTACTAGACCTCTTCCAGGCTGATGTCATGAAGCAACCTCCAGTTTGAGCTTTTTCAGCGCTCAGGAAAGGCTACTGGTGCCTTTTGGAAAAGTCAGTCCATTCAGATGTCGCAGGAATGTCTGCAAGCACCGTTTTCCCACCAAGAATTCACAGGCTTACACTAAGATTGGAGCAGGCACTCTCTTTTTCTCCTATGTGTATACTATGTCTGACACAATGGGATCCTAGGCCATGACTAGAGGTCCTAGGTTGCTATGGTAAAACAAAAACAACAAAAATAATGAGCTTATTCCAAGTCCTCCTTTTCCTAGTAAAAAACCCATGCCTTCATAACAGGTTTCCACTGTCTGCCTTGAATGCCATATTGTTACTTCCTTAGCAGTCTGAATTGTTAAGCAGGTGACACTTATTTTTCAGATTGTTTCCTGCAGAAACACAGAGCTTTATCTAGGTTCAAGGGAGGGAGTGTTGTTCAAAGTCATTAGCTTTTGAAACACTAATGCCTCAGATATAGAAATCTATAATCCCAGCTCCTACTGGACTCAGTTTATGCACACACTCTAGGCGCATTTATCTCCTTTAAGTGCCTGATTCAGCTCCCATTTAAGTCAACTTGAGCCTTTCCATTGACTTCACTGGGAAATCAACAAAGCTCTGAACCAGCAGCTCAAGCTGAGCCTTCTAGTAACATCTAGTACACCTGGCTTCCTCTTGCAGACTGTATTCCAGCACGAGAGCAGGCCTTTGAGTTTGACTCATTTTGGAACAGGGAAAGGTCTAAAAGAAAAGTTTGACTAGAGCCTACGCTCTGTTCTTCCCACACTCGTGATACATAATGCTGTTAGAAGAGGAGGCAGGGGGCCTAGAGTGCACGACTTAGGTCAGCGCACTTGTGTGGTATACAGCATTTTCCCCTGGGATGCTTTTGTAACCAGAGAATCTTTATCATTTTCTCCCTCTATCCAAGCTCACTGACTGGACACGAGTGTAAAACAGTGCATTAAAACTTAAGCCTTGTCAATTTAGGAAACTTGTACCAGTACAACCTAAGGTGTGAAGTTAAACTGATCTAGTTAAACAAAGAAGTTTGCACCGGTTTATTTAAACTGGTTTGAAAAGTGATGTAAGCTGAATGAGGGCAACTTTTCTGCGTAGGTGAGGCCTTAGCTGAGTCGTCTCTTAACTGTCCTTTTGTTACTCTATTTAGAGTTACCTGTTGCCCTCTTCTTTATTGTACTGATGCTCGGCTATCACATTTTCCCCCGAGGCACTACATCTGCCCCTGGCAGGACAAAATTCCAACAAGTCAATGACACAGACTCTGAAGTGAAGACTTTATACAAGGAATGTCAAGGATGGTTTCTCTTTGTGCGTTAACACTGTAGTAAAGCCACATGCATGGAGGCCACACAGCCTGGCCTTCAAACCAGCTACAAATCTTAATTATATTGTCCGCCACCTATTCAAAAATAAACAGCTCAAAGTGCAGAGCTATGTTGTAAAACGTCTTTTCTAAGACAGGACTGTTACCCACTCCTATCCTTCCTCCACTCGAGGTGACCGTCAGCTTATGACTATAAAATACAACTCAGTCTCTATAGCCCGAAGGAAAGGTTTCCTACAGCATGTTCCAATTCGCTTCAATGTGCAGACTGGGAACATCTGCCAGGGCGGTCGCTTTGCAAGCAGGTTCCTTCAGGTGAATGAGCATGAACGACTAGTTTCAAGGACGAAGCCAGCACACCTGTTCAGAAGGTCTAGTTTTTTATAGCAGTTAATTTAACAGTATAGTCCTAAAAGAGGGCGTTGGTCATTGAGCTACACAAGGACACATTTAACAGGTAGGACTAAATCAGTTCCAGGCTATCGTGTCAAACTCCAGCCACACCACTTGGGGACAAGTCTCCTCCATGGGAACATCCTTTGTCCACATAAGCCAAATGTTCAGTTCATGATGGTCTCATTTCTTGTCATGAGAGCCAGAATCCACAGAAGAGGAGAGTATCAGTTGAGCTCAGTGGTTTGCTCACTGCTGATAAACTCACTGGTTCAATGCAGGCCTTTATGGAAGAGTAAAGTCCACTGAGTACCACGTACTAAGAGCTGAAAGAGCTTCCTGCTTTCCAGCTGAATCTGTAGGCTTGGTTGTTGGGTTTTTAAAGAAAGATCACAATCAAATCTGTGCCATTTCTATGCAGCCACTTGCAAGACCTGCGGTGGCACCATGGATTTGGGACTTAAAACTTTAGTAGCAAATACTAGACTGCAGATCATGAGATTTTCCAGAAAACCGGAACTTGCCTCATTCTGAACACAAGCCTCTTAGTCTGGGACAACTTCATAAAGAAATTATAGTCCTCCAGAAAGAGATCCAAGTGCCTGGGAATGCAATCAAGAAGCATGAGGCCCTGCTGCCTTGTGATCTTTTGCTGAAGTGGAAATGGCTATTACCACAGATGCCCTAATGTTTTCCACATCATTTGTTTTCCCTTCAACAACTCTAGCTTGGTCTCTGCCATAGTGCTAGGTTCAGCTCCACTCCACAGCACTGCGATCCCATGACCTGCCAGATTACCATTTGGGACCTCAATTTAAAAGGCTTTTGCAAATCCTTTATTGCCAGGAGGTGGAGCTTCCAAAGACAGGGCCCTTCCCATTATCACCTGGGGAGACTTCAAGAGAAGAATTAGAAGGCACTGCAGTGGCTATGAATTCGACCCAATACAGCAGAGAATAGCTGCATCTCTTATTTGAACTAGAAATATTCAAAGCATCGCTAGCCACCTGCATTCTTAACATACTAAAATTATATATAGATATAGATGTTTCAACTGGATTAAAATACATGATTTTGGATCGCTCATTTACAGGTGAGCTTCCCCCCTCCCCAATGAGTTTGCAATTAAAACCTGAAGGTCCAGTTTACTCACTCAAACACATTTTCCAGCATCCCAAGATGGCTAAAACTGGGGCGCAGGCCAGAGATCAGAAACATGCACTCTGGCTGCAACAGGTTAAAAGGTGAAAAGAAGACCAAATTTTTTTTTTTCTAACCCTGAGAACCTAAGGAATTTTGAAGGACCCAGACTGGAAGCTGGGGTTAAAGATCGCCAGATTTCTTGTTACAGTTAAAACAGACTCGCACTGGATGATCCCATCCACGAGAGGGGACTGTTCGGCGCTCATTTGAACACTCATCACAGAATCCCTGGCCACAGGCTCGACAGTGGTGTTTAGAGAGCTTGATGTTAAACTCCTTCTGGCAGTTGTGGCAATGTAGGATTTCATGATCCGGCACCCAGTAAGCAGGTCTGGCAGCATCTTTCACGAGCCCTACAAAGGATTAGAAAGAGCCAGAGCAATTAGAACATCTCCTTTGCTAAGAAAGAGGAGGGGAAGGACCTAAGGACTGCATCCCACACCTGTGCCTACTCAAAGAACTCATTAAGGAAATTGATAAGATCTACTTACAAAACACTTCATTCTAACAGGCATCTGTTAGTAGTGCAGCTGTTCCAAATTTTTCATACTCTGTCCCTACACAAGTAAATGGCACTGTTTTTTTTAAAACAGGGACCCTATCACCAGTACACCATTGTTTAATAAACAATAATAAATTAATTAGTTAGAGCTGGTTTAGTATCCACACAATAGGTGCAACATGCATGCTTCCCCTCCACGTTCAACCCTGACCAAGTCCAGGGCCAGATCTCCAAGTCTCACTCTAATCCTAGACCTTTTTGCTAAAACTGCCAGCCAGGATATCAATTTATGGCATGTGATGTGGATCCCCATCTACTAATAACCAGACTGAGCACTCCAGTTCTTTGGCACAGTCAGTCACCGAATAGCTGTACAACATTTGGTCACTATTGACCTTGGCTGGATTTGGACCAGTGACCTAAACATGAAAATTCCTGCATTAAATCTTATTCAGAATGGCGTATCATGTTAAGTAGATCTTATCGATGTCTGGAGACCATGCAGTTCAGCGATACGCACTTCTTCGAGTTTGGACTGTAGAAGTAGGGCAGCCATTATTCTCTAACCCCTGCTCTTTTTCCTAGAGAACAGGGGGATCAAATCTCCCTGACTTACCGGAATGATTCCACAATCAGAGTATAGTGCCAAGACAGGCAACGATTCTGCACTTGAAGAAAAGCACAGGCCTATTTTGCTAATCTTTTGCCATTCTTTGCAGAAGGCCATCAAGGGCAAGTGGGGGTGGAGAACTCCTCCTGCCATGAGTCATTTAGAGAGCACTGGGTTTCTGTCTCATCTTCACTCCAGTGTGGTTCAGCTGCATGGCCAAACCAATGTAACCATCATTCTTTCAGGTATCTGTACAATGGTGACACCATCACCAACTGGCAGTTTCATTCCTGCTTCCATTTTATTAGATAAAAAAAGGTCTGCCAGCCTGACGAAATTCCAGGCAGAGCAATGAAGAGAAGGTCTGATCAGTAGTTAATGCAATTCATCATCCTCTACTGCTGTCTACCTCCTGTGGGAGTTTGAACGACCATTTGTCCTGGTGATCAGTGGTGGAACACCACTTAAATGCAGATATCCGCTGAAGCACCTGGGCTAGTACCCAGTGCACTAATAACCAGCACATTGTCATTATACTAAGCCCAGCATTAAGGACCAGCCTCCCAGCTACTTTCCCATCATTTATCTACTGAGTGTTTACATGTCTTAGTCCTGACTTACAGTGCTGAGCCAACAGATCCCTATTATGTCACCTGGTGCTGCAGGCACTCAGAACCTCTCAAGAACATGAAGCTGGGCCACAATTTTTTAAGTACAATCTAGGAAACTTAGTCTGGCAGATCACTGCAATAACCCTACTGGTGTATCAGGGGAAGAAAAGTTATGAGTAACTCATGCATCTGTGATGCTCCCCTGCAGAGAGAATAGAAATAAGAAGGTGTGTAAACTGGGGGTGGGGAATGCTTAGAAAGAAGAGGAAGTGTAGAGAGTCCGCCCAGAAGCCAGCAGAAGTCAGAAGGGGGACCCTTGACCCACAATGGCAACATGGCATAAGAATTGTTAGTATGCCATGCCAGCTCACTCCAAACACTGACATTTAACAACCAGCTCTGACATATGCAACCAAAACGTGCCCAGATGGAAAACGAATGGAAAGGAAAGAGTGCCCACCGAGTGGGATGTCTATGGCGGTGACCACGGCTCCAAGAGTGTTCTGCACCGCCTCACCAACCTTCCTGGCGATCAGCGTCCCACCTTCCTCTTCCGTCTGTGACTCAGGCACATCTGCATGACAGAAGAGTTACGGTTCAAAACCCAAGGCGCAGTTCCTGCCGAGTCTCAGTTAAACCAAGGTCGCTTGGCTCGGGGCAGCACTTGCAGTGTAGGCTGGGGCTCTCTGGCATCCCAGTGCAGACATACACCACTTAGCCTTTATTTTACAGACATGCTGCCTTCACCTAGGGAATCTGCATGGCTACAAGTTTCCTCTGCCAAAGTGGACAAGACAAAGTCTGCTCTAAGACCAGTGCAGCAGGGATGCTATCTCCTCACCAGTAGGAGAGATTGTTGCCATCTGGGATATTGCGATAAAGTCCATTTTAGAAATAATTCCTTGTAAATGGTATTTGCAATAAAGAACAAGGGGGCCTCATAGTTCATCTGCTTTTCCAACCAGAAGAATTTACAAATATGACTTCAAATCCTGCTCCGAGGTGGTGTGTGCCCCAAAGAATGGCACCACCTATACCCATATGAGGACATCAGTTGGCAGTTGGATCAGTTTATGGGCCAAGTTGACATCCTGGGCTTTCGAAAGAAAGAAGTCAGGGCTAAAATTTCAGGCCCTACATGTAGTTACTGCTGAGAGGAAGGTGGGGAATTTCCTTCCGTTCCCAGAACTAGCAGAGTCTGGTCAGGGTTACCTGGCTGGATGCCTCTGCAGTCATAGCAGTTATCACACACTCTCACTGGGGCCGGTCCCCAGCCCCGCTCAGGGACAGGGCGGGTCCTGGAAGAACAGCCATCACAGAAGCCCTCCCCGCAGGCCCGGCAGTGATGTTTAGTATCATTATCTTTAAAGGACGTGCCACACTTGTTGCAATTCTGAACAAGACAAAACAGAAAGAGAAACTATTAGTTTGATTTTCCTAATTAGGTAAGGAAAGCATAAGAGCTGGATCTTAAGATGGCAGGGATGGTGGCATCTGTGAAAATGACTGGATCCTGCATGAGTGGGGAAAATATTTTAAGTCTCACCGTGAGCTGATCCGTATTTACACTGCAGAGACTTTTTGATGCCTTTCACTGAAGTGTCATGGGCAGAATCACTAGTCTGAGTGGTGCCAGCATTGTCCTTCTAGTTCCATGACTTCATACACAGAGAAGGGAATCATGGGAATGCAAGTGTGCCGTGGCTATGTCAGCAGCATTACCATGATCCCTGTAGTCAAGGCCATGCTCTCTGGGGCGCCTACAAGACTGGAAGTTGATCTGTGCATGGATGAAGGTTTTGAAAAGCAAAGATAAGATGGGCCATTTCCACTTTAGCCATCTGCCCAAGTCCTTTTACATGCTTTCTCAAAGGAGCTGGGGGTCTTTTTTATATTGAATGGTAAGGACTAAGTATTCATCTACAGCTTCGTATTCTGTGTAAATCGGTTGCACATGCAAAAGTGGGAATGCAAAAATTTGATTCTCTGTGTTCATGAGCAAGATTGTGGGAGCCAAAATTTTTATCATCAGTCTTGACAGTGGGAATGGGTCAAACTTGAAGTAGTAGTAAGTGGGGGAAAAAAGGGTACAGATTGCACCTCCGGGGAAGAAGGACTGGATAAGGCATCTGATAACTTTCTCAGGCCAACTCAAGAATGGGACTAGCAAGGGACATCGCCATTGTCTCTGAAGAACTGCTGGAAGTGGATGAGCTGCAGTTTGCAATCCACAGGAGAAAAGGTCCCCAAAGTCTATCAGATTATTTTTTAACTGGTTACTTTGCCATTTTCTTATTTGGATATGATGTGGAGGAAGAGAATGTTCAGCAAAGCAAAGAGAGGAAGTTCCCTCAACACCATGAATGTACAGCAGCTGTTACATACCAGAATTTGGGAGTTGGGTCTCCAGTAGGCAGGGGCAATTTGGTCCGTCAGCCAAGATGTCACTGCTTTTGTGGGTCCCAGACTGAGCTCAGACACAGACTGTGCCATGAAATTCATCCCATCCAACAGGCGCTGAGCTGCGTTGTTGTTGTCTTTCAGAAATCCATCTGTCTAGAACACAAGAGGGATTTACATGAAAATGGAAAAAATGGAGAAGGAAACATTTGCCTCTCCAAAGCACATGCTTCTGGGTGTAAATGCCCATGCACTGCTGCTGTTGAACTGGAGAGTAACACCTGGAAGAATCACATTCCACTCTTTTTTGGGGGGGTGGGAGGGGTGTGGGTAGAAAGGGGAGGACAAGGTGTCTCACTGATTTAAACATTCACGCCAGGCATTCAAATGTTGACAAGGTCAACCCAGCTGTGTGAGACTTTCAGAGGGACCTTAAGAAACAAGCTCCTGTCCTGCCTCATATTGACATTCAATATACTATGGCATTTACAGTAAGAAGAGGAGGTTTTCTCAAGTGTCCGTTGTTTCCACTGTTGTTCAGAACATTGTGGAGCAGGTGGCTGGATTTCAGTGGAGAAAGAAAAAGACACCAATCAACCGATCCACCCCTCAGAAGCACCCCGACAATCAGACTTACTCCCGGCCAGACATGCTCAATTTCTGTCCTCACTACTGTGTCCACAGGATCTTGGTTCCCAAACCAGTACTGCCGGCTGCGGTACACCACGCCACAGTTGAGGCACTCAATCACATACCTGCAGTGGGGAAGAAGGAGAAGTGGTTACCTGGAAAGGGGATGGAGGCCCAAAGGAGTTGACAGAGGAAAGGAAAGGGAGAGGCAGAAAGACTGCTTGCTCCTGCACTCACCCTGACCAGGCGTACTTGGCAAGGCCCATCCAAGGGGAATCAGTGGAAGCAGATGTTTTTGGTACCACACTGACCTCCTTCCCACGCTCGTAACAGGCCTGGAATATGAGTGTTTGATTAAAATCACCTGTTTTAGAATCCCAGACACCAAGTCTCACGCTTCTGTTTTTGGTCATGAGTGGATTTAAAAGCCTTATTTGTTCTATGAGTGTGGAGATTGTTTGCTCAAGGGGCCACATGATGGATCCCATCCCTGATGATGGGATTTTTGTGCATTATATTTCCCAAATGATGTCATGTGTTTAAACAACTATAAAAATATGGCTATGGGTGAAGTACCCCCAGGCTGCTATACATAACCTTTGAGTTATATGCACCTCAAAAAAAAAAATCAACTAACATTAGGAGTGGATGGAAGGAAATAGGGAGAGCAATGAAAGGACTGATCCATTCAGAATATTGAGACTGAAGGGCAACAGCTAAAGGGTTAACCTGTCCTGTGGAATGGCAGCCGAGCAGCCCTTGGTGATTCAGCCAGCAAAACTGTAAACAGTAGGTCAGCTGGGCTGCCATCAAACAGAACAATTACCAAAGCACTGTCAATGATGAACAGGAATCTTGTTGCCAAGTCGAGGCCAAAGAGTTGTTCCCACAAGTCTTTAACAGAGAGGAGGAACAAGACAATGAGTACATGTGAGTAACGCTCCTCATTCCCAGGCATGGGTGATACATAACTCCTGTGTTCGGTGAGGGTTGGTGGGAGGGCACCTCTGTCCAAGACTGTGGCCCTGCCCCAATCCCTCCTACTGAGGCCCTGCCCACACTCCCTCCCTGATCCTGGTCTGTGCCTACCAAGGTCTCCCCGCCCATCACTGACCCCTCTTGGGAGAAATCTTAGGGGTGGGGTGCAAGCAGCAGGCAGAGCAGGGGTGAAGTGTGAGGAGGGCAAATAGATGGAGCGGGAGGCTTCAAGCAGTGGCCATTTGAGGAGGCTTAGCTTCTCCAAACCTATTATATCCCTGCCTATGTTCCCAGGATGTGGGTTCCCCTCGTCTCCTTCTCATGTACTAGACCCAGTCCTTAGGGCTCTGCTCACTTTGCAGGTGTAGACTCTGTTATCGTATTGATGGGAGTATCTGCAGCGGCTTTTGGCTTCATGAGGAACTCCTTCTTTTGCATGGTTCATGCTGTTCTTACAGCCACACCTGGAATCCAAAAACAAACAATGAGTAGGCTAGAAAATCACTGATATACGACAAACTTCAGCACAAGGTCAATTAAGATGCCAGAGCTTAATTAGGTTTTATTCAGAATCTTATGTTTGCATAGTCCCTTTAAGCTCAAAGCATTTTAAAAGCTGTACATCCAACAGTGACTTCACAGGCCACTAAAAATGCAGCCATCATGGAGTCAGATACCAGACTGTAAGATTGCTGTGAAACCACAGTAATTTAATCCTCGAAGTGAATCCTGTATCACAGAGATGCTTCACAGGAAATGTAGATGGAACTAACCAGGTTTGGAATTTGGCCAAGACACCAGAGCTAACATCCCAGCTCTTAAAAAGAGCGCTAGAGAATCTTTAATGACCACGAAGACTGGGAACCTAGTTTTACATCTTATTTGATAGACAGGACTTCCAGCAGTACAGTATGCCGGGGCATCATGCTTATCCAGCTCAGTAGACTCCGAGGTGTGACTGCTAGCTACTAAACTACCAGCACCACTTCCCACACTACCAGGGCTTTCCTTAGAGGCCTTGCACTCAAGTTCTGATGCATCCAACTGGTTCGTATGCAAAATCTCATCAGCCCCACGGGATGGGGCTGCTAAGTCACAGGCCATAGGTCAAAATCCAAGGCTGGCTGGATGTATGTTTGAGTGATGTTTATGTAATGAGTATTGCAGAAAGTCTCACGTGGCTATTACTTTTTACTTCAAGTGATTCTTGTAGACCACTCATTTCACACTCTGCCCTTTGAGGGATTTGCACAATTTTGAGACCACATATTTATGAACACTGCTTGGGAAGGGACGTGGGCAAAACTGTGAGTGCAGAAGTGGCAGATTCCACAATATTAGGCTTCCACTGCAATTCTGACAGTGGGAGCCCTGCCGTGCACAGGGCTGAGACTGGAAGCCCTGGGCAACCGACAGCAGGAGCCCCTGCTCTAAGCCTTGGCAGCCAACAGCGCAAAGTTGCGGAAAAGTAACAACAGACTTTATTACTGCAAATAATAAAGTCCATTATAATTTCTTCCACAATTTGCCATGGCTTGTCAAAAATTTGAGGCTGAGATGTGCACAACCACCCCATAATTCAAGTAGAGTCATATAGATACATGAAAATAAGACCTTATGGTCTAGCGGTGACAGACATCAGCATACACTGTACACACATTGAACTGCTTTTCAAGCAGTTCAAATAGATTCTGACGTCAAGGGAAACATACAAATTCCATATTTAGACTAAGGAATGACCACACTGATGTCACCAACTGATGCTGATGATGGCTATTTAGGGTATTTGTGACCTCACTATGACAACACATTCTGATGCTGCAAACTTTGACAGTACTGTCTCCCAGAGGGATGAAGATATTTTTCTCACGTACTTACCCACAGCTGAGGCATACGGAAGAGCAGGTAAAATACTCATCAGGAAAGAAGGAGCTGTGAGCCATCTGGTCATCAGGGATCTCACCACTGAACCGGTCACTCAAGGCCTGTCAGACAAGATGAGAGAAACTGCTGAGGAACACCAAGGACATTGATACACCAAGCCAGTGACAGCTTTCTGGAAAGGTACATATCTTCATGACTATCTTGGGAGGCTTCTCAAGGATCCTTCATGGGTTCCTCTCTGGAAAAAGGACCAACTGGGCTGTATTGCTAACTGGCTGCACTGACCAGGAAACAATATAGGTATGAGCTACAAAGAAAAAAAAAACATAATCCCCTCTCCTTTCATTCTAACATGAAACACAATTTTACTTCTGGCAGGGAGATAGACTGGATGATCTCGAGCGTTTTTTCCATCTCTATGATCTCGAGCGTTTTTTCCATCTCTAACTTCCATGATAGGAAAGAAGGGGTTGGAAGAAGGTTACATGGTCACACAGAGTAAATAGCTGTATAAAAAGGGGTTTGTATTTCACAGCAAAGGAAACAGCATTTGCCCCTCCATACTCAAACTTGCAAGGTTTGAATTAGGTGACTTAAATTAACTAGTATTAATTAAGGTCATTCATTTTTTATTTTTTTTAAATGAATTTAGTGATGGTGAAATAGTGCAAGTTTTCCTCATGGGGCCTTATCAAAGTGCCTCTAGCCTATTCTGCAGAGACCACATTTGGAGCAAAAAGCAAGCTCACTTGCCATGGTTCATTCAGCCCTTGGCTTTTCAGCTCAGACTGCAAACAAGCATGATCATTAGAGCCGGTTGTGATTGTAGCTTCTGTGATGGAGACACCTCTCCACTAGGACCTGGACTGAGGCCAAACACATTCCACACAAACCACTAAATGGCTCTCAAATGTTAGTGCCTTTTGATTATTACTGATGTGGGCTGGATGTGAGCTGGCAACCCCACAGGCAAAATGTTTGAGGAGGTGAAAACGGTCCTCACATACATGAGGAAAACAAAAACACCACAGCACACATGCTGGAGGAATGGTGAAGAGGTTGCCATTCTTTTCTTCAAAAAAAAAAAAAAAAAAAAAAATCACTTTTCTTCTTTCACTAAAACACCAACAAAACAAAATAACCCCCACACCTTCCTTATTAGATATTCAGAATCCTACACAACGCACCCTAGAGCTATGCTCCTGATCTTTATTGGTCCCAAGGATCTAGAGATGAAAAAACAAGAAAATACTTTCTCTTGTAGGAAAACATTTGGCACAAATCTGAGTCTAGATGGCTACCAGATCCTGAATCTCAGTTACTCTTGCAACAACATGGATCTCTCCCCATTGTACCAAAATGGCTGACCTTCGTCTGTCTTGTGCATTTATAATGTGCCCATCACTGCTAACACTGAACTACAGGGTCCCATCCTAGTTCTTATATCTGTCCTATAAACTATTTTAAAAGCTACATGTAGTGTTTTAACGAGGTAGAATAATCTTACTTTTAAGTTTCATTTGTACAGTTCATGTTTGTACAGCTTTTGTTTATCATGAGGCTGGAACACTGCCTCCTACAGGCAACTCTGCCTATGTAATGTTTTCCTGGAGAGCCTGTCATAATAGTACTGAAGAGCTGAACAAGTGAACTAAGTGCCACACTACTACGTGAAAGAGTCAACACAGTCTGAGGCAGTGCTAGGCAGAAACAGACCAAGCAATTGCTTAGGGCCCCAAGCAGCTCAAAGGGGCCCCCACTCACTTTTTATCATAAGAACTTGCCTGGTTTAGTACTGTGGGGAGGGGAGTCCCAAAAATATTCCTGTTTAGGGCCCCCACTAGGCTAGTACCGGCTCTGACCACAGTGTTCTGTGACTTTTCTTCATGGATCAATCTCTGCCAAAGAATCAATTCCTGATGATTCCTAGGGTGACTAAACACAAAGTAAAATAATGATGTAGTAATAATTAAAACACCTCAATTATTTTGCTTCGTGAGGCATTTTGGAAAAGACACATCTATATTGTTTTGAAAAGCACTGTTAATCTGTTGAATTGTTTTGAACAAGTCTTTCAGGGGATGTTAAGAAGGCCAAAAGTATAATTGGTTGGGTTTTTTTTTTAAAAAAATGTATAAACAACATGGAGGATAGGTCCATCAATGCCTATTAGCCAAAATAGTCAGGGATACAACCCCATGCCCTGGGTGCCCCTAAAATGCTGCCTGCTAGAAGCTGAAACTGCACAGTGGTAGATGGATCAATCAATAATTGCCATTTTGTTCATTTCTGCTGAAGCATCTGTCATTGGCCACTGTTAGAACACAGGGTACTGGGCTAGCTGGACCATTGGCCAACCCAGTATAGCCGTTCTTATGTTAAATGTTTAGTAGTGCTACTCCAGAGTGAGAGGGGCGAGTTAAATTGTTCCTCCTTAAGTAAACTACTTCTGGTAGCTTCCTTCCCATATAGCAGCTGCCAACCTGGTTTATCCTGCCATCCCTTGGCTTATGGAATTGCAAGCTCATCAAGAAGCTAGCAAAAAACCTTCTCTGGTGCCATCTTTCAGCTCACCAGTATCCTGGATTCCTTTCAGTCAGACTTCAGACCAGAATAGGACATAAAGAGAGCAGTTGTTTCTCTGGTGTACAATCACCTCCTGTCCATGGACAAGGAAAGATATCTATACTCATCTAGCTCTGGCCTCTCTGTGGCATTTGATACACTCAGTCACCAAATAGTCCTAACTCAGGTTCAAGAAGCTGCAGGGGTTAACAAACACCCTGATTAAAATATCTCTGGTCCTTCTCAGACTGAGGCTAGAAGGCTGCCATGGGCAATGGTACCTTCCTCTCTGAAGCCTTCAGCTGCAGAATCTCACAAGAGTCCATCTCTTCCCATATTATTCAACGTCTGTAGGAAGACAGTGGAAGAGCTGGTGAAACAGCACAGACCATAATGCCATCTTCACATGAATTATACCCAGTTTGTACATCTCCTTTATGTCAAATGTAAGCAGTACTGGCTCCCAGCTTTCCCAATGCCTACCTGAAATCAGCACCTGGATGAAGAACAAATGGCTAAGTTTCAACCTAGAGAAGAATTGAAGCAATGCTGATAAGGAGCGGGAAGAGCTTTGAAGGACTGGTTTTAGAGGAAACACCTCCCACTACTGAGAACATCTGCTCTCAGACTGTTCAGTCAGACCACAGCCTGGGGGTCCTTTTGAACTCCCCAAAGCTATTGGATGGCCAAATACCCATGACGACAAAAAATGCCCCCACCCCACTCCCTTTTTTTTTAAACCTGAGAGTAGTGGCTCCAAGATGGCTCTTCTACCCTATCACATACAAACCTGAGGATAGTAATCCCCACATTTATGGCCTCAAACTTACTTATTGCAACTCATTTCTAGAAATGAAGCCACATACCCTGAAAAAGCTCCAGCTGACAAAAACTACAACAGGCAGTCTGCTTAGTAATACAGCAGCCAACAGTCTTTTATCTGCACAGACTACCCACTCAGTTCAGAGTCCTGTTCAAGCCATGTGTTCTGTTATTCACAGCCCTCACTGCAACTGACCCTAACTACCTGACAATTCACCTTTCCTTTCACAACTATGACCTCCCATGACAGCTGCATTCCACTGGAGCAATGAAAATGTCCATCCAACGAAAGCAGTATCTGAATGAATGGGACAGAACTTTCACAAAAGCCAAATCCAGACCATGGAACTCACTCCCTCAGAAAATACCAGCCACAGAAATAACCATTTTCAGAACTAGATGCAAAACTCTTTCCTTCAACTTACTGGGGGAGAACAAAGTTCATCACAAGCATACATGCATAAAAAATAATCATGCTCATTCTCCATTAAGAGTGACTGTTCTTATTTTTTAACTACTTAGGAAGCTCTCAGGTATTACGGTAATAAGAGTCCTGTACAACTCCTTTCCATCAGCCCTCAAGTATGCTACTGTATCTGATCCTAACAATCCCTCCCTCTATGTAACTTGCTTCTCCAGCTACTGCTGCATCTCCCTCATTCCCTTTGCCTCCCAGCTCCATGAGTATATGGTCTGTACACGACGGCAGTGCATTTACTTCCTCACTTTTCAAATCCCTGGCAATTAGAACATAGGAACAGCCAGACTGGGTCAGACCAATGGTCCATCTACCCCAATATTGTCTTCTGACTGTGGGTAATGCCAGGTGCTTCACAGGAAATGAACAGAACAGGCAATCTGCGAATGATATATCGCCTGTTCTCCACTACCAGCTTCCGACAGTCAGGAGTTAGAGAC
The DNA here is from genome assembly GCA_007922175.1 of Pelusios castaneus. NCBI lineage: Eukaryota > Metazoa > Chordata > Testudines > Pelomedusidae > Pelusios > Pelusios castaneus. The sequence continues at coordinate 591,362 of ML685785.1, read as the reverse complement.
ACCCAGTACATAGGGTTGTAACCCTGATCATTTTGGCTATAGCCATTGATGGACCTATCCTCCATGAACTTATCTAGTTCTTTTTTTAACCCTGTTATAGTCTTGGCCTTCACAACATCCTCTGGCAAAAGGTTGAGTGTGTGATGTGTGAAGAAATACTTCCTTTTGGTTGTTTTAAACCTGCTGCTTATTAATTTCACTGAACGACCCCTGGTTCTTGTGTCAAGGAATAATTAAAAAAAAAAAAAAAAAATTTAAAAAAAAAAAAAAAATTTAAAAAAAAAAAAAAAAAAAAGGACTTCTTTATCCACTTTCTCCAGTCCATTCATGATTTTACAGACTTCTACCATAGCCCCTCTTAGCCATCTCTTTTCCATGCTGAATTCAGTTTCTACCCATCATCGCTGCACTGATGCTGCTCTTAGGAAAGTTACTAATAGCCTCCTCCTGGCCAGATCCAGGTGTGTCTCTGTAAATCTCCTCTATGAACTGTTTATCACTTGAAATAAAGTCTATTACTCTTTCCTCCCCGAGTCAGCTTCCTCCTCAGTGTGGGTTTAAGATTTTGCTTTTCTGATGTCCTTCAGTCTTTCAACCTGATTCGTCAGCGGAGCCTAGATCAGTTCTTCTTTATCATTCTTCTCGCCTGCTGTCTTCCCTCAGGAGAGATCTGCCCACCCCATTCAATCATTATATGTCTATATGAGATACACTGAAGATTTGCCTTTTCTCCAAATATCTGCAATATTTCATTAAAGCTTTGTGTGGAACTTTATTAGGCACATGATACTGGGGAATGATGTCACAGACAGGAATAAGGACCCCGTGTGCCTCTCCCCAACCCCCTGGCAAGCCATATTCTGCAGCAAATGACTTACTTTCAGAGCTTTGAAGATAACTCCAGGTTGCCTGGGGGAACGGGTGGTATTGTTCTCCAGCTGGTGCTCCACAGCTCTCCTAAGTCCTGAGAAGTCCGTGAGGTAATTGTAAGTCCTGGTTCCTTCGTAGTGGATTGAGCTGAAGGCGTCCGGGAAGCGACTTAGTTTCCGGAAACGATCCTGGATGAGTTTTTCAGGAACCTCAGAAGGGTGATCTACACCAATTCAAAAGCAATAAGAGGTATATTAACAACTGCTGGATTACCATAAAGCTATTTAACAATCAGGCAGTAATTTAAGAATGCAGACTGCTATATTTACATTCTGAACTACTCCTCATCACCCTTCAGTGATGCAGATAAACAAGTTCCAGAGGGGTAGCCGTGTTAGTCTGTATACAGCATAAAACAACAAGAGTCCTGTGGCACCTTAAAGACTAACACATTTCTTCAGGCATAAGCTTTTGTGGGCTGTAATGCATCTCATGGAGTGGACTGTAGCCCACAAAAGCTAATGCCTGAAGAAAAGTGTTAGTCTTAAAGATGCCACAGGACTCCCATTATTTTTGCAGATAAGTTAGTATTCCCCATTTTACCCAAGGGGAAAATGAAACATTTTCAAAAATGGTCTCTGATTTTAAATGCAGTGTTAGTCCCCTACAATTGAAGTTTAGAGATGCTGAGCACCCACAGCTGAAACAGAAATCAGTGGAAATTATTAGTGGTCAGTATCTCTGAAAATCTGGGCTTTAGCTTAGGAGATCTACTTGGCACCAAAAATTAGAAGCCAATTTGCAATATCTGACACTAAATAAACAAATTTTATGTAAAGATGTGTTAGAACCTAGCAGCTCCTGGCTCCAAGCCACACCATGACAGGCCAGAGTTTATTCATTCATTCCCACTACTCCTTTGATGTTCATTTTACATGCAGATCTTATGTCAGGAAAGGGGATGTCTATGTCTACTATCCCCTAGAAAACACAGCAACACAGAATTAGCCATTTCAGGCCAACAAACAGTCTACTGAATCCTAGAACCTGCTTCTGGCAACAGCAAATGGTGTATGCTTCAGAGGAAGGCAAATCCCCACCCCTTTTAAAAAAAAAACCTCACACATCCCATAATTATCCCCCAAGTTGGACAATTGTGCATTGCCAGATGTGGTGTGTGTTGGGAGGTGGATTCCCTTCTGAATGGCACCAATCCTCAGAAATAACTGGCAGTGCCAAGGAAAAGGTATAGGTTTATAAACAAATCCACTTCATACGTCTTACTCATTTAGTTCTAAGTATGATCTATTTTCATTCATTTTTGTGACAGGGTCCTCTGCATCCCTGTCACAATCCGAGGGTCCACTTTCACTTGCCCTCACTATGTTACCCAACCTCATGATCTAAAGCCACAGTCATTGTCCTAGGTTGAGGACGATCAAAGGAGACTCTCTTCAAGACTAATCAATGTTGATCCTTAATTGGCTAACTGTGACATAAATCCCTCACTCCATCAGGATATAGCATGCTGCCTCTGCAGACCCTTTGTCAGCCTGAAATGCAAGTCTAGGACTCTAACCAGATCTTCCACATGGCAGCTCAGAGCACTGACAATTACATCACAGGTCCAGCCCAATTAACAGTCAACATTTAGCTATGTTTTGATTCACTATCTCCCTTCTCTCTACTCACCGGAGCCAAGTAGCTTAGTGTAGACAGTCTCATGGAAGATAATGACAGCAGGACCCAGAGTGGACAAAGGAACATCCAAACCACAGCGTGCTGTGGTTGCCTTCAGCTCCTTAGTGAAGTGTTTCAGGTAGGCCTCTGAAGCATCCCCAAGGAATTTGAAGAGGTCATTGTGGAGTCTGTCGGCATGAGTACGGTAGATGACAAGGTCAGAAATGGCCAGTACCTTCAAAAGCAGCCGTGTTCTCTGGCTCACATTCACTGTGGCCCCAAGCAGACCTTCTGTGTCAATCACCACCACTTTGTGGACAGGATCATAGGCTGCCCATACACCGACTGTGCATGATTCTTGGGCTGGAGATGTCTTAAACACCTCACGACCATAGAAAAAAGTGTGGTTAAGAGTGTGTGACTTGCCATCCCCAGTGTTCCCAAAGATGGACACCACCTTTAGATGTTGGTCAGGCTTGCAGTCCAGCTTCTTGATAAAGTCTTCTTCATTTATTACCTTTCAAAATTAAGAAAAGTACATTATAGATGGGAAACTAGAAAAGACAACACAGAGCTGAATTAAGGCTTCATAGTTTTTGTGGGGATCAGCAGCTTCCATTTACGTCCTTTATAAACCTTACCAACACATAAGAGCCCCAGGCAAAATTTTCAAAAGCAACGAAGTGCTGTAGGAGCTTAAATCCTGTTGATTTCTAATGGGACTCAGGCTTCTAAGTCATGTAGGTACCCTTGCCCCCCCACCCTCCATCATCAGTGGCCAAATGACGCCTCCTCCAGATCCTATTACCAATTCTCCAAGCCACTTCCCCCAGAGTCATATATCTTATGGGATGGGTGGGTGGGTGGGGGGGGGTATGAAAAAAGGTCAGATTTAGAATCCAGACTTGGGCACTAGATTAAAGCAATTTTTAAATCAGTTTTTATAAATCTTCCGAGACAGAACTGATATTCCACCTTGTAATATATTTGGTTAAGCCTTGATTTTTTTTTTTTTTAAAGCCCCAAAAGTTAAAAAACAGAGTACCTGGCCTTCAGTACATCTGGTTTCCTGGGCCTTCCAGGGTAGTTACTTATTGATTCAAAACGATTAGGCAGCCTCACAACAAGAGAGAAAAAAGGAAACCATCCAAAAGCACCTCTCCTCATCTCCGCTTTAGGTTGAGTTATCAAGCTGTCCATGGAAGAGTGGGAAGTACAAGGGAACACCCAGTTTTTGGCAGTGGTGTGCCATTTTTTTTGATAGCTGTGATCACTAGCACACCTTAGGGGCTGTTTAAGGGACAGATCAAATTCCCAAGTATATTGGGATGGCTTAAGGCAGCAGGCAGCTTTGGCATGACACTGTGTCAGACACAGTTGGGTAGGTCCCCAACTGTGTCGCGACAGACAATGTTGAGAACCTCTGGCTTAAGGCTCAATGGAGAAGACTAGCCCTTTAAAAACATACCTGTTGTGTTTCCTACTCCAGCCCTTGTCTGAGGATGCTAATCTTTAAAGAAAAAATAATCGATCCATAACACCTCTCTCCCTGTGCCCCAGAAGACAGTACTAGCTATAGTGCCTGACTATTATGGCCCCGGCACACTCTGGAGGCCATAGGGAACAGCGTTATTCAAAAACATGCTTAATTATTGACTGGGCAACCAATAAGTGGAGATATTTTGTTGGCTTTCATTACATATGGTCAAGGTACCCAGCATGAGGCATCTGTTGGGCAGCGTCAGCAGCATAAAGGGACTAAGAGAATCAGAGGCCAGCTTCATATAGCGTTTCCAACAACAGTTTTGCAATTCATTGGAATTCTGATCCTGCACCAAGCCCTCCTCAGGCAGAGGTATTAATGGAATGTGAATCTGCACAGCACCAATGCTTTTTACTGTTCAGCACTCACCTGTCTAAAATTACAGCCCGCCAATGACCTAAACACCGAATTGTTTTACCTCTTTCCAAGGTGCTGAATGCACTTAAGCATCCCAAGAGAACACAACTGTGTGAAATCCAGTCACAGCAACTGGCTTACTAATTTCCCCTCCCAGAGTTAGTCCCTTTAGGCCAACCAATGACAGTTGTTAAGCTTCATCTCAATTGTGAGGAATGAAGATATAGAACTCAAATGCTTGCACTTTTGGAGTCCTAAAGAGGCACAGATCTGCCAGGGTGTGCAGCAGCATCTCCTGAGGTTGATGCCAAGGCCTGGGTGGTGGCAGCCCAATGTACACAAATACAGCCGTGGAAATTTCTCATACTGCCTAACATCACGCATCTAAACGTGGCAATATCAGTGGACACGGGACAGTGTTGAAGGTACAACAACCAAAACCACACCCATAAATGACACAGCAAAAGTTGTTTTCAAAGCAAGAACTGCACAAACCTTTCTAAAACAAGTGTTGTTTTTCTTAAGTCCCCAGTTTCTCTGTCCATATTTCTCTTTTTCCATTCCTTTTGTTATTCCTAATATTGGCAATTCATTTACAACTTTATTATACTTTGAGATCATAACTGATAAACAAAGTCACCTTTCTACCTCTAATAAAGAGATAGCTTACCTAAATTCTCAAGATCACAGGTTATAACCATGTTTAGTGTTCTTTTCTGTATAGGTATTTATGATTATTCGCATTTGCGTTAATAATTGTCATATACTTGCATAAAAGTCCCTTTCTAAGGTGCCTTTTTGATGATATCCCTTAAGTTGGTTGTTAATGGCTTTGTATCTGGAACCTTTGTCACTAAAAGTATGAAGCTGTACCACTACAATTCAAGGGATCACTTCTCTAGCTGGCAGAAGTAGTAGATTTTTATTCTTCTGTGTGGACCAGCCCCTGGACTGGAACAAAGACTCAGCGCGCTAGTGTGGTTGATGTTTGGCTTAGTTCTGAAACACTTGTCAATTCTAGAGGGAATTATGTACTTAGAAATGCATTATATCTAATTTACTAAACTGAGACTTGAGCACCAATAAAAGCAAAACCATCAGGAAGGTAAGAGAATGGCTAGTATAACTTTTCTTGACCATCCTGAGGACATGCAACACAGACTGTCAAAAAGACTTGAATGAGAACTTGTCTGGAAGTTATGTACATTGCTTTGAACTGTTACCCAATAAAGGGCCTGATCCAAAGCTCACTGAAGTCAGCACATATCTTTCCACTGATTTATGGGCCATATGAACTAACAGGGGATCAGGGAGAAGGTAAAAAAGACAGTCTAAGGCGGATAAGATTAACCTCCTAGCCATGAATTTCTTGGAACTGATCTCATTCAGTAATAATGTGTGTTAAGGTTCATGTACAAAACCTATACAATGAAAATATCTTCCATAACTGGCACCCGAGTAACTTTAATTCTGGCCCAGAAGCAAACCATTCACAGCGACTACAAAGTTAATTAATTAATAAATAAATTAACCTTATCCATTTTTCACAGAACATTTTCCTCTCAGAACTGTCATAGGGTCTTTTATGTCTTACTCTAATTCATGCAAAGTTTGTACATAGTCTGTGTTCTCATACAGTCATGCACAATTCACAAACTCAACAATGCCTTACATGATATTCAGGTAGTCTTGTATTGTTAGTATTGAACTGAAATTTTGAATTATACTGGTATGATTTGTACTGGCTATTACATTTTGAAATCCTACGCTTAGATTGGGTTCATTTTGGTAGGGCATGTCTGATGACTAAAACTTAAAAGTGTTGTCAACCTACAGGTTTGTCATCTAAAACTATAAGTCATCAAATTCATCAGTCAATAGACTCATTTGACCAACCAATATGCTGCAGCATCCCCTACTATTAACATTACTTAAAAGTGTACATTTTTTAAAAATTCAGAAATCTATGGGGGGGAAATGACAAGATTCCTGACAATTTATGAATTTTCAAACATCTGTAATAAACTAATATTCAGACATGATCAAATTAAATAAATGAATCACAAAAGGACTTTTTTTCATTTTGAAAACCATAGGTTTTTTTTAAAAAAGTTATGCAATACAAACCATTCTGTTCTTATATTTTTAAAAAATTACTTGAAAAATGATAATACCTACAAAAACCAAAACCAATGGCTCTTTCAATTAAAATCATGAGAGGAAAAGAGTCAAATGAAGCTTTATCATGGAATAGCAGTTACAATTTTAACTGTGCGGTCTCAACCAGTGCCTGCAAAACAATTAGCACTGAACTTCAGAAATGCAGAAGTCAGGCATTTTTCAGCAGTGAATCTCAGAAAGGGTAAGCATTTAAATCATAGAAGTTGGAAATGGAAGAGACACAGTAAGGTCATCCAGTCCATCTCTCCCAGTGCAGCACAGTTCCCTATGATACAATTGCTAATGTTTTGACCAATTCAGTTTTAAATAAACTACCAGCCAGGGCTGGATTAAGGCCGAGACACTACAGACCCATGTCTAAAATGCCAGCTCTTGGAATCAGGTAATTAAATCAGACTCTCAACTTCCCTTGGGGGGAGGGGAAAAAAATTGGCCAACATGGTTGTGAAGGAAAGCCTGAAAACAACAGATGGAATGACGTCTGCCTGGTTCTACAAACTGAGAGAATGGCTCAGGAGGTGCAAACTACTCCATGCATCTCAGTGCTTTGGGGCAGCCCCACTAGAATTCCCCCCCCCGGAGACTGTGCTAGGAGAAGAGCACACATGGTCCACCCACCAATATAACTCAGCCTCTACACCTCCACAGGGGACTCCTGCTGGTATCCTTGCTGCCCCCCAGGGGAGAGGAGCCAGGTGGGGATGGGGGGGTAGGGGAGAATAGTCTTCGATACACTCCAAAGGAAAGGGATTCCCTAGGAGGGGAGGGAGTCCTCTACCACGCCACTAAGTGGGATGCAGGACAATGGACTGTGGCTGCAATCACTGTGGGGTCCTATGTTGTGGTGCACATAGGACCCCCAATTGCCTTAACTGAACCCTGTTTCCATCTCTCCTTCAGCTTTCAAAGGCCTCAGAGACCAGAGATTCCATTTTGAGCGGGCAGTGTGACAAGTGGCCCAGCAAGATTAAAGCCAAGCACTAAGCCTAACCGGTAATCTGTCATTTTGGTTCCCTGCTCAGTTTATCTAATATTTCTTCCCTCTTAAAATGAGATTTTTTGCTAGTGTGAGAAGTCTTCCCAAATGGATTATGTAAAGTGCTTAATTTATAAATCTCAAATATTCCTTGCTTATAATTAAAATCTAAGTTTTATAGTGATTTAGGCCCTGATCGGCAAACACTTCTGCACATGTTTAATTTTATAGTATTTTTGAGTAATCTCATAGTTCAGTGGGATGAACTGAGGTAGTAAAGATAGATAACCAAGGCCTTATACAGTCATAGGCCTTCATTCTGAGAGACAAAGGCCAGGGAGTAGGGAGGGAAGGGAACAAAAAAGGCTTTAAATCAACTTTGTCATTCTAGAAGTGGCCCCCACAGCTACCTATGGGCCTCTGTTAGCCCAGAACACCAGTACAGCTCACTCCAGCCACCCCCTTCCCCTCATTAACTCTTCCCTTGTGCTGGGGGCAACAAGGTGTTGCTAAGGACTGTTCCACCATGGAAGCCCCTTTATACTGAGGTAGTTCCTCAGCCCAATAGTTTGAGTAATTTCTATAACTGAATTGGCCAGAATATTAGCAATTGTATCAGAGAGAGCTGTGCTGCACTGGGAGAGATGGACTGGATTACCTTACTGTGTCTCTTCTATTTCCAACAGCACCCTCTTTTTGCCAGTGGACTGGTGTAAAGGGGGCACAACAGGAGAGAGAATCAGGGCTATTTTATTCTTAGAGTGAAAGTTCTTCAGTACAGAGACAGTATGTGTCATGGGCGTTTGTAGAGCGCCTAGTACAACAGAATTCTGATCGGTGCCTCTAGACATTACTGCAATCTCAGTGTTATTATTTAACATTATTATGGAAAGGTACAGGTTGTTCACATCTGGAAGATAGGACTGCTGGGGTTCCTCTTTTCTAAATATAAAACAAAAAACCCCAAAAACTTTGGACAAGCAATGCAGACTGAGAATCCAATTTCAAAATTCTTAAGCAAATCAGGCCCATTGTGCAGGGGGGAACTACAAAGAGGCCCCATTACCCTGCTGCAGCCCCACTTCCAGCTAATGATTGAGAATGGAGCAATTATCAGGTAACAAACTCATAAGAGGCATCTGGGTGGTCTGAAATTGCTAACAAGCTTTCTAACCGCTTCTAAAAGTAATGTAGATAGCCTTGTAGCTGATCCTCGAGGTGGAGTACTTTTTTTTCTTTTTTTTTTAAAACTTTGTTCTAACCTGAGAACAATGAACACTAATGAGTAAATTGCCTCCACTCTGAGAAGACTCCAAGGGGATTCTTATTTTGTCCATTAGCTGTTAGCAACAGCTGTCAAGAATGGAGCAGGAACTCTAATGATATTTTGCACTCATAGTATGCCAAGGCCTTCTCGGACATCAGTTTGGCCTCCCACGGTACTGGGAGGAAAGCAAGTATTATCACCCCCATTTTACAGAAGCCTTGTCACTGCAAAGATAAGTCAACTTGTCTTAGGTTGACTAACAGTCAGTGCACTAATTACTACAGTGGCTGACGTCCACACTACCCTCTTGGGTGGGTGGTGTGTGTCCTCACCAGGAGCCCTTCCACCAACCTAAGAGGGGCAGTATGGGAAGCTGAAAGCCTGGTCTCAGCTCCCTTGGCAGTTCCCTGCTAGAGCCAGCTGCCCCACAGGTGTCCCCTGTTTCCAGCTGGGAACCCACCCCAGGCTTCCCCCCCACCCCCCCGATTCCCAGCTAGGGGGAGCTGCCATGGGGATTCACCCACCAGCTGCCCCAGTTTCTCCCCATCACCCCACATTCTCCACCTGGAGCAAGCAGAAAAGCCACACAGGGCTTCTCCCCTTCTTGCTTTGAGCTAGGAGCAGGGTCCAGCCACCCAGAACTTCTCCTGTCCCTGCTCTGTGAGCAGGGTCCCGCCACTCAATTCTCCAGAGAGGCAGGGGCTACTGGGCTCTAGCTGCCTGATTTTTTTTGTCTGCTGGAGCCTTAAAAATGGACAAAAATGACAGCCAACACCCGACGTAAGAAACACAGCATCTACACTGACCCTGTACCAACATAAGGTGAGGTGGTTTTACTATGTCAACTTAGCAAGGGACCAGCAGACACAGGCAAGTGAAGTGACTTGCCCAATGGACAGTAAGTCAATAACAGAGGCGGGAACAGGACCAAGGGGTCATGACTCTTAGCCATCTTTTCTAACTACTAGACAAGACTCCCTCCATACTAAAGAAGTTTACTTCATTGACACACAGAAACACCTTATGCCAGGACCTGTGGGTGGGGTTGTATTTAAAGATATTTTTCTACATAATGGCATCATAAAGACTTTTAATCTGGTGGGACACTGTGCAATAGGATTGGGGGCAAGGGGAATCAAGACCTTATTAGGAGGAATGTGGCAGTTCCAGTTTCAGGTGACCAGCAATCCACTCAGGAAACATCAACAGATGAGGAAAAAGCAAGGGGAGTCACTGCACGCAAAGGGCTCTTACTGTTCCAGGCTATGAGGCTATCTACATGGCAACGTAATCCTAGGGTGGTTGGCACTTGGATCAGGGAACCCCAGACATGAGTACACTACATTTTAACCCTACATTAAAGATTATCTCACCCTTGCTGGAACCTAGGGCTCTGGCATCCACACTGCAGTGCATCAACCCAAGTCAAAGTGGCCCTGTCCTGAGTGTCTGGCATCCCCCCACCTGTCGAAACTTTAGCCCTATGAATGTGCTACACTGTGGGAAAACCTACTGCCTGTCCTGTTTTCTAACTGTGATAGTGCAATTACTAGAACTCAGTGTCCATAAGAAGGACAAGTACATAAACTGAATAACTAGCTCCTTTGTTAGGGTGTCAGGAGAATGGACAACCACCTCATCTGAGAAGTGGGCTTTGCTGCTATGGGCTGTCACAATGGCAGGTCAATGCTGGTGTGCCCCTGTTCTGAGGATCAGTAGGATGTCCGGCTCCAGGAAAATCCCAACAGACCAGACTGGGTGCTGCCAACCGCACAGCACTGAAATACAGCCCCAGGGGTTGGGAAGCAGTGTTCTCCAGTACATACCCCCCAAATCTTTTATCCCTCTCCCCAGAAGTTTTGGGGCTAGCTCCCCACCCTCACAGCACATGATGCCCATGTCCCTTGCACATACAGCCCTAGGGAGGGCAGAGAATCAAACTGCTACCCTGCAGGAAGGTGGAGCAGCTGGGGCTGTGGGGGTCATCCTCCCCCAGCCATACCAAGCAAAGAGCTCTGCTTTTCCCCCTCCTAGCCCCTTAGTTCCTGTTCCACTCTCTGAGCCTTGCTTCTGGGCCCCCCCTCCCCACTGTCCTTAGGAATGCATGAGCTGGGGAGGTCTGGGCTCTGTGCACCAGAATTGAGCTGTGCTCTTGTGACCAGGCAAAAGCTTTTTCTGCTCAGCCTCCAATGAAAACCCTACCAACTCTCTGATAGTGCATTAGCCAAGCAGTGTTCAGCAGACAAGGGGTTAAGACTAACCTGAGCTGCTGTTTGCAAAGGAATGCATGGCTTCCATTTGCAACTGAGTCCAATTAACTATACCACTGACTATCAGCATAAAAGAAAGTTGCCCCAAGGGACTCTAGGATATATTTTGAGGACTTCATCAAACCAGGGCCACATGCACACAGGAAAGGAATAAGGCTCGGAGCTGATGTCCCAGTTTAATCTGTGCTCAGATCCTCCAGTCCGATGCAGTCCTGGGCCTCTTGGTCCAAGTGCTAAATTAGCACAATTGTGTGGATACAAAGGGGGCTAGGAGCATGCTATGACTCAGAACCAGCCTTACATTATGTGTAGACATACCCACCCTAACTACACCTACCCTAACTGCCCCCTGTTGGAACAGGAGAGTATAGCAGGGGGGAAAGGCCAGCAGAGAAAAGTGTGAGATTAGACTTTTCCCCACCCACTTTCTCTTCAAATCTCTATTTGCTCTCTCTGTCTTCTGCTCACACTGGTGCTGGTAACAGAGAGGATCCCTATAAAGATCCCTTTGGTAAGCATGAGGAGGGACAAAGGGAAGACACCATTATATCTGACAATAATTCTAATTTAGATAGGTTTTGAAAAGCCATTCTGGGACTAAGGGATAAGCAACTGCTAAGTTGCTTACTACCTGATTCTCAGAGCTGTGCCTAGTTCAGCAAAAAGGCAGAAATGTAACCACATGCATGCAGTGGTGAGTGGCAGGAAGCAGGAAAGGAAACCTACACCCTCACTGTGGGCAAGAAGAAGCCAGTTGTCTAGGGGGAAGGTAGAACAAGCAAGCCATAAGTAATAAAATGCTTTCCAAAAGGATGGTGTTTCAGCCAGGAATCAGGGTGGAGGCTACTGGCAGAGTTGTGTATTTGCCTGAGCTTTCTGTGACTCCTCGCATAATTCTAGGAATTTTTCTTTTTCTTAATGTTCTTCAAAATGCTCATAGACCCAGTTGTCAGGTGGGAAGGTGGGAGCAGCTTTGTGAGAGAATGGTACCTAGCAACACTTTTCAGCTGCTAGCATCCTTTGCACTGGGAGAACAGAAAGCCAATCAAGTGGGGGAGAGGAACTGGAAAAGGAATAGGAGAGAGATGAAGTGGTGGGTAGAGAGGGGATGACAGAGAACTGGGACATTCATTGAGGCTGGAGAAACAAATTCACAATGATACATAGGAAAGAAAAGCTATCTAAACAGAAAGAGGAGGAAGAGAGAGAAAGGAAAACATGTAAGATGCAACAGCAATGGATTCCAGGGACATGGATGGAAGCCACAGTTTCAGATCATGCAGCCAAGAGGCTCCACCCTCTAAAAGCTGGGAATCTCTGTGCTGCATCTGATCAGTGCCACAGCTCTGCGTCCTTTTAAAAGTCTATGGCAAAAGCACCCACTGTGACACTTAAGGCTTCAGGAAACCAGGGCGCAGTCCAGAGGAAAGTATCAGGCTGACTATCATCAAAATATTGCCACATCAGCAGATATGAGGAAGGTATTGCAGAACTGGGAGCATTTGCCACACAAATGCTTCTCCACACACAGACACAGGCAGTAAAACACACAGATGAGATCTTCAGCAAGGACAAAGGCCATTTTGTTAACTTGGTTTGTTTTGGTTGCTATAAATTCCCTCTTTAGGAAAATGTGTTCCATAACTTTCTATTCTTTCACCTCTCAACTCTGACCTGATGAAGCCAACAAGTAATAAACGGAAGCGCCATGTTTTCAGGACTACTCAGAGTGAAGCAGCTAAGCAATGCTCCTTAAAGCAGCATTCCACCATCCAAAGCATGCAACTTTTAAAGTGAAGTTCCAAAGGGGTAGCCGTGTTAGTCTATTGTAGAAAGACAACAGAGTCCTGTGCCACAGGACTCTGTTGTCTTTAAAGTGAAGGGGAGCCTGGGGAGCTGTGCTGGTGGAATACAACTACCCAACAGGTCCATAAAATGACTGACTAGATCTTAACAGGCCATCCTTGGGTCAGGTAAAGGGCTGTGGGTTCCTTTCCATCCCCCTTGTTCAATAGTCATCAAGAACACCTAAACTTTCTTTAGCCTTTCCACAGAGCAGGATCTATATCCAGTAGAGCATTTGGCAGGAAGAAGCTCAATTCAATATCCTTCAGCAAGAGGTTAACAACAGGTGTCTCACTGCAGAGGTTACAGAGAATGGGGCTGGACTGGCAGGTGGAGAGGGTTGTTCAGGGAAATCTATTAAAGTAGAGTGGGAGAGGCCAGTGGCTGGGGAGTTTCAGCTCAGAGAACCAACAATCAGTGGACCCTCCTTTCTCTGGTTATGTGTGTGGCTTTCACGAACCAGTGCCCTTGTAACTCGAGCTGCTGCAGGAAGCATTCTCCCTCCCTCTTTGTTGAGACACACTGGCAACAAGAAAACTTTTTCCTTGCCCCACTTTGCGTAAACTGAAGGGGCCGAGCTGTCTCTTATGACTGCCACTCTAGAGGCACAAGCCAGTCACCTCATCATGCTACGGAAGGCAGAATGACAGCACCCACTGGAGCCCAGGAAGCTGTTTACTCTGCCTAACGGAATGGAGAATGTACACCGGGATGGGCAAAATATGGCCCATAGCCCGCATCTGGCCTGCCTGAGGCCTCTGTGCAGCCCGCCACTATTGGGCTGCTCTCCCTGCCCACTTTCGCCCTCACCCAGCTGGCGTTTCATGGCTCTGGGGCTGGGGCCAGCTCTGCGCTGGTGCCGCTCCTTCCACCTCCACAGCTGGTGCTGCAGTGCTCCAGGGCCAGCGCCGCCCCTCCACTACCCCCTTCCGCCTCACTGGCCGATGCTGCACTGCACCACTCTAGGGCTGGTGCTGAAGCATGCCGGAGGTGGGGTCCAGTGCTGTGGCACTCTGGGGCAGGGGGCAGCCCTCCTTCCTCCCCCCCCAGCCAGTTCCCTGTGGCTGCCCCCTCCCATCAGCTCCCCAGGGCCAGCTCTGTGCCCCAGCACTGGCTTTCTGGAGGGGTGGCTCTCCACCGCTACATTGTCCCGCAGCTGGCTCTCCACCGCTGCACCCTCCCCAGCCAGCTTCAGGGGTGGCTCTCCACTGCCCCCTTTCCCCCAGCCAGCTCCACACCCCCGCGCCTGCTACCCAGGGCCGACTCTACACCAGAGGCGGCTTTTGGGGTAGGCGAAGCAAGCCTAGGCCCAGGGCCCTGAGCAGTAAGGGGCCCCATCCCCACCTACCCCAAAAGCCGTGTCTGCCTCATAGGAGTAAGTCATTGAGAGAGCCAGAGCTGCAGGGGGCGGGAGGGAGGGGACAATACTGGTCAGCATAGTAGGCAGTGATCTGAGCACACCAGCAGTGTAACCCCATTGCCAAGTTTTTTGTAGGTATCATGGCAAAGGAGTTTCGATAATAATGAGTGAATTCTGAGAATTCTTAGTGGGAGCTTCTCCCAGGCAAGAGGGGCAGCATGGGAGAAAGCACAAAAGCACTGTTTTGAAAATGTAACAGGTGGGAGATGGAGATGGGTGATAGGCTGATCAGAGGTGGGAGTCAACCTCTATCATCTCTCACGATGTAGACAAGATGGGGAAATACTCTGAAGGGCCTTAAAAAGAGCTTTTTTTTAATGCAGTAGAGAAGCATGGGGCCACTGGAAGGGTTCAGGAACAGGAGATGATAGAGACAGAGTGACAGGATAGGAAAATGACCTTTCTAGCTTCATTCAATATGGATATGAACCAGGTGCGACTGAATTTGTCCAGGCCAGAGGAAAGGATGTTGCCGCAATCAAGTGAGATTATGAGTTTTAGTCGTACGGACAGTCAAGGGAGGCCATGTCTTAGAGATGTTATGCAGAAAGAATTTGCAAGATTTAGATGTAGCCTCGATGCGAGAACTTAGAGGAATGGCAGCGAGGACTTTGAAGCATAGAGAGACTCCACAACTATATCAATGGGATGGCAGGAAGGGAGGGAGAATTAAAAGCAGACAAGAAGTCATTGCTGATGGATCAGAAGTCATGAAAAGACAAAGTGACAGGAAGTGTGCAGGGAGGAGCATGCTAATGGGCAATGCTGAAAGAGACCAGATGATGGCTGGAGAGGTGGAACTCCGCAGCAGCGCTCAGAGAAAGGCCAAATCAATGAACTTTTGGAAAGTTGCCCCAGGCTGCAAGTTGAATGAAAAGACGAGGGTGAGGAAATATGCAGCTAAGAGGGGGTCAGGTGGATCATCAATATATAACTGAAGTCAGTGAGGTTGAGTGTGGTATGTGAGGAGCTAGGAATCAAAACTGGAAAGGAAGACTGATGGGGAAGAGTTGGGTGAACAGTAGAATAAGTAGATGACAGTAACACAGAAGGGGAGAGAAGGGAAGAGTCAGATGCAGTACTGTTCAAAAGAGAAGAAAGAGAGGGAAGGGGAGGAGGGAGAAGTTAGAAACAGTAGAAATGGGAAAGGAGAAAGGAGAAAAAACACCCACAACAGTCTTATCCAGGGCCGGAAGTGTGAGAGAAGGTGAGGCCTCTGCAAGAGAAAGTGGCTGCAGAGGCAGCACCTGATGCATGGGTCCAGGTCCCTGTGAAACCAAGGGATAAGGTGGTTATGGGTGCCTGTGATCCTCTCAAAGTTGGTGTGGGAGTTTCAAAGACAGCAAGAGAAGGGGAGAGGGATGGGTAGGAAGTTAGAAATGGTGTCATGAAAGGGGTAGAGTGGTGACAAGGATGAGGACAGAAGGAGGGTCAGGGTTGGAGCAAAGGTCACCAGAGATGAGGAGGCAGCAGAGGAAGGTGTTGATATGGGATCCTTATTTGTGCTGGTGGCAGGAGGGCAAGATTGGGATGGAGAGGGGAAGAGGGGCAATTAGAACTGGTGGGAACTATAGAGAGGTGAGGTGTGAGGGTAACAGAGATGGGCAAATGGAGCCAGGGTGAGGAAGGAGATAGATGAATGGATGCAGTGATACAGATGAGGGGTAGTAGCAGACCAATAACATTACAGTGTTAAAAATACAGTAAAAGTATGCTTGTATGGCAAGATACCTACTAGGCAGCTAGAGTGCTTTAGCCCAGGAAGGAAAAACCAGAGACAATACTCAGAGCTGCTTTGGTTGCAGTGGGTAGGGAGAAAGGACGGTTTTGTGGTCAAGTTACTGGATTGGAAATCAGGAGGGAAGCTCTAGTCTTACCTCTGCCATAAGCTTGCTGAGTATCTTTGAACACAATACATAACAACTGGAGAGGATAATTAATTCCTAGATGTGTTGTAAGCCTAATTTAGTGGCTTTGAAACACTTGTACTAGAGGGATGAGGAGAAAGCCTGTATCTGATTGGAATGAACTGAATTTACTGTTTGACAAGTGGCAGCATAAAATAGATACAGCCTCTCCTGGCTCATCAGTACATTCATTTTGGACAAGATCAAGGGTGTTACAAATGTACGGCTGAGTTTCATAGCTACCCAGTCCCCTGCAGTCATAGGAGTGAGCAGGTGGGAAAAAGCTACCTGTAGAGCCCTGCTGTGGCTAACCGCATCCGTGGGTGTGGATATCTGCAGCCCCATTGTTGCTGATTGGCCGCGGCTGCGGATTCTATTTTTATGCCCAATCCCTGCAGCTGCTGCTATGATTTGCTTGTCAGCAGCACACAGGGGAACAAGGAAGTGCTCCAGCCAATCCCAGTTGAGCTCTGATTGGTGGTCTGCCAGCCAGAGTTTCAGTCACAACAGGCTGGGGCTTGGAGAGACGCCACTCACAGTCAGTTGGCATGCTGGCCTTTGATTGGCTCATTCCCCATGCCTTCATTTTCCTGTTTGTGGTTCATATGCCATGCTGTCAAACAGAAATTTCATTGGTGGCCAAGGAAATCTGATTGACAGCACAGCATGCAAATCGCAAACAAGAAAAGGAAAAAATGGTTGGGAACCATGTGGTGAATGAGTCAGTCAAATGCTAAAATGCTGACTGTAAACCCAAGCTCGGTTGTGGATGTGGTTCCGGATCCACATAAAACATGGCATGCGGATCAGATGAAGACTGATATTGGGTGGGTGCAGTCCAGTTCCGGATCCACATTTTTGTATCCGTGCAGGGCTCTAGGCACCTGAACTTGGCAGATGATTTTTAGCTCAAAGTTTCCAAGGGGAAGTGAGTTATTTTACTCTCCCACTGCCCTTGCAAACCATCTCTGCCACTATTCTCCCTAGGAAATTTCTTTATAACCCTAAGATTGGGGAGTAGCAAACCCGTATACATCAGCAACAATATGAAGCATCAGATGTCATACATACCCTACAATGTTGCTGAGATCCCCTGTGGTGGAGAGTTCTTCATTTTATTCCAGTTTGGCAGAATCTACCTTTGTGACAGTCACAGACTAGACTAAGATATTCTCTAATCTCCTCTTATTTTAGACACTTACATTCACATCCTGATTCTGACTTTTCTATCTGTCTCTAGACTTCTGAATTTTTTTTTTAAAAAGTCAGATATTTTTCTTCCTGCCAGCACCAAAAAGAACACCTGTGATCTGAAAATCCAGCTGCTCTTCCTGCTCCTTATCTCCAAGGAAAAGAATTCTGCAATCAGAAGTCAGATGGTCACTTTGTTGAATGTGAAAAGACTCGGGCTGGCTTCCCCCAGCTACATTGGCTCTTCAGAGCTACTGGGAGCAAAGCTAATTAAAGAAGACATACACAGAACTATTCATAGGACACCATTTCTAAATGCAGGCTTCTAACTTCACAAACTAAAAAAAAAAAAAAAACCCATATTTTACAGTTCCTGCAGCTGGGAAACAGAAAAACTGAAAATCTTAATCCTCACTAAAATAGAAATAGGTCTACACCTGGCTTTGAAGAATGCCACATATGAACTTTGCCATTAGAAAGAACAACATTACAGACAGAAAAATCTATAAAGAAGATCCTGCCTCTTAAGATTCTGGATCAGAAAACTCTTCCAACCTTGCTGTACCCAGTTACAGTGATATGACAAAGGGCAGACCCATCAAGTTGACTGGCCCTTTTACCTGAGGCTTTATATAGTAAGGCCTGATCTACACTTCTGCGGTTTTTGGCAAAAGTGAAAGGGAGACCCGCAAGCTACCTAAAATAACTTGTCTATCTCCCTTTGACTGCCTAATGCCTACTTACCACAGCAGCTACACTACACTGAGTCAAAGGAAATATCCTCACTTTGACTCCGTGCTACTCTTTTTCAGGGGGTTGGTAGACTTTCCAAGGCAACTACCCGATTGATTGAACAGGTCTTCACTGACCTGCTCAATCAATCTGGAAAGATTGAACTGATGTGGCAAATTTGCCACCAGTTTAGACTTGGCCTTCGTCTCTGACGTGTACTTGGCTTGCAACAGGCAGACAAAAGTTCGCAAAGCAAAATAAATGACTTTTCTGCAAAGGCATTTATGCTGTCAGCATCTGGCATACCCACAATCTGTGAGCAGCTTTCAAGGATAGCCTCTACTGAAATGCATTTCAGTGATCAACCTTAAGATCAGATTTAGATCACTGATGAGATCTGCAGCTTATAAGAGCTGAAGCTTCCAAATGTCATAGAGGGGAGCTATTTAGTTAGGACTGCCACTGAAACATGAAACTTCAGCTTGTGGACAAAGATGGCCTCCAAGTTGTAAGCTTTCCTAAAGTGCTCAGGGTGCAGCAATCTTGGAGGGCTGTCATCAGAAAAGCAAGACCTTCTAGATGTTTCCCAGGAGTAATCTAGATTGGACTTCAACCAACTATATCACACATCCTCTGTAGTCTCAGCCATGGAATCAGACAGCAATATTATGACAGGATGTGAATGATCAACCTTTTGTGACAGTTTGTATCCTTATGTTTACTCCTTCTACAAGACTAAGGTAAATTTGGTACAAAGTATGCCTTGTGAGCTATTCATTTGAAAACTCCACTTCCTGAACATTATTGCCCTGGTAAAAGGGTGTGGCAACATTGCATATAAAGTTATGAAATTCTATTGTATAAGACATGTTTCAAGTTTAGAAAAGCCAGCACTGGTGGTCATTCTTTGGCAGGGAAAAGAGTTTAAATGAGAAATTTATGTTTGCAAAAAAACAGAAGTTCCTGTCCCACAGACTTTGTCACTTGAACCTCAGTGGAGATGATTTTCAAAGTGGAAAATAACTATAAGAAAAGAGGACACAACACATCTCTCCTCCCTTTCTCTCTGCCCACTATGTCCACAATGCCTGAAGGACCAGGAAAGGAGCACTGGGGTGGGGGGAGGAGGGGTCCTGACTGAAAGGCATCCAGCCAGGAAGAGCATGTGGTGAGAGAAACATTTTTGCTTTGCATTCACTTAGCTTGTTAAGTTAGATATTAGCTGCATTTTACCTTTCATTGTCTCATAACCATATCCTGATGTTTACTATCTATAGTGCCCTTGCAAACCATCTCTGCCACTATTCCCTAGGAAATTCCTTTACAACCCTAAGATTGGGGAATGGCAAACCTGTATACATCAGCAAGAATATGAAGCACCAGGTGTCATACATACCCTGCAGTGCTGGTGAGATCCCCAGTGGTGTAGAGTTATTCATTTTATTCCGGTTTTACAGAATCTACCTTTGTGACAGTCACAGACTAGACTAAGATATTCTCTAATCCCCTCTTATTTTAGACACTTAGGTTCACATCCTGATTCTGACTTTTCTATCTGTATCTAGACTTTTTTTTTTTTTAATTCAGAAGAGTCAGATATTTTAAACATGTAATCATTTAAAAAAAAAAATCTATCTATAGTACTCAACTTGTTGTATCTAAACTATGGTTTTGGGGAACTTCATTTGGGATAACGAGACTTGTGCATATATTGTTTTCTATCGATGAAATTATGGACTTTCTATGAGCTTGTATTGTCCAGGAGAGCACCGGGCAATACGAGATGATCATGGTGGTGTTCTATACAATTCATGGGTGGCTGGCAGGCTAGCTATAGCACTCATACAGTATAGTTGAGGGTGATTTACATGCTGGAGGCTGCATGGGAACAGACCATTAATGGTCATTCCCACAGTGAAACAGTGTAAAAAATACCTCATAATGGAGAATTGCGGGGACACAGTTGTTCAAAACTCCAGATTGTGCCCTGGGTAATGTCATGCCTACATATATTAAAACTGCATCACCGCTCGGGTACCACTCTAAGTATAGTTATAAATGTCAAAACACTAGGCCTGGGTATCAAGTCCCCAAGTAACTTCTACTAGGATGCAAGTGTGAGCTAATGGATAGGGCTCTGGACTGGGAATCAGACTGGGTTGAATTTCCAACTGTACCACCACCCTGCTTTGTGACTTTGGGCAAGTCACCTTTCAGTGGTCATTCTGAGCTGATGAGCAATACGATCATCATTACATACATTCTTTGCCCCAAAGGAATGAGCAAACTCATTCACCCCAGCTTTGTTCAATTAGAGTCTTAAAGTCATATCTGTGACCATAACAACAACCTAAGCACAGTATCTCAAGGCCTGGATGGCAATCAAGTCTACATTTTCTTATAGAATATTGTCACTTCTATTTTCTCTTACCCTCCCCACCAAAAAAAAAAAAAAAAAATACACCTTATCATCCTTGTTAGCTGGGTTATACCTAGGGACACAAGATCAGCACCCTGTACAAAAAGCTCTGTTCTCAATCAATCCACCCAGTTCTTCCCACAGCTCTGCTCATTATCACATGATCTCTCCTAGAGGACACTCCTGCCACACAAAGGGCTTCTCAGTGTGATCTTTTGACAATTGCACCAGCAGATGGTCTCCATGTTGGACACTAGGCATGTAAGAAAATTTCAGAATCTCTATCTTCGGCCTAGGATGCTAAATTAGTGCCAGGAGCAGATTATCTCAATTTCATCATTACTGTTGTCGCTTACAATTCAAGTGTCTTATTCTTTACTCCAGTGGTGTCAAACATGTGGCCTGATGGCAAATGCGGCCCATGAACCTTTTCCATCTGGCCCACAACTGTGCTCCATGGGAGTACACTCTCCCTAACAGAGAGATAGAGAGGTCTCATATACCCAGTGCTTCACAATGCCACGAGAGTGTCAGGTCTTGCAACATCATGAAGCGCTGGGTATGTGAGACTGCACTCCGCGAGACCACACTCTCTCCCTAACAAAGAGGCAGAGAGAAAGTGTGGTATCGCAGAAAGCAGTTTCACATATATAGCACTCTGCAATGCCACAAGAGTGCCATAGTATTTGGATTTATGGCGTGTACAGCCCACTTGAAGTAAATTTAAGTCAAATCTGGCCCACCATAGCAAATGAGTTTGACACCTCTGACTTAGACTTTGCTTTAGTGTAACAAATATCAAATATGATTAATACAGGAATGAAAATACCTTGTCTATTCAAAAGACAATAGCTCTTACCTGTATCTCTTCTGTTTCATCCACAAGAAGAAAACTTGCTACCTTCTCTGTCATCTTCCTCCTCTTGGTCTCCTCATCCATCCCTTCCTCCTGCTCTTGGGGTTTGCCAACATGGTACACAGAAATTGGGTGTTTCCTTTTGGTTCCCCCAGCATGTGTCCTCTTCTGACACTCCACGCATAGATTTATTTTGCATGTCAGGCACCTCACTGCTGCCCTCTGCCTGGATCCAGTGGCATTGTTATGCATTATATTCCCATTGGCACCCTTGCAGAAGTCGCAGTAAAGGATGTGGCCAGGTCTTATACGGGTACGCTCATGGTTTCGCAGTTTTTCCTGCTTGTGCAACTCTTCTTCGCAGCGTTGGCATTGCAGGCTCCCACATTCATCACACTCAAATACTGCTTCATCAGTCCCACTGCAGACATAGCTTTCCTGACACATGAGTGCTGTATTCAGTCCCTTCTCTGCTGTTGAAGCGTGAGCACTCATGGTATTTATCTGATCAGGTTTATTTTTTTAAATAGAAATGTATACAGGCTTCCAGGAGCTTTCAGTTGTAAGATTAATCTGTTTTCACAAGCAGAACAAAAAGCTGTCTTTAGATTCCTAACTTTTTTTTTTAAGTGTAACTACAGTTGCTGCAAAGATTTGTACCAGCCTGAACATTTAATGTCTCTTCCTCCACCCCCACCCCCCCAAAAAAGTTTGATACATAGAGTACAGATGAAGTATTCTTTCTCTAAAATAACTTTTAAAGAGGTGGTTCTTTCTTGTGCTAAGCCACAAGGTTTTCTATTTAACTTGAAGCTGTAGTTTCAATGATGTAGAGAACAGACTGGTTAGTTCTAAAGACACGTTCATATGTTTCCCTGGATCAACTAGAGCCGAGGGAGGGGGGAAAAAAAAAGATTCATTTTAATTAGTTACACAAGATCTTAAGAAGAAACGAGAACCTTAGAAATGTAAAGCACAAGGGATTACATCCAATGGCCTACTCTCACCCCATAGTTAAGCTCCACCTTCGAAGCTAGCAGGCACTCCAAAGACTTTCCTGATCTGGTTTCCCAAACAATAAATTCTCCTTGTATGCTCATCCCCATGATACCAGATACAAAATCTAAATTCTTATACAAACATCGATGTTTGTATCTCTCACACCCACCCAATATTTCCAAAATAAGACTTCTAAAACAGATCAACTAGCCTTTGTCTGAGCACACTTTTTTTTTAAACAGTTGTCACCCTGTATACAACACCTACCATGACTAAGTCAGCTAATTTGTCATTTAACATTTCTTAAATACAACTTTTTTAAAAAGCCAGAAGCTGGGTTTATGGCCTGATTCTTCATGTACCTTAATTCAAAACCAGGAAATTTTTTTCTTGGTCATTTAAAAAAAAAAAAACTTACTCGAAAGCAGTAGCTTATTAAAAATATCATGGGTGGGGGAGGTTTGGCAAAGAGGTTTATGCTGCATGGATACACTGTTTACCCATGTGTATTGATCATTCCAGATCAAGACACTGCCTTGAGCTAAAACAAATATTTTCTTTAGTCACTTCACATTTCTTTAAGCCATGCTATATTTACTAAATAACATCAGTATCTGCTGTTTGCTTGCTCATGCTTTCACTAGTGTCTCACCATAAACCAGCCCCAAAAACATTTTGTCATTTTAGCCATTAGTTTAAAAAAACAAACAAACAATCAGCAGCAGTAATGTCTCCTCTTAAACGGTAACAATCCTAACGGGGAGGCGGGCTGGGCCAGGATATACCGTGCCTAGGAACAAAGAAGGCCCCCCAAAGGGACTCCACAACCCAGGCTATTATTTACACAATACAGCAGGCACCTTCCTCTTCCTCCTCTTCCTCTCCCCAGTACTTAGTGACTAAGGAGTCGGGTCGCAGCCGCCTCTTTCTCCGCCCCTCAGCGGCCGAAGGGGAGCCTGCCCCGCTCCTTCTCCCCTACTGCGTCGGGGTGTAGCCCCGCGATGACCGTGTGAGCCCCACCATGCAGGCTGGCTGCCCCCGCAGGGTGCCTGTGCCAGCTCCCCGGCTGCCCTCCGCCTCCTACCCTTGTTGTCAGTGGGGATCAGCTGATCGCGGGGAAGGAGGAACCCTCCGGGCTCCTCTTCTCGCAGCGCAGGCAGGAAGGAAAGTAAGAGCGGAGAGAAGAGGAGAGGCAGCCCCGGCAGGCACGCCGGGACTTGTAGTACCGAGGGAGCTGCGGGCGGACTGCACGTCGCAGGGTGGCGCCGCCGGGAGTTATGATTTCGAAGCCCAACTTCAGCGCGGGCACGGCCGGCAGGACGGCCCATGCAGGAGCCGGACTGTGACTTGTGCCAGCATTGCAGGGGTGGACCTGAGTGAATGCCTGGGGGTGGAAGGAGCGCAGCGCGTGCCTTATCTCAGGGCCTGTGCGCACTGATGACGTTGTGTGGTGTGGGGCGGGGGGTGGATTTGCCTGGCTGCGCATCAGTGATCTCTCCTCCCGCTCTTGTGTAATCACTGAATCGGGCCCCCGTGTTCCCAGCTCGCTTCGCCCGGCCACAGGTGCAGAGTTACATTACTCGCAGGGGTCTCTGCTGCTGCGTTTCAGTAACCTGGGAGTCATCCGGGTCTTTTTCCTCTCAGGGCCGGGAGGATGATATAACGTCTTGGGCACAAGCATGCTGGGGTGGGAGGGAGGTGCACATACGTTCAGGATCCTCACTGGTGACTCAGTAATGCATAGAAAAGCCTGACCTACCAGCAAGACTGAAGTGGAAATTAGCACCATTTCAGATCCCTGTCTCTGATGGTAGGTCCCGGAAGCGAAGAAAACGTGCAGCTAGCCTAGCTTTCTCTTTCTTCCCAAGATGGACAAGGAAAGCAATTTATGCTCATTTCCCCAACATCTCAGTATTTTTGAGATCTTGCAAATAATTAAGCCCTCTGTCCTAAGGACCAGCTGAGTAGCAGTGGATGCAGTTTTCTCTGAGCCTGCCAATGCTTCTCAGTAGAGGCGAGGGCAGCTGAAGAGTGATGTGAATGCTCTCAATAATTGACTCTTCAGCACAAGCATTTTAAAAAGATTTTACAGCTCTCTATTAGTTTAGCCTCAGTATCACTGTATAGGTAGGCAGTTATTTCTCCCTCTCTCCAGAAGAGAAAACTGAGGCCGTGTACACACTACAGCCTTATCGCGCAGTAAGGCTCCTAGCATACACACACAAATGTTGCTTGTTGCACGGCAACAGCCCTCTTACTGTGCAACAGGTAAACCACCCAAACGAGGGTGGTTAGGCTCCGGTTGACAGCTCTGGGAACCCTGGCTGCTACAGTGCATGGTGGGATAGGTGCCCACCATACACTGCTCTATATCGCGCAAGAAGTACTAAAAGTGAGGACACTCTGCTCCGCTAGAAGGAGCGCAGTCTGTACACTCTCCCTCACAATAAAAGCCACGTGACTTTTACAGCAGAAGGGACTTCTTGTGCAACAATTTTGTAGGGTGTACGTGACCTGAGGTAAAGACAGGGTAAGTGATTTGCCCAGTGTCCCACAGAGACGCTCCAGGAGAACTAGGAAATGGAATCCCTGTCCCATGTCATGTTTCTGACAGTAGCCAGGAGGACCTAATGTTTTAGATGATGATGTAAAATCCTTATAGCCAGTGGATAACTCTGGCCGCACAGGTTAGTTGTGTGGATCATGGATGGTAAATTCTATTATTGGCATTTAATTTCATTGGGTGTCCCATTGCTCTTCTATTCGAGGAAAGAGGGAATAAATAGGGAAGCCTGATTTATCTTCTCTATATCAGTCATTATTTTAGATACTTCTATTACATTATCTAATATTAGCTTTGTTCTGTGCCCAGTGACTTCTGTGGTGCAGGATTTTACAGCAAAGTGACTGAATTTAGGCTGTCATATTACAGTCATTTTATAATCATGCCTTCCTTAAGTGTTGTGGGTGGAAACAGTTAGTTGCTTTTGGTGTTGGAAGAAGACTTTGCTATTGTCAATCTCCATAGCTAGAAAAAATATATCTTCTTTTGATCCTGACTGAATGTTTGGTGACTATGATGCTTGGATCATCTTGTTTGACACCATAATGAAAAAAATTCAGTTTGCTTATTTTCTATTCATGCTATCCATCTTCTTGCTAGTACTCTTTGGCTATGTCTACACTACAAAAAGTTAGGTCGACTTTAAGTCGACCTAGAGTCAACCTTATTAGGTCAACTTAACAAAGTGCTTCCTCTGAACGGGGACTTAGTAAGTCAACCTAACTGCACGTAGGTCAACCTAATAAAGTGGACTTAAGCGTCCACACTGTGCTTAGGTTGAACTAAGGGTTCGGTCGACCTAACCGGCGGTTCTTATTAAGTTGACCTAACCTTTCATTAAGTCGACTTAAGGAATTTCTTAAGTCGACTTAATGAAACCCTGGTGTGGACAGGTACAGTTAGGTCGACTTAAGCCTCCTTAAGTCAACCTAACTTGCAAGTGTAGACATAGCCTTTGTGTCCAATCTCCATACTGAATGATCAACCTTCCACTTGTCCTGCTTAGCTAGTTTCTGTTAGAACACTGATTTTTGGTAGTGGCTAACCTTCTTTAAGAGAATATGCAGCTATGCAAAACCAGTGTCAAATGCCTAACTTAAAAACTTGTTTGAATTTCAATTGTTTTAACAGCATCTTAGAAGACTGAAAATAATTATAAAAAGCAGTGCAGATAAACCAGTGTTAAAAAATATTTTAGTGCACATTGCTTTGTAGTGAAAGAGGAATTATGGCAGGCTCCCTAGTATGCACAGTAAGGATAGCGTGGAATAGAGGAGAGTGGGACCACTTTGTCAGGATACTTCCATACTCACCGCCTGGGTGACCTAGGGCGAGCCATTTCTCCTTCTGTTTCAATATTTTCATCTTGTAAAAAGACAATAATACTTTCCTACTTAACAAATGTTTTTAAGTTTCTGATTTACTTATGAATATTAAGTGTTGTATCCTTGTGGGGGAAGGGATTAAAAACATACACGAATTAGTTCACCCATTTTACAGATGGGGAAATGGAGACACTAAATTAAGGTGCACTAACTTTCACACATTCTATGCCTTTCCTTGCAAATACATTTGAAGAAAATAGGTAAATAATAGTTAATAGTATGTGTGAGAGAGAGCAATCTACCTTTTGATTGTTGGTTGCAGCTTAGGAGGAACATAAGGATTCACCTACACTTCACCACCATAAGAGACATTTTCCTTTAACTTAAGGATTTCAGAGCTAAGGACTTGAATTCTAGTGCTGACTTTAAATTTGGAAAATGTTGCATTGCATATGTCAGAAACAACCTTTACTCTGCATTCTGTATAGCTGTCTGCCATCTATGTAACAGATACTGTATATACTTATAAAAATTGCAACTTAAAAAATGGAAATAGAAATTTAATACATTCTGCAGGAAAGGTAACTCTTTTATTTTCTCTGGTAACTAAGTAATGTACCATGCTATGCTGACCAAAGTATCTTGGGCTTACAGCCAGCAAACAAAGTGGATTGGAATAAACTGAATATGTGTTTCGCATCTGGAAAGTGTCAGAGATCCCACAAAGGAAGGGTGAAAAGTCAATGTATTTGGCTAGATTTGGGAAAGATAATATTTATAATAGTGAAATAATGAGTAAGCAAGTGGATGTGGGAAGGAAATATTGTTGTTCAACTCTATGCATGGACAACTTGTGTAGTTTCTTGATCAGAGAGACTAGTTGAAATGGGGGAGGGTGAAATCTAAATTTTTACTGCAAAGAGCAATAAGTAGATGCCTGTTCCTAATAATGAATGAATGAACTGGTGTCTGTGTGTGAGTCGAAGTACCAAAATATCATGGAATTTCTTAGTAAGGTTCAAAATGGGAGAAAATTACAATTGTCTTGTGAATGATTAGTATCTCTGGAAGTAGTATGGTGAATTTTAATTTTAATGTGGTTTTTTTTCCAGAAAAACTATAACCTCAAAAGAATAAGCAAAGAAGTTTTGATCTGAGACGAGATGGGAACCAGAAATTTTAAATTTTTCAATGCTGCCTCCTGTTCTTCAGTTTTCACATGTGTAAAAGTAAGATAAGATTTGTCTGTCTCACAGGTCTACTGTGTGTATAAATTAATGTTCATAAAACATTTTCACAGAGAATAGTGCTAGATATTGCAACTGTTACATCTGTATTTATTAGTTATGGGGCAGTATAGATTGTATGGAGAAATAGCTGTAACCACTCAATGTATTATCTATTTAATATAAAAGCCTATAATAAATGTTATGTCTAAAAGATTCAGGTATTCATAAAATAGTGTACAACTGCCAATACTGTTTAGCCCTGTACTTATGCAAATATATAATTCTCTTTGCTAATAATTTATCAAAATCTAAGAGAAACAACTTAAAGCGAAATGGTGTGCTAAACTGATTTTTCCACTGTCCTATTGGCTGCTCAGGAGTCTGTGAGAAATAAGTTAGTGAACTTGTTTGGTATTTCATTGTTGAATGTAACAACCTGCTGTTACAATTGACAATCTGCTTAGCAGAAGACAAAAAGTAAGTTTGCTATACTAGCAACTGAAATACTGTCTCAGCCTTTACAAGGCAGGTCGAACATTAGCAGGCTCTCTGTTGAAGGCCAACTTTCTCTTGCATTGTATTTGTAACAAAATATATGAAACTGATCTTCATTACCCGTCTTCATTCAAAATATTATCCCATACTCTCCTGAAAACTGACTGGAATGTCTCTTCTCACCATTGCAACACTGAGTAAATTAACCATAAGGTAACTGTACATTTGTAGCGTGAGCAATGGCTGCTCTCAAGTTGTGGCGTAAGCTGTTGTGTATATAAAAATGCTTGCTGTGAAAACTCCCCCTTGACTTGAAAGTGAGCGGACTACATTGGCCATCTTTAGGCCTTGATCCTACAAAGACTTGTGCTTATCTTTATGTATTGTGTACACAATCCATGGAAAGCTTAATAAAGAGTAAAGTTGTTTATGCTTTTTATGATCTATGTGACCTGAGCTGAATTCTTGTGTAAAACAGATTCTCAAACTCACTCTTCCTGTGGCCCACTTTTTAATAGGCTACAACAGATATGCGTACCCCTGGGGTATGCAGCTATTCTAGGGGGTATGTCAAATCATTTGGATCACGGTTTCTCAACCTGGGGGGTTGTTGATTAAGGGGTTGTCACAAGCACAGGACCAGCAGTGAGGGGTGACAAGCCTGGAAATTGCCTAGGCCTCCGTACCATTACAGGCCCCATGAGCTGTTTTGTGTCACACCAACATGGCATGAGGGAGGACGTGTATGGCAGAGGGAAATGGGGCAGTGCCAGGGTTGACGAGGGGGTGAGGTTGTACTGAGCAGAAAGACTGGGAGGGAAGAACCACCCAGTGATGATTCAGGGCCGCACAGGACTACTACTCTGTCAGGCAACCCCGCTCGAGTCCCTAGACTCGAGCCACTTGACCTCAAGATGGCGACTCTAGTAAGGGTCAAGTGGTTAGGTTAAGCTTCTGGCTGCCCCCAGCAAAGATGGCGCCGGCTGAAGACGCGCCTCTTTCTTCCCTGCGCCATTCTAGCCTTTACCATTCACCACTCTGTGGTAAGACGCGCTTTGTGTCGGTGTGCGTGTAGCGCCGCGGACGACGTTCTCTCCCAACTCCCCCAGGCCAGCTCTATGATCGGGCGGCGCGCTACGGCCGCTAGCGGAAGGGGTGGGTCACGTGACTCCTAGCGCAGCACGGCGGCGCGCCTAGCAGCTCCGTGCGGTGTGAGTTCGCGGCCTAGAGGCCTCCAAGCCCGGCGGAGGCGGCGAACGAGACAGGCCTTCCCCATCCGCGGCCGGCGCGTGCGGGAGAGGCTGACGCGGCTCCTGCCCCTCAGGGAAGCAAGGTGAGTCCCGGCGGGACGGGGCAGAGAAGCCGCCTTCGGCGCCCAGTCACCCGCCCCCAGGCAGGAGACGCGGGCCCGGGCCGGAGACCTTTCCGCGCTCCCCGGAATAACCCGTACTCCACCCGGGGGAGAATCTGGCCCCGGCTCGCCCCCTCCACCGAAGAGCGGGAGAGGCTGCCCATCACCGGGCGGTGCGTCGATATTTCCCCCTCGGAGCAAGTGGGGAGTCTCTAGGAAGGAGGAGGTGCTCTTCTTTTGGAAACATGGAGTCCAGGCTTCTCTCCTCCCAACCCCTTTGGAGGAGGAGGAGGGAGGGAGGCATCTCTTCACCACTCACCCCGCGCTGGCTGGCCGTGTGTAGACGGAATAGCGAGTGGAAATGGTTTTAGCCAACACGTGTCAGCGTAGTGACGGCCACTTAGCGCCTACTCCGGCCAAAATAAAAAAAACATGCTGGCTGTGGGTAGCACTTGGATTGACCAAGACTAGCTAATTTGCTTTGTAGCTATGTTGGTTTTGGTCATGTCTTCACTGGGAAAAGGTATCACATGAGGTATCCATTTTAACATGCTGGGAAGCATGATTTTATCCTTACTGTGGACAAAGACAGACCTGTTAAAAAAAAAAAGTTAACTGGTTATGAGTTATTTAAAAAAAACAACCTGAACTTGACTAAGGAATCAAGTGTTTTAACAGTGTTAGTGTTCTTGAGCACTCATTTTCCCAGATACGTCTAGACAAGCTCTGAGTAGGAAGTGGAGGTGTTTGTTCTTGAAGGGGAATGGTCTTCCCTTAATTGTAGCTAAAAATGGGGAGTGTCTAACAACTTCCCACATGACACACACTCTGTATCACTTTGTGAGGTGAAAATAAGCTGCCATAAATATGGAAGTTGAGGTTCTAGATCCAGCTGGGCCCTGAGAAGGAGAAGCCCAAATTAGTTTTTTTTATACTTTTTTATGGGACCCAGGCACCCCACTCAGCCATTGCTTTGCACGTAGTGTTTTCAGTATGCTCATCTCTAAAGATTTCTAGAGAAAGGAGGAGTTTGTCCACTCATTGGGATGCTGTTGCTTTAGTCACACAGAGCTTTAGCCACATAATCCTGTTGGGAAGAGAAGAAGGATTCCTCACCATTCTTAGATTTGGGGTTTAGGTAGTGTTGACAGTGGAGCTTTGTATGGGTGAGAGTTTTCAGGGGCTACAGTAAAGTGTGATAATTGCATTGCAGCGGGTGGGGGCACCAGGACATGGAGGGAGGAGTTTTGGGAAGGGTAATTACTGTTTTGGCTGAGTGTGCTGCCTCTTGGGCAGACTTTGCATGTGTAGAGGGAAATAGCTTGAGACACAAACTTTGCCCTGGCCTATATTACAAACTTAGGTCGGTATTAGTATGTTGCAGTTGTCATGTGTGAATGCCAGGTGTAGACAGTGCTATGTCAATGCGAGGTGGTCTCATCTCAACAAAGTTATTGCCTTTCTGGGAGATGGAGCATGTAAGCTGAAGGGAAAAGCTCTCCAGTCCATGTAGATAGTGTCTTCACTAAGCACTACAGCAGCGCAGCTGCAAGTGTAGACAAGACCTCATTTTGTAGCAATGTATTTATTACTGTTATATTTCAATCAGCTCTGAGACAAGGTTAAGCAGACTTTTCTGTGTAGTTCAGAAATAGTTTTAGTTTCATCTATTGATTTATATATGTATGTTTTATCTTTACTATTTACCTGTGGTTACCAGGTTTGGTGCCGTAAAACTGTGACCATTATTTGGCTTTGCAGAAAAAACAGGTAAAGGGGCTAGAAGGAAGAGATGTTTCCAGGGAATATTGTTTGACCTTTGATGTTGCTTTGTTGTGCACCAAGAACTCGATAACAGAGCCTCGGAATGATGGAAAACTGTAGTTTTAGCTCCAAAAGGGTAGTCATGTTAGTCTAGGTCAGCAAAACAAACGAGTCCTGTCGCACTTTTAAAGACTAACAAATTTAATTATCGCATGAGCTTTTGTGGGAGAAAATCCCACTTCGTCAGACGCTTCGAAGATGAACTTACAGAATGGGAGGTAGTTTTACTTCAAAATATCTTAAAATTCTCTGAGGCTTGAACTGACCTAATTTAGATCCTACTCCTGCACACATTGAATGCTGTAGCAATACTGACAAGAATTGTTTTCTTCTTGTTTCTTCTTCCAGGGGTCATCCTGTTCTGTAATTTATTTTTTAATTTTTTCTTGATAACCCCTACAGTTAACTAAAATGAAAAATACACAAAACATTTGAGGACAACTTATAAAAGTGGATTTATTTATTCTTTGGGGGTGGCATTACTAAATATTCACAGCAGGGGTTTACAAAATTGGCTCACAACTAGGCACCAGCAGTTTTACTTTTGGTCGTAAGAGGGCACTTCTCCATTACATTTATGCAGTGGAATTAGGTGACAGGCTACTAAAACTGGTTGCATGGTGACCAGAAACATACATTTGTCAAGGCCTGACTCTCAGACTGCCATATAGTCTTTTGCTCTGGGAGGTTTTTTTTTGTTTTAGAAAGTATTTAAAACACTGATGTGGTGAAAAGACTGCATGTTTTTAAGAAAATAGAAGGTAACAGAGTATTAAAATCACCAGCAGAATATTTGTAACATCCTTTTAAACTGAGCAATTTAATGATGCAATTTACAAGCCAGACCAGCACAATTCTGCAACGAGCTTTATAGAAAATTAGGCGTTCAGTAAAGCATTTCAAGTTTGTCAAGCAAAAAACTCTACTAAAATAAGTATTTGGTGTGCCTGCAGATATATTCATATTTTGCCTAAAACTCTTGTACAAACTAAAATTAAATTTCTAGACAAAACTGTTTTTGATGTTGCTAAACCAAAAGGTAATAGAAAAATTTTCCAAAAGTAAATTGCACCAACAGCATTCCCTTATTTCAGAAAATGCTTTATTTGCTTCATGTTTTCATATATCTCCTTACTGTAAACTAAATATTCAGACTTTTAAGACACGAAAGGAACTTATTGGGGAAATTTTGGAGGCAGCGTAAAATCAGACTTAAAATGGAAATCTAAGCACAGGAGCCTTATTAACCATAGCATTGTAACTACGATGACATAATGTGTCTTTACCTCCAAACACATTTTTAAAATATGAAATTTTATAAAAAATGAATCACTGACACAGCTTGTAAGAATTGAAGGTTCTGTTATTCCTATACTACAATTATGTTATGAGTACCTTGTGTACTGCAGCCCCAGTTTAACATTGTGTTGTAATCAACTCTTGCATGAGGAATACAGACTTCTGAACACTTGTTTTTAAAACAATCTTTCAGTTGCCTTTGTATTGTTACACATTTTGCTCAACCAAATTTTGAAAAGACCATTGTTGAATTAAACTGAAAACTGTTCTGCGAACTAATGTCACTAGTGTCAAAAGTGATTGTCATTAAGATGGCTACTATTCCTTAGTTGCCAATTTCATAAAAAGATGTCCTTGATTACTTTAATTACGTTACTGATTCTAGCCGTGAGAAATTCACAATCTGCTTAAAGCCTTGTCTTTTCAAATTATTATTGAAAATATTATTAAAAATATATCATTTTAAGTTGTTCAGAAGTACTCTGATTAATAGAAATTTTAGTTTCTTTAGTCACAGAATGTCAACATGGCAGCAGAAGTGCAAGCTGTCCACACTTCCTTGCTAATGTGTCAGAAGCCTGATTCAATCGGAGTGCTTTGTAACAAGATAGTGGTACAGTCTCCATGTTATTTCAGTATTTGGAATGGCATGACTTCTAATGGTGACTTTTTTGTTGTAGATACCTATTCTCCAGCTACTGGATTTTAATCACTAGCAGATTTTATGTAGGCTCATTTTCCCTCAAAGTCCTATTCCATAATATATATTCACAAAAGCCACCTCTAACTTTACATACGGGGATATAAAAACAAGAGCTATAATGTACACTTGCAAACTGTTATATTTGAAAAGATGCTCAGATCTTTAAGTGCTTGCTTCACAGATTTTTTCAAAACTTTGGGGAAATATGAAATATACCATATATACCTTTTGAGTGGACAGAACTTGAAATATTTATCAGACCCAGTGTGCTAACCCTACTGGTTGTAGGCCATTGTGAAAGGACAACACTTTACTACCCTGACTGCTGGGATTCCTACTAAGATGTTCTCTCTGGGCTCTGCTTAGATGCTCAGATCTTTCTGTATCAGCCTTTGGTTAGTGGACAACTGATAAACTTGAACCACTAAGGCTCTTCTGACCGCTGGAAGGGAGAAGGAGCACAAACTCTCTTCTCTCCCTCATCCAAGAGTTTCCAATTGTTGTTGGAGAAATCTTGCTAATTCAATTCCTTCTACAAAGTTTCCCCTATACTTCCCCTTTACAGAGAATATCTTCATTATTTGTATTGGTGCTGCTACTCAGAGCTTTCCTTAATAGCCAGAAAATGAAATTGACATCTTTGTCAGTTTCACAGTTCCAAGAGAGTTGTACACAACAACAGAAAAAATATATCCTATTTCTTTTAACTTCACTTTGCTGTTGCACATGAAAGCTATGGATGGCAGAACTACTGGAGCAACTCTCTAAAAACTCAAGACTGTATCACTACACTGATTTACATTAGTAGGGTGATCCTTTCAAGGGCTAGAAACTTGTTCCCTTTTTTAAACAAAAGTTTAAATTGATGGATTTTTCAAGCCATGCAGATAGCAACCCAATTCAATTACTGTAGACCAAATTGTGAAAGGCTGTAAGCCCTCTCATATCTTTACCAATTGTTTCCATTGAATGCTAGCTTTTTTTTAGATTTTGATCAAAACAAACCTTGTCCAATATGATTTTTGTAAGATTTTTTCCAGCTTATTTGGAACACACTTGGGGCCCAATAGTTCGTTCTTCCCACCCTCCCCAAAACCTTAATGGCAAAATGGACAGGAATGAGAGAGCCATAGAAAGGAAAGGTTTATATTTTAAAAAGAAATTGAACAGTAGAAAAGTTTCTGTTTTGTGTGATGTATGCTATATCAAAGTATAGTTTAGATCTCACTGATGTGGGAATTCTTCTGTTTGCTACCTGTTTACTCCTTCACCCCACGCCTTATATTTCCAATATATTTATCTTTGCTTGTGGTGGGAAGAGTAACACCATCAAATATTTTTTTCCCTACTTTCTGGCATCTGACGGAAGTTGGGCTTGACCCATGAAAGCTCATGCAAAAATAAATTTTAGTCTTTAAATCTGCCACAGGACTCCTTGTTTATTTTACCACCAAATATGCTTGGACTCACTGCCCGTGATGTACACACCTGCTTGTTTCCATAGTCCTTCCAGACTCTATGAAAATAATCTTGGTCCTTAATTCTGATCCCACATGTCTTCCTCTAGACCAGTGGTTTAAAGTGGTTTAAAGTTAGTCTTTAAAAGTGTCACAGACTCCTTGTTTGTTTTGCATGGTAAGAGTTACTGATGTGGCATTGTATGAGACTCTGTGTGGTGTTTGCTTGAGTCATGTCGATGAGCATATATGGATTTTTTGGTTTGTTTTTTAACATCAGTGAGGTCCATAAAGATAAGATATTTAAATAAGCCAAATTTACTTTTAAGATAGTTTAATAATAGATGAGAACATAATTGCTAAGATGGTGCTGAAACTAAAAATATGTGCCTCCCTTCTGTTTTGGCAGTAGGTGTGTACGCTAACTGAAAGTGGGTTGTGTGTGTGTGTGTGAGTGAGTGAGTGAGTGAGTGAGTGAGTGAGTGAGTGAGTGAGTGAGTGAGTGAGTGAGTGAGTGAGAGAGAACAGTGAATGCATTTTAGAAAGTTCTTTATTGTGGGTAGGTAACATTCTGATTCTTCAGCACATCAGCTACCAGTCAAATGGAACCAGCAGACATAGGAACTGGCATGTTAAAAATAGATTGGAGAACCCTCTGAATGCCTATCAACTTCCTTTGAAATTAGGAATTTTCCTGCTCTCTGTCTCACTAATAGAAATAGCTTTTAGCAAAGAATTTCACAAAATTCTGATTCTGTGACCCTCTGTTAACTTGACTCACAAACATCTAATATATTACCATTTCATCTGTGTAGGAGAGTTAGTTGGCTTATTGCAAAACTTTATTCTGGAATGACTTCTGATAAAAGTAACTCTTGTAGGACTTTTATTGCTTTTTCTCTGAGCTCATAATTATTACTAGAAAAGAAGACTTCCACTACTTTTGTGTTATTGCTCAGCGGGGGAAAAGGAATCATAAAACTGAAGTCTGCATTTCCAACAGGCACTGCCTAAAAGGATGAAAATCAGAGTCTGTGGTGATTTGTCATTTCGCTTCACTTTGAATAGTTCATGTTTTGAGGCTGATTTCTTATCTTTTTCTGGGTAGGTTGCTGCTGCAAAAATGTCTTTTCCACCTCACTTGAATCGTCCTCCTATGGGAATTCCAACACTTCCACCTGGGATTCCACCTCCACAATTTCCTGGCTTTCCTCCACCTGTACCTCCTGGTAAGTCATGTTAGCAGATAGAATCACTGTGGAACCAAGTGAATTTTTCCTGTATTAAACTTTTTGTATTCTCTCTTGGGCTTATAAAATTACATATAGTACTGTGAGACTGGAGACCTGAGTTATCCATAGAGATTTACAATATGCGTGAGCTTCCCACTGCTATGTACAATGTTTGTCTGAGCAGAAATCAAAACATCTGGGGTGAGAATAGCTCAGGTTTTGTGTCTAGTTAAACCTCATCCTTTCTGCTCAGCTTGTCAACTAGTGCCATTTGTTGTGGTGGTAGATTTTATGACACCTACCTGCTTGGCAATGGATTACAGCTTTCATCTTATTTCAAAATAAGCCACTATTAACAGCCTTTGAATGGTAACCCAAACAATGTGGAAGACACTTGGGATGTGTTCTGTGAAAATACAGCAGCTTTTGGTAGCTACTAGATTATTTTATACTGGAACCCATAGGTGAAAGGATACATAGCCCATTAGCAGTCCTTTGGCCGTGGTTTTAATTTGCACACCACTGGCACTTTTTATTTATATTACAGTGATACTGAGGAGTTCTAATCAAGATGGAGCCCTTTTGTGCTTAGCATTATGTGAAAATATGGCTTCTATCTTGAAGAGTTTACAATCCAGTCTGATTTACAAAACACAGATTTTATTTTAATCCTTATCATGGTGTCGCATATCAGGGTTGGTGACTTTTGGGGCTATGAGATCCCATAACAAAGAAGAAGTTAGGGATCAGCCACCCTAGTTGTTGTATGCTGTATTGCAACTTGGGAGTCCTGAGTTTAGTTCTGTCTCTTTCTAAGCAAGCAAAATAGTCTTGAGGCCTTGGGAGTGTTCTGCGATTTCATAAGGAACAAGATGGATCCTTGGGCTAGAAGATGTTACTGGCTGCACATTTTTGGTTTGAAATAACTTTCTAAGAACACATAATAGCTTAAAATAAAACTGTACTCTGTGGACCATGTTTATCCTCTAAGAGATGCAACTTGAATATCCTGTTAGTTCTATAGTTTAGTGGGGTGTCAGCAGACCATATCAATAACTATCCCAATATTGCTTAATATGGGAAAATCTGTGCCCTTTCTGGTAATTTATATGATCTGAAGACACCTCAGACCTTATTTGTACCTACTGCTGCTTCATTTTATACTTGTTTGTGGTGTGGGTTTTTTGTTGGTTTGTTTGGTTTTTTTTTTTTTGTGGAGAAGTTCCTTTGTCTGACTCTAGGCTCTCATAAATGCATGTTATGTAAAGCAACATACAGTCTTCTGCAAAATGTCTGTTGCAACGTTTGCTGTCTTTTCTTCTGAGTTTTCTATTGTCTCCTTATTGCCAATTCCCAGTCTTTCTCCATTTTTAAATCTCTCCCTCTCTTTCTATTCTAGTCCCCATCTGGTATGTCTCCTTTCTCTGCTCCTAGTGCTTAATCATTGGGCCATCATTCTGGTCTCTTATACAGATAGTTCATTTTTTCTTTCCATTTCCCAATACACAGACCAGAGGTGGCCTTTAGGGTATCTGGGGCCCTAGGCAAAGGTCCATTCTGGGGTCCCTATAGGACCCCTACTGCTGACCCCAACCTCCATGGGGCTCCAGCACCTTGCCAGGGCCCCTGAACCCCCCATGGCCAGCCACAGGTCTCCACAGCTGACCCCCCCCCGCAGGCCCCGAAACACCCCCATGCACCCCACTGAGGGCTCTGAACCCCCTCACCAGGGGTCCCAGGTCCTGGCTCTTTACCATGTGTCCTGCAGGGGTGGGAGGCAGACACAGCTTTCAGTGAAGGGGCCCCTTACTGCCTGGGGCCCTAGGTGGGCGCCTGCTTCGCCTACCCCAAAAGCCGCCTCTGACACAGACCAGTCTCAGTTTGAAGACAGGCCCTTTGCTTTCTCAGGCTATCAGCACATTCTTTCTGCATTCAGCTGTGTGTCTGGGAGCAGGGAGTAAATTAGAGGCTGGTGGAGTGGGAGAGAAGGGTGAGATGAGCTGTTGAAATACGTTGCAGTAAAGTATTGCTGCAAAATGCTGCACAGCACATGGGCTGCAGAAAATGCCTTGCTGATCCTATTTGTGGCTGTGTGTGTTATGCACTGCTGTCTTGTAGAGTAAAACATTTTCAAAAGCCATGAGGTTGAACTGCTGGATATATGGCTATAAATGTTCACACAGTTTTGTGTCCTTGATGGTAATTCTGGAAGTTTGTAGAGTATAAAAACATTAATCTCCCATATCAATTCCTTCTTGCATTACATGTTTTAAAACTTCTGTTTAAGTTTTTGAAATTGACAGGATGTTATCTCTTTTCTGCTGAAGATGCATGTCTTGATTAAGTAAACATGTTCTGCCAGTGATAGCTTTGTAGTGAAATTCAAAACTAACCTGTTTGTCTTTACTATGCCCTGAATATGTAGACAACTTGCTTTTTTGCTAGTGCAAGATTTTATAAAGCCTATTTTTCTTGGTGATATGATCTTAGTACTATCTCCCTTCTTTCCAGTGGCATTAAAGAATCTGTTCTAAAGTGTTTGAGCTGTACGCTTGATGTACATATATGCTTCTAATCTTGGAATGCTTATTACCACATAAGGAGAACTTTTCTCTTGCGGAGTTTGAGCTTATACAAAATAGATTGTTTCAGTACTGCAATTCATACAGAGTATAAACAGAAGTAAGGATTTTTAAAACATCATATTCTGCCTTGCACCCGGAAAGTGTGATATGCATCGCTGATGTACCAGAGGGGACATTGATTTCTCCCTTCTCTATGCTTCTGTGAATAATATTATAGGCAGATAGTGACAGATTGCCTTATACTTTTCCATTACAAGACCTGGTTTTCAGTTGCTTTTAATTTTGCCAAACTTTAACTGTTTGGGCAGAAATTTCCCAGGCTGAATATCTGCCTTGAAGTGAACTTTTTGATAGTTAGAGCAAAACCAGTTTGTTCCTGGGAACAAGGGTTGGGGGGAATGGAGAGGGTTATTTTGTGCATTTAAAAAAAAAATATATAGCTGCTTCAATGAGAAGCTTTCATACCTCCATGCTTTTAGAATGGGGGTTTGAAATTTGGCATGGTGGTGGGAATCATCTTTATGGCAGGAATGTGCCTTTTGCTACCCCTATGAAAATTCATCTATAAGCATCTGAAAAATTACAGTTGATGTATGCTCCATGTAGATTTGTTAATTTAGCATCTTAACTGACTTAAGATTGTTTGCATTGGGCATATTCTATATTCACACCGTTCTTTTATGCTGACCAGACTGCTGCTACTCAGGGAATTCTGCCCAAGGGCAGAATTGGTGTCCCCCAAAGAATAAATGAGTCACATGTCCTTTCCCAGACAGTGGTCCTGAGCAGGTGCATCAGGTTCATGTGTTGGGAGTAGTCGGGGGCGGGGTGGACAAAATTGGTTCACAGCTAGGTGCCAACAATTTTACTTTTGGTCACCAGAGGGCACTCCTCTTTCATATTTCTGCATTGGAGGTGGGCGACAGGCTGCTAAAACTGGTTGCCATGGTGACCAGAAACATATTATTTATTGAGGTCTGGCTGGGGGAGATGTAAAACACTACCTCTTCCCTTGCATAAGCTGCTCCTGGGGCTGGAGCCAGGTCAGTCCCTCCCCCAGCTGCAGGACAGGAGTAGAGGAATACAGAAAACCAGCATGGGGAAAGAGAAAGATGAGAACAAGAGGGAAAAGAAGAGGAGAGGGTTGGAAAATAAGTAAACAGGGAGGATGGGAAGAACTGGGGATCTGTAACCACTATAGTACAGTCCTCTTTAGAATTTGAATTTTTAATCCTTTATTCTGGAGTCTCAACACTTTTCCTGTCTAGCGGATAGCACTCACTGGCAGTGTGTCTTCATCCTTTTCTGTGGACCTGCCAACAGAGATAACAGCCTTATAGTTACTCCGTTAGGTCAGGTAATAGTGGGGTATGCTGCCAGTGACCTATAGGGGCAGGGTGAGCAGTCAATATAGTTTCACTGGATAAAATGTTCTGTGTTTTCAATTTTTATTTAAAAAAAAAAAAAAAAAGATTCATTACAGTAAAGGAACATCAAGGTTGCAAACTCAAGTGCACACAAGTTATGAAATGCCTGAATTAAAGTTGCCCTATTATACATATGCATTATGATGCAGTATTTAATTATATGAGCAGATATGTTTTTCCCCCACTGGATCTCTGCCTTATTCAGTGCTTAGGATGGACATATTCTGAAAATACTCAAATTTGTGTAGGGAATGAGGCTGTTGTCTGTAGGATCTCATTTGCTGGAGATGTTGGGAAGTGTGTAGAGAATGAGGCAGGGTGCAAGAGGATAGTTTTGTGGTTCAGGCATGTTGTGAACATCAATTCATTAATGTTTGTGAAGAACTAAGATGCAGCAAAGACCATCGTAAAAATGCCCAGGAGAAAATTAATAATTCTGTATTCAACACAAGATTTGGATGGTGTGCAGTATGAATGATGTCACAGGATATGATAAGAATAAACATAAATGATGAGAAATATTGAGTAGCTATCCATACAGTGAGCAGTCCATTCTATGCATTGTAACTTCATATTTTCTCTGTTTGTTCTTTGAATTGGAGCCACATCTGTACAGTTAGTTATCAGTGTTACTGCTTTTCATGGCATATGATAATACGTAATTGGCTCTAGTGTATTCTGTCTTTGTTATTCTAGAGTGTGTGTAGGTAACATTGATATAGCCTTTTTGTCTCCAACAGGGACCCCCATGATTCCTGTACCAATGGGCATTATGGCTCCTGCTCCAACTGTAAGTATTATATTGAGAATAGTGGCAAAGTGTACACAAAACATGCTTTATTGATAGAAACTACACTGTGTAATTTGCCCCCTTCATTGCATTTGTTCATACCATGAAAGGAAAAGCTAAACTGACGTATTTAAAACTCTGACTTGGACATGGTTTTAAAAGGATGTATCTGGAATTGCTAACACCAGGGAGTTGAAACAGTTGCTGTTTGCAAATAGAAAGTTCCACCTTTATTTATATGTCAGATGAAGTAATTTAGAGATGACCTCATGGTAATACTTGGCACTGCTGTGCACAGTGCTGAGGTTGGCTGTCTCATCTCTTGCTTCCCAGGTCAGTAGGCCCATAGGATGCCATGAGGAGTGAGAAGAGTCAGTGCTGACAAGCTTCCAAGCAAGATCTGACTAGTTCTCTTTGATTACAGTGCTATGAGAGGGCAAAGATGGTTGGGACTTGGATAGAGAGACCTTGGGGGGAAAAAAACTGCTTTTAGTGGTTTATCTAAACACATGGATTCTTATGGACATATAGGTTGT
Source organism: Pelusios castaneus (assembly GCA_007922175.1). NCBI lineage: Eukaryota > Metazoa > Chordata > Testudines > Pelomedusidae > Pelusios > Pelusios castaneus. The sequence goes on along the minus strand of ML685785.1, from coordinate 550,033 downwards.
TTTTCTGTCTCTAAAATCTGGGTTCATTCTAGGTATTAGACATTTCCAGGCAATTTTTCCACCCTAAGCTAATGGAACTGATGTTTCTAAAATCTTGAAAAAGTGACATCTGCTGAGGAAATCAGTCCAAAACCTAATATTTCTTACAGGGGAATGTATTCATGCTAAAATACATATTTTATAGCAGTAAAATGCTGAAATAAATGCATTATTGAATATCTTGGAAGAAATAAGATTCTGCACCTGGCCTTAAATAACTGATGTTTTATAAGGGTATGTCTTGACTGATGGCAGCAAATTTGCTGCCCTAAGATCAATTTATTGGGATCAGTTGAGCAGAAGTGAAGATGTGCTCGATTGATCCAGAAATCGATTTAATAAAACTGCCTCCCCAAAAACTGTTGCTCTGCATCAGAGAGCACACATTTCCCATTGTCGCAAAAGGGAGTTTAGGAAGTCCGCGTAAATTACACAAGCTAATCCTATTTAGGTTGTATAACTGAATTTGCTGAATTAGCTTGCTGAATTTGCAATCTAATGCTATGTAGTTTGCGTAACTCTTGTCGACTGCCACTGAATTTGCCTGTCAGTGTAGACCAGACCTAAGAAACTTTAAGAGGAGGAAATAAGCACATGTACACTATTAAGGCTTTTAAAAAACCACAACTCTTTATAACAAGACTGGAAGAGGTGTGCACACATGAATGCACCATACCTACCTACATAGTCTCCAGTACCCAAACCATTTCTTCACATTCTAGAAAACAGGCTTTGGAAAAGGGATGTATAAGGTAAAATGTTGGATTCTTTATACAGTGTGGGAGAATAGGAGCATTGTATATGTTGATATCAAACTATTTATTTAGTTGAGCCAGAATTAATCTTCTGTTTATGGTCGTTGTTAAGAATCTGTTTGTCACATGATGTTAAGGTACACAGCAATATGTTAAAGTATGGGAGGCTCAGTGTTCATTTCTGGAGCAAGGTACTGAGTTTAAAATGACTCAGAACATCTTATCCAGAAGTGATCTTCTTACACAAATGTACTTTTTCTGCCTTGCATTTTCGGCATTGATTTTTAAAACAACAATTTCATTCATTTGAATCTAATAGACATGCTGTTACCTTGCTAACATAAATGTAATAGTGAAACACCTCTATCTCTCCAACTCTTCATTGTTGTAAACCTTTTTCTGGTAAGCTTTAAAATAGGTATAACTATCTTTTTCCTCCATAGGTCTTAGTTCCTACCACAGTGTCCATGGTTGGAAAGCACTTGGGAGCCAGAAAAGAGCATCCGGGTCTAAAGAACAAAGAAAATGATGAAAACAGTGGTCCCACTACAACTGTCTTTGTGGGCAACATTTCCGAGAAGGCATCAGACATGCTTATAAGACAACTCCTAGCTGTAAGTGCAGTGATTGGTTTGTTAGACTTCATTTGCTGTATTATGCAAAACTTATCATCACTTAGATCCGTTGTCATCACATAGATTAATTCACAAAAGATGAAGTTAGGCAGTAATGGTGCAACAAAAACATTTTTATTAAATTCGTGTAAAAAACAAATGATCAGTTTGACCAGAATAGCTTGCTTGCAGCTAGTATCAAATAGGAACATGAAAGATTTTTAGCAAAATTAACCCTTACTATTTTGATTCCTCACAAAATGATACGTTTGCTTATGCATTCTCTGGGCAATCATTGAAATTTATTAAATGGTAATGTTATTTTTCTTAATTTTGTCTTCAAGAAATGTGGCTTGGTTTTGAGTTGGAAGAGAGTGCAAGGGGCATCTGGAAAACTTCAAGGTAAGTGTTGCTTCTTGGCATATATAATCAGATTTATTTATTTTTGGTTGTCTTTTAAAGTATATACTGTCAAATGCATATAACTATTATTTTGGATTTAAATTGAGTTGCATATTGCAAATGTTCCTGTTACTGATGGAATCAGTGTTTTCCATTATAAAAAGGAAAGAAGGGGTCAGAAAAAAGGGAAAGGGTCTCAAATATTAAATTTTGTAATTCTTTAAGAATAATCCAATGAGTGATTTATTTATTTATTTATTTTGTAGATCTTCAGAATAAATATTTTCTGTTTTATGGTGTACATCTCATGAATATTTTTTAAATGTTTGAGAACATAATTAGTTCAAGTTCCAAATATGGAAGTTATTTAATGATCCATAAATAAAAACAGTTAAATATTTACCTGAAGACATTATTTTTTTTCTTTTTTGCTTTTCATCTCAATCATCCACCTTCAGCTTTTGGGTTTTGTGAATACAAAGAACCAGAATCCACTCTCCGAGCACTTAGACTACTCCATGACCTCCAGATTGGAGAGAAGAAGCTGCTAGTTAAAGTTGATGCCAAAACAAAAGCTCAGCTAGATGAATGGAAAGCAAAAAAAAGGTCTTCCAATGGGGTATGTATGCAATGTGTTTCCTGCACTGTGTAAGGAGGAGAAGAGACAGGATTATATAGTAGTTAAACAGGGCTGGAAGCCAGGGCTCTTTATTCATGTCTCAACTCTTAACTCACTCTGTGATTTTGACTAGATTCTGGCTCCTAAATCCCATTTGAAAGTTGGTGAGATTTAGGCTCCTAATTTACTTAGTCATTTTTGAGACTGTTACCCTTAGGGCTTGTCTGCAGACAAATGTGCACATTTAACCATTGGAAACACCATTGTGTTTGTCTATTTAAAGCTGATTTTCATCTTTAGCTTGCCTTTGTACCTTTACTGAGGCATGCTAAACCAATATAAACTAGGTTTAAATTGATTTAAGGGTGTCTGCAGGCAAAGTTGCACCAATTTAACTAATCTGTTCAAAATCACAACTTTAAATTGATGCAGCATTGTGTATAGGTCAGGCTTAAATTTCTGATCTCAGTTTATATCCATTCTAAACAGGAGTAATACATAGTGTACTGTACCTTGTTCTGAGGCTTACTGTTTGCCTAGAGATTTGACACTTTTTTTTAAGAAGAGACCTATAGAAATTGGTTACAATAATAATGAGCTGGTTGGTGGAGCTGAATGAAGTTTTTCTCGTACTGTTAAAAATTGTTTAAAATTGATGCAAGCCAGAAAAGTAGATTTATTTCTATGATGTGAGGCTGTGAAATGTTCACAAGCAGATGTGACATTTTAGCATGTGGGGTATTTTTTTCCATCTTTAACTTGAGGGAACAACTGGTGGGGATCAGACGAGGGTCACTGTCCAACTCATTCTGAATTCTTTTGTTTATTTAATTGTCTTCCTGGAGGAGTTTGGTGTGCTGGATTTACTGGGCCAAATTCATCACCTTGCTTGAAACTAGTAGTTATAACAAAGATTAATGTGGGCCATTTTGGCTAGATGCTTCTCTTTATCAAGGGTAAGAAAACATGTTCACTCATTTAAAATAACTGCACTCTTCCTCTAATTGTCCCATTCAAGGGCATATACCAATGGGCACTCCTTTCTTGAGCAACAATTATTCATAGTTCTAATTGGCCAAAGTAGATTTTCAGTTTCATTTTATGGGTAACAAGCACAAAGTTGGTAAATTTTTTACAATCACTGTTTGTAGTCACTTACAAAGCTACATAGAAAATGCTGGAAATCTGAATACTTTTGTTCCCTTTTACTCAGTCAGAACTGTGACATAATGATAACTTCAAGTATTTAACATAACTTGACCAACATAGGTGGTCACAAAGAACAAAAGAACTAACCATGTGAAATCCATGTCACAAGTACACTAGTTGCTAACTTAGATTAAGGGAAGGAAATTTGACTCGAGTAGCCATTCCAGTTTAAGCTTCCTGTTTTCTCCTCTGGTAACAGCTGGAATTTCTGTGCTTTATGGCTGGGATTGTGTAACCTTAAGACTAGTGCAGCTGCACACTATGATCAGGAAGGATTTTGCTTTCTTTAAATTTCTGGGTTTTCTTCCCATGCAGCAAGGCAGAGATGGTCAGTTGTGACATTGTGGAGCTTTCTGATTGGGATACATTTACTCACTGCTATATGTTGAAAATTCTTAAGTTTTTGTAGGATACATTCTTTAAATAACTCTGATATCCACATAGAAAAGCTCTGTACTCTTTCATATAGTTTTGGCTGGCATCTTTCCAATGATGTAGAGACAAATTAGACCCTATTTATGTTCTTGTTATCGATGGTTGAAGGAAATGTGAATTGCTGAGGAGTGTTGATATAAGAAATTATGAAATAGCAATTCCACTGAAACACTAAGAGGAGTTTTAGTAAATGGGCTGGAAGTTTATCAATGTGCTTGCCATTCCTTTTTATTAACCTTTCATGCCTTCATTTGCATGCAAGGGCTGCTTTCAGATCAGAGTTGTAATGCTCATCAGAACTTGTAGCCATGTGATTTCTTTTATTTTTTACATTAAGAAATCAAACATATACACCACAACACTTAATTTCTAACATGAGAGAAATAAATCAAGCGACACTTTGATCTAATTAGCTCCTCTTCCTGATCACCTCCTCTCCCTGGACCTCTTCAGCTCCACTCCCTGTCAATGCCTTCTAGCTCTTCTCAGCCTACTCCTCCTTGGCCTGGCAGCCTCTTCAGCTCCAACTGAACCCTTCCTCCCCCCTCATTCTTAGCTGCTGCTCCATCAGACCCTTCCCGCCCCTTCCCTCTCCCCACTTCACCCACCACTTATCGCTTGATGGGACACCCAGCTGGATTCTCAGGTGAGATTCCATTTTTTTACAAAATGGGGGGGGGGGGGGGGGGGGGGAGGAACAGTAAATGGGCAAGCTGTACTATATCCAGAGCATATTTTATGCAACTTCTGTATAACAGTGCAAGGAGATTCATTCCCAGTGTTTCCCTTTGTTCTGCTTCCCCACTGGGGGGAAACAAGTGAAGATAAATATGTGACCAGTAATAAGAAAACTTCTTGTGAGGCAGAGGTATTTTCTTTCTAGAAATGTTGCCTTAAACTAGGTCTTCCCCTGCAGCCCACTGCAAAGGTAAACATTTTTATTGGATCATAGTCTGGTGGGCTTTCACAAAAAGAAAGCTTAGAAATAAACTACTGAAGTGATCTAGCATTCCTGAGGGAAAGAGACCAGAGACTGTGGTCGATCAGCATTAGGACCATAGCTGTTGATACTTCATTTGCTCCCTCTGTCTCTTCCTCCTCCTTGATCTTGATCTATCTGTCAGTCTTATCAGAACCCTACTGTTGCAGTCTACAGCCATTCTGTTTGTAAATCCCTGTAATATGGTCCCTTTCTGGCATTGCCAGCATGAGGAGGTCTGAGCAGTAGGATGCACTTGAGGGCTGCTCTTAAATTTGGTAAATACAATAGACGCACTAGCAAGATTTTAACGTGTACTTTGGGGGCAAAATTCTTTCTCTCACATGAGTGAGATTTAATGTGACAGTTTGTTGATTTTTTTTTTTTTTCTAAATTTGCCACTTTTCCTAGACCTCCAGACCAGAGTCTACAAATGATGATGACGAAGCACTGGATGAGGAAACAAAGAGAAGAGATCAGTTAATTAAAGGGGCCATTGAAGTATTAATACGAGAATATTCCAGCGAGCTCAATGCCCCTTCCCAGGAATCTGACTCTCATCCCAGGAAGAAGAAAAAGGAAAAGAAGGAGGACGTATGTGTTTTGATTTTGGACAAAACAGATTTTTCTTCAACTCACCTTTTATATAATGGCCAAACCCTGTGCAAATACTTTAACCCAAAACTTCTGATGAGAAAAATCAACAAGCATTGATGTCAGCAGCAGTTTCATGTACTAAATTGAAATCTAGTGAGTTTTAGATGCCATTCCCCCTGGATGGCTTGGGGGGGGTGAGCACCTAGACTTCTTGGAACCACAGGTTTGAATCTTGACAGGTTTGATTCAGCCTTTCATCCCTCTGAGGTAGATATGTTGAATTCAGTGCAGTTCATTGTGTGTGTATATAGGTCTTTCAGATGAGTCCTTAAAAGCAAGAACCTGTCTCTTCTGTGTTGCCACTTAAAAGATCCCAGGACATTTTGTGTCCTTTGCCAAAAATTTCTCTTCTCCCCACTGTTTGATAGCACACCAGGTATCAGCTGGGTGTTGCTATTTTACATCCAAGTGGTGGCTGCATTTCAGTGATGGTATACATGCATAGTTTTGAAACATTCTGGGATCTTTCAGGGATGAAAGGCATGTTATAATTTTACTATTTTTACTATAAAACTGCTATTCTAAAAATGTTTTAGTGTGGCTGTGTTTGACCAGCTGGTGTTCCTATGCTTTGTGACATAAGAAAAATCTAGTGTTTGGCAGAAATGTTCTGGTGCAAACCTGTGTCTGTGGGTAACTCTTTCAGAGTATTTAAGAAAACACTGGAGAAGAGGGAAAACAAAGAATTGACAGTGAGCAAACTGAGACTTTGCTTTTACAACTGTCTCTCTCTAACCATGTGAAAATAGGCTCTTGACATCTGTCAACTCCCACTCAATATTGCAAGAAATCAATCTGTTTGGACTAAGATTTTTACCCACTTAAATCTCCTGTATAATACCTATTCCAAGGCAGTAATGCAGCTTCAGCTGCTGATGGGGTGTGAAAGAACGGTGTAAGAAGCAACATCTCTTCCCCTGGGAGTGAGTATGTCATCCCCACATTATTCTTAGTCTAAAATAATCTGAGGAATAAGAGTCATGAGTCGAGAATTTAGTTTTCCTTCCTCTTTCTTTGGGTCAAGACTTTTTGGATGAGAATCTAAGAATGAAGTCATTGTCTAATGCTCTGGATTGTATTTTATATGATCAAAAAGGACTGTAAAATGTTTATTGTGCTGTGAACACTTACGGCCATGGATGATGGCAGATGGCTATATTATCACATTGCCATGCCACCATAATCTTGCAAGAATTGAGTGCAAAGTGTACTTTTGGGGGTGCTGCTAGCTCTCCATGATCTTGTTTTAGATCATCTGAGCTAGTAGAACAGATGAATATGTTCTGCCAAAGACACAGCAGCTGTTGGGTTGAAATTGCACTTTGTCTTCTCTCCGTTGTTGGAGAGTGCCGCCTTTGGGGGTGCAGTTGGGAGCCAGGACGTAATCCTAGCTCACCACTCCTTTGACTTTTAAGGAGAGGGAGAGAAGAACCTGTGGGTTGTGGGTGGAGGGAAGGGAAAATGGGGGCAGATGCCATGTGAAAAATATCTGCTTGTTACGGGGTTTCTGTCCCCCTGAAGGGGATGGGAAGAAGACTGCTGCTACTAGCAGCTGAATCCTTCACCAGTTCCATTGGATGAGGGAATGATGGATGATTGGAGGGAGGGGGAGGAGAGGAGGGGTGTGTGGGAGGAGTGGCGAATGAGTGGAATCTGTTTTTCAATTTCATGTACGGGGGAACCTCGCTAATTCGCACTAACTACCAGGAGACCCATTGCAGATGACTAAATTTTGCGAATTAGCGAGTAAATAAACAAAAAACAAGATTTATGCACCACAAGGTGCTGGTCACTTATTTTGACAAGTGTAGTTTAGTTTTATTTATGATATTATTATTGTATACTAATATCCTGTAGTATGCTTTGTAATTCTGTGATGTCTTACTAATATGAGACTTCACTACAGCATCTATTGAATCCTTGCTGAGAAATAGATCAGTGAAGGGAGAATAAGCGAGGTTCTTCCGTAATTTCGTTGAGTCAAAAAAAAAAAATCACAGCAATACAATATTGCTTATAGTACAAACATACAAAACATTGTTTTTCAGAGTAGTGTGCAATCTATTTTTAAAAAAAAAAATCTCCGTGGATTTTTCCGCAGATTTTCCGCAGATTTCCAGTGGCCCCACTGATACCTTATCCACTCATCACCAAGGTTCGTTTACATTGTAGGTTTTGACAATGACTATGTTTACTGCTAGTTGCCAGATTTGTGACTCTTGTCCATCTGATTTTTTTTTCACTCATTAACATCAGACTGTCAGGTTTGCTACTGCAGAAGGGCTATATTTATATCTTACAAGACTGGTACAAAACTTCTAACCTTGAACTTTCCTCTTGTTGTTCTGTGTCTGTACAGATGGCTTTTAATGCTTTTCCTCCTGTCCCCATTGTTTTTTAGGAGGATATAAATGCTATAGAAATGGAGGAAGACAAAAGAGACCTGATATCGAGAGAGATCAGTAAATTCAGAGACACACACAAGGTAGTATTCTTGTTTTTGCACTTGATACAAATTAGGCTTTTACAGATTAAAACCAAACCAAACAAAACACTTTTATAAAATTTACCAATACATTACAATATCACTTAAAATACTGTTTATAATGAGGTGTAATATATATATATATAGAGAGAGAGAGCGAGAGAGAGAGAGAGGGAGCTATTTAAAAGCCAAAAAAAGACATATACCATGTGAAGTGGCCTTTGGCATTTTGTAAGACTTTTAGCAGCTACAGATTGATTTGCAATCTTCTCACTTTAACATGAATAGACACAACTTAAGTTTCTACACATACATTAGAGCAGATATATTTATTTATAACTAAAGACTAAATGGGGCTGCAATGTAAGACATACACTTGAGTGTGTTTCTGTAGACAGATATGACATAATCCAAGGAAACGTTTTATGGAGATCTGAAATTTAATTTTAAATTTAAGACTTTCTTATTTTTATAGTTCTAAGTGAGTGGGGGAAAATTAAAAGTAGGTCAGTGGTTACCAGAATTACCAAAATTTAGATGCATGGAAGAATTGTAAATTCCCATAAAGCTAATCTATTCATTGACCCCCACCATTATGATAGAGATCATATGGTGACTAATGCAAGATGAAACTCACAGCTTGGAAAGTAACATGGAATAGGATGTAAGTATGAGCTTCTGTTTTTATTATATTTATGGATGCCCCCTCAAAAAAATATGCAAAGGGGTAACTGGCTTGGAAATGTTTGTGTACAGCAAATCCCACTTTAGGGTTCCCACCTACAGAAGTTTTTATTAATGTCAGTCTACCTATGAATGTTTCTGGTTTGGAAGGTGGTACTAATGGATAGTGAAATGCAAACTATGCATGTAATATATTTCAATGTTTAGCTTTTAAGAAAGGTGGTATTAATTTTCCCCAGCAAGATAGTAGGTGGTCCATGGCCCAATGAAGTATTAACAAGTGTTCATGTTTTGATCACTTTTTTGACTACCTGAAGTTGCCACTGATGAAAGGTTGAAGGTGCAATAAGGTGAAGCTTTACCTTGTGCAGTTGTTGTGTGGTACTGTTTCATACAGCTTTATCAACATAAAGCAAAAAGAACACAGCTGGCAATACAAGTATTAAATTTCCTCTTCACACAATCTGGGAATGACAGCCGAAGAGGAAGAATTCCAGAAGAGATCTTCTGGTGAATTTCAGCAGTTGAATGTGAAACTGGTCAATGGTGAGACATAGTAAAGGTCTGTTTAATTCTAGGCCCCATCAAGTCACTGGTACAAAATACAAACAAATCACGTGGTTTAAAAAAAATTAAAATATGCTTCACTGTTTCAGAAGCTGTCAGGCATTTTACTGCCTTTGATCTATTTTATTTGGTGGGGAGGGGGGGGGATTGGATTTCTTAACTTTAAAATCAACTTGAATTATAATAAAGTGGCCATTGCATATGTTGGGTGGAATGATTTAAAGAGGCTGTTGAATCTATAGCAACTGGCTAGTGAGCGCAGTGAACCTTTGCATGTTTTTGATACAAGTTTATAAAACAATAACCACAGACTGTCAGGGTATCAGCATTGCAGGGGGCGTCCATTTACAGCACGGACGAGTCTGAAGAGAGCTCAAGGTAAGATTTATGATTCTTCTACTTGTCCTTTTCTGTTCATTACTTCAGTATATCTATGATGCTTTTTCCATCCCATTACCACTTCAGCTCTCTTGTTTACAATGGTAGCAGTTGGTTAGATGAGGTTTTGATATGAGCTAGATCAGCCAATTCATTCTTTTATTGGATTTTTAAGGAACAAATTTATAAAATGGGTCATAAGATACCAAGTACATATAAAAGATATATTAGAGACCAAAAAAAAAAACAAAAACAAAAATTTACTATGAACAAAGTATTTGAGAGAAAAATCCAGGAACTCAGCCAAAGAAATTTCTATTGGAACACCTATAATAGTCTGTAAGTATCAACTATTACAGTATATAAACTTTTCTTTAAAAGTATATGAAGTTGAGGTAAGTTTGATTTTAAAAGACGACACAGCATAGTTTAACATCTTACCCCATTAGTTTATTAAATTTTAAAACTTCTATAAAATAATTTCATTTAGAAACTTAAGTTTTCAGCCCTCTATTTTATAGAATTTAAGTTATGTCTTTCATAATATCAGTTTCCTACCCATATTTTAAATCCCTTTTCTTTTTTGTGATTTCAATGTATCCAGCACTAGTTTGCCTCTATTTTGCTATCAATAGACTGTGGTATGGTGGCTGGATATATTGATCTCTTGTGAATTAGCTTTATTTCTGTAACCCCTTGTCAGTTCTCTGGTCCATGGGCACGTGACAGAAGAATATTTACCAGGTAAGATTGCTTTTTAAAGTTGTCTTAAATGCTTTGTTTAAAGAAAGAAAAAAAAAAAAAGAAAGAAAGAAAAGAAAATGCACATTTTATTGTTCCAGTTTTTAATTTCATTTCAGTGGTGGTAAACGTGGAGCCAAAGGGGATAAAACCTGGTTTTTCTGCTCAGTATGTGTAAAAACGATGTGGGGTTCTGGCATCCATCAGGCTGACAAACTTGGTCTGTCTTTGTTGTTTGGTATTTTTGTGAACCGTGTACTTGCTCTTCCTCCCAGAAACATAGCTTATAGGCAAAGTTAATCCAGTGTTGGCGGTCCATGTCCTAGCACAGCATCTGTAAGTTAACACACCACAATTGCTTCCAAGGATGGATTTATCTATCATTCTATTGATGTATTTTCTATTGTCTAATAGAAGTTCTGGTCATAGATACTGTTTTTAAATGGAAAAGTTGCAACTGTATACAATTTTAGTACAACTGCAGCAGATAACACTTTAGTTTCTGTGTTTCAAATGAGTGATTTCCAACCTTTTTAATCTTTCCATCTTGAAGGGGATTCCATTCAGCAGAATTCACTTTCCACCAGTGAACAGTTAGTTAGAGCTTACTAATGAGGGTAAAGGGGGAGGGATTTAACTCCCTGCTCACTGCTGAGCCATATGCACCAGTCTGCAAGTAGATGAATTTCTTTACCCCAAGTTGTCAGGTAGGGTCTATTTGGTCTGTCAAGACCATGGGGAAATAGCTCTGTCCCAATGAGCATCAAGTGAATTCTGTTTGTTCAGCTGAGCAGAAAGAATTTTGTCAGCTAAAAGTTCATTTTGTTTATGCCCAACTGGTTGACTGCACATGTGGAGTCGGTGGATCTTCTGTGAACCATGATTGGGAGTGCACTATGTATGTGCGGCTCACCCATCGTATATCATACAAGGCCAGCCCTACCCTGCCATCCAAGGTTGGAGATTGCTGGTCTATGTAGATCTATGCTTTTGCACGAAATCTAGTCTTGTGATTGCTGCATTTTGACTTCATACTTTTGAGTTCAAAACAAACTGTTCAATACGTTAAATCACTGGCAGTTTTGGTATGTCCATTACTAGCCCTGTGTGTTGTGTCAGGACTATCAGATTCCTCCAATTATGGAACTAACTATGAAGGTTCTCTTGTTGGTTTCTAGAAACTGGAGGAGGAAAAAGGCAAAAAAGAGAAAGAGAGACAGGAAATTGAAAAAGAACGGAGAGAAAGAGAGAGGGAACGGGAGCGTGAAAGAGAGAGGCGGGAGCGTGAAAGAGAAAGGGAACGTGAACGCGAACGAGAAAAGGAGAAGGAACGGGAGCGTGAACGAGAGCGGGATAGGGATCGAGACCGGACTAAAGACAGAGACCGGGATCGAGACCGTGACAGAGACCGTGAAAGGAGCTCAGATCGCAACAAGGATCGAAGCAGATCAAGGTAAATAAAAGTTTGAGTTGTTGAAATAGAATCTAGTTCTTGCTAAGACTTCTTACAAAAATGAATATAGTTGATCATAGCAGCGTTTTGTTTTGTTTTTTCCCACTTGGAAAAAGACAGCTTTCAATCCTGAATAAAACTAGGACTGTCAAATGATTTTTTTTTTTTTAAATCAGTTAATTACGAGATTAAAAAAAAGTTGCTATTATTCGCAGTTTTTATTGCCCTGTTAATAATAGAACACCAATTTAAATTAAGTATTTGTAGATATTGTTCTATATTTTCAAATATTGATATCCGTTATAACACAATACAAAGTGTACAATGCTCACTTTATACTTACTACAAATATTTGCACTGTAAAAAACCAAGAAATATTTTTAATTCATCTCATGCAGGTACTATAGTTCAACTACTTTATTGTGAAAGTGCAGCTTATAAATGATTTTTTATATAACGGCATTCAAAAACAAGACAGTATAAAACTTGAGAGCTTACATGTTGAAGCATGAAGGGGCATATGGATGTTTAGCACATCTGGCACATCAATACCTTGTAATGCCAGCTGCAACAGTGCTATGCAACTGCCTGTTCTCACTTTCAAGTCACATCACAAACAAGCGGGCAGCATTATATGTAAATGCAAACAAACTTGTTTTCTTAGTGATTGACTGAGCAAGACGTAGGACTGATTGGACTTGTAGGCAGTAAAGTTTTACATTGTTACGGTTTTGAGTGCGGTTGTGTAAACTAATTAATTGCAATTTTTAAAAATCTAGTTACATTTATTTTGTGTTAATTGCTTGCATTAACTGCGATTGACAGCCTTAGGTAAAACTAACACCTTTTAAAAGTCCATGGAAAATGTGGTTTTAGAAAACTTATTTTGCAGAAGAAAAGTACACAAAGCATATGATGCTCCCACAAAAAGTGAAGCCTTATTACTAAACATGTCATCCCAACTAATTGGCAATATGATAAAATTTAAGCTGGAAAGAAGCTAGTGGTCAGGCAAAGTCTGTATGCGGGTTCTGAGTCAATGAGAAGAGGGAGAGAGACTGCTTCAAGGAGGTATACATAGATTAGCCTTGGTACTCAGTGCCTGCACCCTAAATTTAAAGGACTGACTAGGTTCTTTTGAGGCCTCTGTCTAGTAGAAGTGGAGATAGATGGAGATGTTATGGAGTATCAGAATTTGTATGTTAATAGGGTAGTAGAGGTTTTAAAATAATATTAAAGATAAATGTGACTGTTTCTCTTAGTACATGGTCATGATGTAACTTTAAATTAATTTAAAATTAAAGGTTTGTATAAAGGCCTTTCAGGCCAGCAGTAAACATAGAGCAAGGGCAGCATTTGTTCTTGACACAATTGTCTATCTATTCTGCCACTTTTCTGAGCCATGGAAAGATGATCTTTCACATATTGCACAACTATCTGGTTTTCTTATTGTCTCCTTTTTCTTTACCGATCCCGAAAGCAGAATTGTCCTTGTAGGGCTGGGGGAATCAGCTGGGTGTATGAGCTTTTCATACAGAGAGTTTGAAGATTATTTTTTCACACCCTCTATATCCCCACCAAAGTTCCCTTATGCTTATTCAGACACAGCATCTGCCCTCCAACATCAGGTGTCCCTTCTCTCTTCATGTAGTAGGTCCTGCAGCAAGGTGATATCTTCCATTAAGAGAATAAGGAAAAACATACATAAATAACTTCTGAATTATAAATATATCTCAATTAAAATACTAACTTCTGCTCAGCAAGTCCTGCTTCCCTCCCATGAGGATTAATGGGACATACCTTTGCTCCTGGTTGCTTGAAAAATGGGGGACTGAGCTTGCAGTTCAAACTGAGATCCCTGCAAGTAGTTAAATAACTCGAGTTATTTAAACTTCACAGTGTGCATGTGGAAAACTAATAGAGACCATTGATCCTTGAATGCTATCTATTGCAATGTGCACTTATATTTCATTGCACTTAGTGATTCCAAGTGTTTCTGGTTGGACTAAGTGACAAGTTTAAAAAACAACAAAAAGTAAATATACATTTACATAATCAACAGATTTCCAACAAACTCATTACTCTATTTAATCATTTTGTACAATAATGAGGAATAATTCTAGAGAAGGTATCAATGCTGTATTAAATATTTGAAATTAAATCCAGTTCTTGTTTGAGCTTGTTTGGTAGAGGATCTGACGAAGTGGGTTGCAGCCCATGAAAGCATATGGCCGAAGAAACTGTTAGCCTTTAAGGTGCCACAGGACTTTTGTTGTGTTTGGTAGAAGAGATAATAAGCTAGCTGGTTGTATTCTTAATTGTTTTTTGTTTTGATTTCCATAGAGAGAAAAGCAGAGACCGAGAAAGAGAACGGGAGCGGGAGCGAGAAAGAGAACGGGAGAGAGAGCGGGAGAGAGAACGAGAGCGGGAAAGAGAAAGGGAGAGAGAGCGGGAGCGAGAACGAGAAAAGGACAAGAAAAGGGATAGAGAAGAGGATGAAGAAGATGCCTATGAACGACGAAAGCTGGAGAGGAAACTCCGTGAGAAGGAAGCTGCTTATCAAGAGGTAGTTTGCGAGTACATACACTTTTCAAGTTACTTGGGAAGGACATTTCTAATGTCACTGACTTTTTAATCAGTGTGCTTCTTGTTGGTTGCACATTAATACAACAGTCCACTTGTTTCCCAACTCCCTATCTAATCCTTTGGCCCTGAATGACAGAATTCAGAACACGGTGTTAGACAAAATTAATTCAGTCTAGGGGGAAGTTTTTGGCCCATTTATTTCAAGGTCTTAAACTGTAAGTGGCAAATTTGTATATCTTGTCCTAGTTATTTCCAAATATTTGGAAGCTGGTTTTGGTTTTAGTTGCTTTTAATGCTCTTGAGGTTGGAGAGTTATTTTCTGTATTTTTACTGTAGCGTCTTAAAAACTGGGAGATCAGAGAACGGAAGAAAACTAGAGAATATGAAAAAGAATCTGAGAGGGAAGAAGAAAGACGACGGGAAATGGTAAGATTCACTGTTTGCAATTGGATTTGAATTTATTTCCCTGTGCCTGAATTAGAATTTGGGCAGATTCTGTAATTTCCCTTACATAGAAGGGATGTCATGAAATATGCTATAATATATTGTCCTGTTTGCATCAACAAAACACATGGATTTTTCTATACAATAGCTTAAAATTACTAGCCATAATTGTGATTGATGGCTTTTAAAATGAAAAGCCAGAAGTGTTACTAAGATATCATGGAAAATGAATCTTGATGGTCTAGGCCTAGCAAAAGGAAAAAGAGAGAAACATGGAGATGGAAGAAATAAAGGGCATGAAATAGCCATATTTCTAGGAGAGCTTATTTTCCCACAAAGTTTAGGCTCTGTCACAGTTCAGTGCAATTGCACCAGTATTTTTCCAGAGTGCTCCAACAAGGATACCTCGACTCAGGCTTACCAGCTCCCTAGCTGTTGTCTCTTGTGGATGGACAAACGTCTCACTTTCTTCTGAGCAGGTTATGTCTGGAGTGAACAGTTAGTTGACTGCCTTCAATGTGTAGTTCCCAGCAAAGAGAGTTTGCTTAAACAGACCTGTTTGCTTTCTCTTCAGAGACTTTGAATGATTGCTACAGATATGTTACCACGCAGTTCTTTCAAAGTATGCCACTTGATTCTTAAAGTAGAAAGCACTGAAGAGAAGACTCCTTAAAAACAATTTAAGAACCTACATGCATAATAATAATCTTACCATGCAGCGTCGTAGCCTTGGTTGGGCCCTGAGGCCTTCCCACCTTAGCCCCTGGAAGCGACACGAACTTTGCCCACGGTGCAGCCAGTGGCTGTGAGCAGGACAAAGGCACTTCTGTCCTGCTCACAGCTGTGGCTGCCAACTGCTGGCCAGCTCCGTGGTGGCGAAGTTGACACCACTGCCAGCCTGGGCGTGGAGGCTCTTCCCCTACCTGGGGTGGGAGGGTTGGCCAGGCCCACCTTGTGCTTCCAGGGGCCCAGCCAGAAAATGGACTGAGTACGACCCTGTTACCAGGCATCCCCTCAACCTAGGGTTGTCTTTGTAGTTACAGGTTAATCAGAGCTTGAGCTCAGAACAAGCATACGGTATTATGAGGCTTCAGTAGGCTGAGTCCTTCCAATCCTCCCCTAAGGATTGGGTCCCTCTGTGGAGCAGGGGTCCTGTCTGCTAAATCAGGGAGAAGATCTAGAGTCAGCTTAAACCCTAGGCTTTTATCCAAAAGTCTTTTCTTTGTCTGTTGGTCTCTTGAGAATCCAGTTTCAGCTAGTATATGCATATGTCCCCAGGGTATGGCTTCAAAAGCTGATAACTGAGAAGCTCATTAACTTTCCCCCTCCCTATTAGAGAAGATATATACAATGCCACAACATGTACACATTTGCATTTTTAATACAATGTACCCCAGAGGTATTAACCCTGATTCAGTAAAGTTAAGTTTTAATTCAGTGGAGTTTATTTCCCTAAGGTTTGTTCAGGCTATTACAGGTTATTGTCAATCTATCACGACTACATAAAGGCAATATTGTGTCTGTGATCCTTGTGCAAACTTCCCACTGACATTGGTGTTGCAAGTTGTTCTAAATATATAAATAATCAGCTGATGGCCCATGATTAAAATTAGAAGTTAGCCCTCTAAAGAATGAGTCTGACACCCTCCTAATGTTGAATTAACAGTATTTTTTGAATGGTGATGAAGAAACATTTTAGCGCTGTGCCTTGAGATTAAACTTTAAGGAACTAATATTTTTTTAAATCTCTATTTTTCGGCATCATTGTTTTTATTTTTCTCTTTGTTTGGCTTTATAAACAGCCAATACAAATAAACCAGAAATTTCTTGTTGTCTAGTCTCTGCCACATTTTGGCTCATGAATGAGCATCTTACTGCAAAACATTACAAAATATTTAAATCTAAATGTATTCATTAGAATTATTTCTGTTGATTAAACTTTTGGTTTTAGAAAATCTAAATTTCAAGACTAAATGGAGCCAAGAGTGCCCATTTAAACTGCCATTTTTGAATCCATAAAAAAACTGATTTATGAAGAGTTTATTCAAAGAACTCTATTGTGGTTTTCTTATTTAGGACACAAGAATATTGACCATATAAAAAAACTTCAAGATGTTAGATAATGAGAACTTCAGTGCTCACCAGCAAGGGGCATTTATCCCACCAGTTAGAGATGGACAAACATTAGTGAGTTGTCAGACTCTTAAATGGGAGGAGGCGAGGTGATGCCCTTCTAAAAGCTCTCCAACTGCTTCCAATGACTTAAACAGGGATAGAATGAACCTGTGTGTTTTGTCTGAGGGGGATGAGTAAAAAATCTTTTTAGCAAAGCTGATATCTCAATCTGTTGCAGGCAAAAGAAGCCAAACGGCTAAAAGAATTTTTAGAAGATTATGATGATGACAGAGATGATCCAAAATATTACAGGTATTTTTGAGTAAGCAGCCAAGCAGGAGAAATTCAGTCTTCATTTTCCAGTTGTTGAATAAAATTGTCATGGTTACTGGCAGAAAACAAAGCATGAGTGTACAGGGAACTTGATACTCAAATACTGTGGTGATGTGTCGTAAATACTATTACTTCATGGAGTCAATAAATTCAAAATCTGAGGGAGCATGGCAACACTTTACTACTATTCATTGATTCATGGAGTATCTGCTTCTTCCCACTTCTTCAGCAGAGATGAGGGTACTGCATTAAGGTCAGGCTGAACAAGGGATCATTGTAGCTTCAAAACTGTGGGTGGTGGATCTTTATACAAACTTATTTGGGGCTGGGAATTACATTCAGAGAAATTTTGTTACATCAGGGTCATGAGGATCCTTATCGGAATACCCAAATAAAACTTAAACAGATGAATTAAAAATGAGGAAGAGTTCTTATCAGGAACAGATTTGCTAAGGCCTGTAGAACACTTATTGTACTTTTCCTACCTTTAGAAACGATCCATCTCTAACTTAATTTTTTTCACTCAGGATTTCCAAAAGAGCACTTGTCTCTGCATTTCTCATCTCCTGAGTATGATGAGACTGATTCTTTGAAGTTATGTAGAGAATGGGAGTTGACATTTTAACGTCTCCCATCTGAAGAATAGAGAGTTCAAGATGCATGTAGTTGTGGTTTTACTTAATGGAAAAATGAATCAGTTACAAGCATTTGTTGTGTGTCTTAGAAGGTTTTCCTTAGATTGCTCTCAACTTTTAAGCACAAAGTTTGTATCTTTTTTAGGGGTAGCGCTCTTCAAAAGAGATTGCGAGATAGGGAGAAAGAGATGGAAGTAGATGAAAGAGATAGGAAGAGGGAGAAAGAAGAGTTGGAAGAAATCAGGCAACGCCTTCTGGCAGAAGGTCACCCAGACCCAGATGCAGAACTCCAGAGAGTAAGTAACAGTGGGTATGACAAAGGAAAATGCATAGGTATCTTTGTAGTATTTGGCAAAGTTCAATGTTTGAGTACATATTTAATAAATTAGAGATTTATAACTGATCTGGTGGTAATATATGCTTTGTTCATCCAAATATAGATATGGAAAGCTTTTTTGGTTTCCAGTCTTTATGTAAGTATCAAAAAATTGTTCATCTGGATTATTTTTTTAAAAATCCAGATAAAATGGAATGTAAAAGATTATTTGGATTTACTACGATTATCTGATTATGAAGATAGTAATAGGGTTTATGTATGTTTTAGTCCTTAATAAAAGATTTTACAATGGACACATCATGGGGTAAGGAGTAGAACATTTAAATAGATATTTTATCAGGATCTTCCCAAATAGCACAATTTTGGTTTTGAGAGAAATTTTGTTAGTTAACTGTCTGTTTTATTGCAGATGGAACAAGAGGCTGAAAGGCGCCGACAGCCACAGATCAAACAGGAGCCAGAGTCTGAGGAAGAAGAAGAGGAAAAACCAGAAAAAGAGGAAAAAAGGGAAGAACCAGAGGAAGAAGAAGAGGAACCAGAGCAAAAGCCTTGCCTTAAACCAACCCTACGACCCATCAGCTCTGCCCCATCTGTTTCATCTGCTAGTGGCAATGCAACCCCTAACACTCCCGGTGATGAATCCCCCTGTGGCATCATCATCCCTCATGAAAACTCACCTGATCAGCAACAGCCAGAGGAGCATAGGCCTAAAATAGGACTTAGCCTCAGATTGGGCAAGTTGACTTTTTATTTCAGTTTTTCTTGAGGGTTTGGAGAGAGAAAACACAGGAAGTTGAGAAGTAATTCAATTTTCCAAATTATATTGTAGATGTGGGAGCAAAATTGAACAACTTGATATACTCAGTTGCTAGTACCCAGGATGCTGTTTATGCTGACTGGTATCTTAATACATTAACTGATTTGTCTAACATCGGGAATAAGAAAAAAGGTTTGGCATGCTAAGTGAGTGGTTTCCTAAAGAATGCTCTGCTAGAGAGCTGTGATTAATCTTTGCACTTAAAATGTTTTTTTTTTTGTCAGAAGACCTGTAAGTATCAGACACAAAGCCCCTTGAAGTCTTTCCATTGACTTCAGTAGGCTCTGGCTCTGTGTTTTACAATGATTTATTCACAGCACCCTTTTTAAAGGCCAGCAAATGAAGGGATAAAGAGCCTGACTTTCTCAGAGTAGCACAGAAAACTAGTTACAATGCAGAATAGAATGGGGGCCTTGATTTCCATCACTTCTGCTCTGAGCACTAGAGCAGTGGTTCCCAAACTTTTCTCTACTGTGGCACACTTAATATACCTTTAATTATTTTGAGCCATACCACCATATAGTTTCCAAATGAATTCATGAATATTTGTGATCCAATTCAGAATTCTTCAAGTAGTTGCTCAGAAACATTCATGAGACACCTGCTCAGGACTGATAGCACTCCCATGTGCCATGGCACACCAGTTGGGAAACACTGCACAAGAGAACAATTTTTATATTTGCATTCCTTAGTTAGCTGCCCATTAAAAATATTTTATTATTCACTCTTGCCTTTCTTTGTAGGTGCCAATAATAGTCCGAGCCAGCCCAATGCAGTGAAGAGGAAGAAGCTCCCTGTGGACAGTGTTTTTAATAAATTTGAAGATGAAGACAGTGATGATGTACCCCGGAAAAGGAAACTAGTCCCTTTGGATTATGGTGAAGAAGATAAAGGCTCCTCCAAGGGCAGTGTCAATACAGAAGAAAAGCGCAAACATATTAAGAGTCTTATTGAAAAAATTCCCACAGCCAAACCAGAGCTCTTTGCTTATCCTCTTGATTGGTCTATTGTGGATTCAGTAAGTGATAGTTGTTTTAATTTTTTAAAAAAAGTGTAATTGATCAGGAAGTATAATCTGCCAAGTGATGCACAATGGCATTTACGAAAAAGACCAAAAGAAAATTGTCACCTATGAGTCAGATCAATAGTGCTGATTTCAATCAAACATGACATGACAGATAGTGCTGTACTTCCCGTCCATGGGTAACATCTACTGTACAGCATGCCATGCCTGCTTATTTTAGCTCCTGGGTCTCTTTCATAACTGATGATACAAATTATGTAATGGTTTTATGATAGGAAAACAAGTCCACTAGAAACTTATTGTAGACCATAAGTTTTTTTTTTTTGTTTTGTTTTTTTTTTACTTAAACCAAAGATGTGAATTAGGGGCATTAATTTGTAATGTCACCAGGTCCCTGAGGAACAGCGTTCAATTTCTAACAAGTTTTCTAACACATTTCTAACAACTTTCTTCAGAAAATTGATCTGCGTTTCAATACTGGGCCAGGTATTCATTGAATTAAAATATTGATCTGACGTATGAGGTTGGGTTTTAGGTCCTCTGTATGACGTCAAGTAGCTGGCTTCTGGGTAGTACTGTTGGACAGTAAGGATGGGGGTGATAATAGTCTGACTTAAATGATGTCTGTCCTCTTTCCTTTTCAGACATTAATGGAGCGTCGAATTAGACCATGGATCAACAAGAAAATAATAGAATATATTGGTGAAGAAGAAGCCACGCTAGTTGATTTTGTTTGTTCGAAGGTTAATACAATTTTCCTTCAAATACCTTCCTAAATCTCTGGGTTTCACTCCCAGTTGAAAGAGACAGTGGCCGGAGAATAACCATTTGAAGATGCTACTAATTTGTAATGTTGACCAGCAGTAAGCAGACAACACATAATTAGTGCATGCCCCCAATTACAAGACAGTTCCCTTAATACTCACAGCATGCATATGCCCAAGGCTCTTTGTATTTTGCAGCATATTTAACTGGATTTCTATAGAGACACCCTCCAGGGCAGCTGATGGGATTTTGCAGAAACTTCAGATGAATTTTAAAAGATATTTTATTTAATTTAAATATGAAAGTGAATAATCACTACATTATCCCTACTCACTTTCATATTTAATTACATTTCTTTTGCCTTCTCCCATAGGTATTAATTTTTAGTTTGAATTGAAAATCCTTAACTATTAAAAGCTCTGAGGGAGACCGGAGGTTTTGCTTTGTGGGTTCAGAAGAGTTAGACTTTTGGCATCTAAGGAAAAAATGTGGGAGATTCTTTGGGAGGGTTGAATAAGCATATTTAGTGGATATAAAATGAATGGGGTTTTTTGAATTATTTAACTACAGCAATACTGTTGTTTGCAATATTCGATTACAAAGTTAATAGCTCATTGAAATGAATGTGGCATTTGACACTTGTAACTTTGAAACAGGCTATTTGCAGATTCAGGCAAAGACCACTGGACTGATTTACACTCAAGGGTTCTACCCAGCCAAAGGGCAAGAAACTTCTTTTTAATATAAAATAAAAGCTTAGCTTCTGGACCATAATTCTGATAAAAGGTATTAATTTTAGCAAAGTTTTAATTTTATTTATTTAATTATATTTTAGATATAGCGCCACCCCCTCCTGGAAAAGGATTTGAGATCTGAAAAAATTATAATTTGAAATACATTAAAATAAACAACACTTCTTAAAATCTCTGACATATAAAACAAAGTTGAGGTAAAATCTCTGACATATAAAACAAAGTTGAAAATACAGCGGTAATGATTAACACAGGGAGAACACTCACTCACTATTCTCCCTGTTCCCTCCCAACAGCAGATTCAGGTTAGAGGAGAGGAATTTCCTCCCCATCACTCCCCAAATTAGCAAAGCCAGGCTGGAAGTGTGGGAGCAGCTAGATGAAGGAGTTCCCTTGTGGGTCATTGCAGCTGTGCAATTCTCTTTCCGGTCACACATGTTGCCCTTGATACCTGTACTACTGTGAAAGTAGATGCAGTCTTCAAGGATTCTTAATTAGCTTGCTATGGAAAAACAGTGAGTGTTCACTGTAGCAATTTCAAATTTAGGCTAGTTTTTCAAAAATCTTTAATATGAATACTGTTCTTTAGTTCTCAGTTTGTAGACTGAAAACTGTTTATTTGTTTCAGGTTATGGCTCATAGTTCGCCGCAGAGCATATTGGACGATGTTGCCATGGTAAGCTGAAATTGAATATCAGTTTTCTGTTGTTTTTTCCCCTTAATGTGTCCCCCTATCTGTGTATCCCTCTCAATTCAGATGAATTGTTTTTGTTCCCTCCCATCCATTATATAGAAGCTAATAATTGCAAACTCAGAATTTCTAACCTCTTTGAATTCTGTTAAATCTTTGCCTGTATTAATCACTTAAGGCTTCTTTCTCTGCAGTGGTTTGAGTATAGCAGTTGACTGCAAACTTAGGATGCAGCATAGACGCATACAATAGGTAGCATTATGAAATCACTGATGAATTTTTCTTAATTGGAGTACTGTAGTTACTCTGATGCTCAGAAGAAAACTGGAAATGGAGGTACATTTCCAAAAAAGGAGTCTTCTAGATTTTACACACATCAAAACATACAGGCCAGCATGCGAAACCAGTCCACTGACTCTGAAAATTGCAGATTTCTTCAGTAAAACAGGGGAGAAGGATTTTCTTCCTTTGATGTAAAAGGTATCTTGTCAAACATGCACAAGTCAGCTCCCTCCTCTTGGAGACAGTACATAGGCAGTTCTTATTTGTTTGTTAAAATAATAACAGCATTGATGCTAGACAAAACTCATACTGTTGGTTGTTTAGATTGAGATAGAGCCCAAAATGTGCTAAGCATTTTCCAAATATAGATTACACCATTTCTACCTTTGTAGATTCTAGATGGTCAAGCTGTGGTAAAAATAGATACAGCATACAAGCAGAGTGACCATTAGGGGATGTAGGAGTTATACCTTAAATTGCGTGTTAGTTTGGGATTTTTAATTTACACATGAAATTCCACATCCTTGATCTCCTACAGTTCAGCTCCATAGAGGACATGGGAAAGAGAACGTCAAGCTTTAGTTCATGTTGTTACACTATGCCCACATAACACTCAGTCCTCCCCCTTCACATAAATAAGAAAATCATTCATAAGATCAAGAGAAAGATAAATAGATGACTTAGCAAGTTTCTCGTAAGTGTTGCAGAAAAAGTGGGTCTTCAGAAGGGATTTAGTGAGCGTGGTGGCCATGTGGACCAGCTTGGAGGGCATCCTATGGAAGGATAGGGAGCAGCATCAAAGAAATCAGGAGGCCATTAGAGGAGCAAACAAATGGCATCAAGGCAGCACAATGGAGCAACAAATATGTGGGAGTATAAGTAGGCAGGGGCAGAGTTACTTAGGAGATGAACTTGAGAACCTTGTATTTTTGATGTGGTGAAACAGATCCAGTGGAAGAATCAAGGGAAGCAATTGGGGTTTTGGAAACACTTATGGGAAGAAGGAAAAGTTGTCGATGAGCTCCACGTTGTAGATCTGTGTGGTAGGAAGGATAGCAGCATGGTGCCTTGCGCTGGAGAAGAGGATACGGTTGCTTTGTAATTCAACCTGTTGATTCATTGTCATGCCGTCATGTTTCTCAAACTTAAAATTGCTCACTTGCTATTATGTAAAACTACTGTGTGGAGTGGAGGAGGGGCGATTGGGGACTATGATGCCTATTTAACAATATTGAATAAGATATTTAATTGTCAGATAACTTTAGATAAGTATGAGAGGAAGTTGCCAAGGTATATCGTCTGTCACTGCTTGTATAGCTTCCATAGGTGGCCCTTTGCCACAAAACTTGGATGCAGATTCCAACATTCCCAAATTTCAGGGGGAGATTTGGGAAAAAATTGGTCCATCCTAGTGATATAGGAGTCGACCACAAAGTTTAGATATGGATCAGAATTTTTGACCCTTCAACTCTCATCCTCCCGAACATTAGGGTTAAGATCCAGAGTTTCAGTTGGCTCTGTCCCTGATTTTTTTTCTAAAATGTGGTCTTCCCTGGAAAACTGACTGTAGCATTGATTACTTGGAGCTATAATAAAAATAAGTGGACATGATGCAAAGCAGAATTAAATTGATGAAATAAGAGACCTTGGGTCCACTTCACTTTCAAACTAAAGTGTGTGAACTAATTGCATTCTGCTCATGCAAATCAGAGGACCCTAGCCATACTTGCTAATGTTTCTGTAATACCTTACTGAAAAATTCTGAAGCATTTTTAGTCTTACGTGTACTGGGATCATATCACCCACCATTTGACAATAATAAGTGAACTTTTTCCAGGAACAACTTAATAGTGCTGCTTATTGATGGAAAATAACTTTATAACTTGATTTATTTTGCTCCCCCAACGTTTTTCTATGAACATCACCAAAGTAATAAGCCTTTCTGCTAAGTTTAAAGGTAGTGTGTCTGACTGGAAACCCACCATAACCCAATATTTTTTTTTCCCCATCTATAGGTACTAGATGAAGAAGCTGAAGTTTTTATAGTCAAAATGTGGAGGCTATTGATATATGAAACAGAAGCCAAGAAAATCGGTCTAGTGAAGTAAAGCACTCTCCTTGCTTTTAGGGTTCCATTTCAGTTTTTGTTTTCCTTTTCCATCATTCAAGAACTTTGAATTTTCTCTGTCCTCGGAGACAATTGTGAGACCTGTATTTTTTATGTAGAAAATGTGAAAAAATGTTTGTCCTCTTCTCTGTTGAGGCCACTCTGCCCCCTTCAATTATAGTTACCTGAATCCTGCATTGGTTCTCTTTATAATTCATCAGGTACAATTTCTGGTATGTTTTATAAGATGCAGCTACTGTACAAGTCTCTGGAAATCTTGTTCTGCAAATCTGTTTCTTGTAAATATTAAAAAGACTCCCTTGTTTTGCAAAGCATTTGCACTTAATGTGGGACTATATCAGTTACAGACCAAGAGAATTGATTTTACTGAAAGTGTATCATCCTCTTCACTTTCTCTTCCCCATGTTTATTTAAAGAATGATCAGAATAGAATTTAAAATTAGATTTGTAAAAATAGAATAAGTGGATGGAGCCACTTCCTTGGCTTTCACAGTATGCGCGCGTGTGCATCTTTTGATTTGTTTCCTCATTTGATTTAGAAAGAGGAGTGGCTTTAAGCTTTTCATCATATGCGAACCTGCATGGAAAATGAGGGTGTTTTGCCAACTTAAAATTCCTTACCAAACTTCAGAATCCCTCCTGCAGATGCTCCATCTTCCCCTAAGGGAGTGCAAGATGCAAGACTCATCTTATTCTTTTGTTATGATGAGGACAGAGTTCAGTGAGCACGATTTAATGCTTTTTTACCTAGGATGTCTTGTGCACAATAATTTCATTTTAGCCCTTCCTTGCTACCCCCTCCTACCTCAAAAAAATAATCGGACTGATTTTTAAGAAATTACTTTTAAAACACTTTTTTAGAATTTAGAAGAAAAATTAATATTCCAGTTTAGGGCATTTTGGGAAAGAAAAGGTTGAAGGATATAATTAACCGTAGTAGTTTATAAAATTAAATCATACATTTTCAAACAATGTGGAAGTCTGTTTTTATGTGTGTATTATCAAACCAGTCGTGGTTTTTGTTTTCCTCCATTTTTTGTACTATAAGCAGCCTGTATTGTCAATGAAAGAGGGTGATGTTTTCCTGCCTTGTCTGTATAGGATTTTTATAAACAAGCTGATGTGGTATAATTGATGAGATGTACTGTACACTGCATTTTTTTATCTCATGCCTAGGTAAAAAGGCACTGATGGTGTGCTATGAGCCATCTTGATTGCAGGACGAAGATTTTCCAGGGAGCAAAGAGAGCTATCTAAAACATTTTTAATTTTTAAACACAATTCTTAATAGCAAACAAATTAAGTACAGTTGTTCAATTATCTGTGTAATTGTATTTAACTGAAGGATACAGGTTGACCTGTTTAGAAAGCATAACTGTGACCTTGAGTTACTAGATTCTTGCATCTTAAGAGGACATTTGAAAACACTGTTCTTAATAAATGGGATCGTGTAAAGGTTCCACCATGTAAATATTTCAGATATTAAAAATGTATATATTTGATTTGGGGGCTCAGATTCTTTTGGAGTCTCATGCCGCATGCCATCTTGGTGAACATAACTGTTTCAGGTCAGGAACCAAAACAAATGTCCATAGAGGCTTTTTTCCTCTTGTATATGGACATATCAAAAATGTGCATATGCAGACAGATGTGGTCCTAACTAGCTCTTTTTCATCTCTTTTGAGTTTGTATGCTTAAAGTATGCTTTTCTTTATTTGGATTGTGATCTAACATTTTTTTATGTTGTGGCATAGTTTGTTCGTTGTTTGCACACACACACAGTCCAACCACCTCCATGCTAGTTTTTGCTCCATCTGTATGACTCCTATTTGATACTACCCCAATGGCACCCTTTTCCTCTCTTCCATCACTGTCTCCTGAGGCTCTGCCAGATGTGGATGGAATTTTGAGTTATGAACTACAGGGTGAGAGTGAACAGAGACAGAGAAACTGGTTGAACCTAAAAATTCAAGGCGGCCTTATTTGTTCCTTCTAATACAATTTTCCCACCTCTGTCCCTAACAGTACTGTAGCAGAGCTAGTTGAACAGAGCTTTAATGCCAAACAAATGTCACTGTGAGACAAACTGCCCTTTGTGTTTGATATTTTGCTCAACATTCCAACACGTTCTGAAATTTAAGCTAGATCTTTGCTTAGCAGAACACACTCAGCCAGTAGGGTTGCTCTGTATACCTGCCTATTAAATTATGTACATGAATTTGATGAATGTTTGTGCACTTGCTTCCTAGAGAAATTGAGTTGAATGGAGGTCTTCTGAGTGGACGAGGCTTTGGTAGAATTAAATTTGAATGTTAAACAAGCAAATATGGATGAATTGGCTAAATAATACTTAGAAGTGTATAAACTTTAGCATTAGGGGTTTATATGGAAATAGTTTTTAAGGAGGTTGGTGATGGTGAGTGCACTAAATCAGATACCTGCAGGTTCATAACTGATTTACCCCTCTCCCCCCTTCAAAATTCAACACTAAGTAATTATAAAGTTTTTATACTAGTGTTGTCTGTTTCTTGTTGAGCATGTTACTTAACAGCAATTAATGTGGTTTACCACGAAAACTAAAGTTTTACTGAGATTTTCTACCATGTAGAGGAAGACAGTTCAAGTTGTTGTGAACATGCAAAGATCAATACCCTTGAGGATGTCCTCTGGTTATGGTTGTGTTGTGTTTATGGACTTAAGTCTTTTCCCTTTGGATTCCTGTAAACATATTTATTAAAACGATTGGTTAGTGTTTGAAGACTCATTTCTGAATCTTCTGGGCTTTTAAATCTCAAAGTATTAAATGGAATTGACATCACCAGATACAGAAAAGGAAGAAATGCTATTTGCTGGAATGGATATCAAAATAAAGTAATCCCTAATAGCGTTGCACAGTTCTTAATGTAGAAGATCTCTTCCTTAATAGTGTGTTTTCTTTTCATGTACAGGAACACGGTTATTTCAAAATACAATTACAAAAGAGTTGCTACAGTGGATTGTGTAAACTATTTTGAGAGATGACAAGGTGGGTGAGGTAATATCTTTTATTGGACAAGCTTCTGCTGGTAAGAGATGAGCTTTCTAGCTTCTTAGAAGCTCTTCTTCAGCTCACTCGCCTCGTTTCTCTTGTATCCAGGACTGACACAACTAGAATAACAATTCATAAGTTATTTTTGTGCCCATCCGAAGCTCTCTGACCATCCTAAATTATTTTATTTTCAGAATGTGGAAACTTGGGCTTGTTGAAAATATAAATACTATTGACATGTCAGTGTGAGGAAGTTGGATTAAATATATATTGGTCATGAGCTCCTTTGGTTAAGTGTACCATCAACTTTGGAAATTTGGGGTGGTGTGCTATAGCTTCACTTCAAGTACTTAGTTCTTATCATTGGATACATTTCACTGTGGTATAAATAGAAGGAAAAATATTTAAGTTTTGGAAGAAGTAAGAGGCCCTAGTTATGGATCAGAGCCCCATTGTGCAGGGTACTACAAATTAACTTTCATAAATGGGCTACACAAATGCTCTGAGCATCTTGACAATAAACCTAGCAGTATTAATACCAATATACAGTCAGTATAGCACAATTTTCCTTGAAATATCATGTTCTTTGAGTGGCTGCATGGTGGTGCCTAACAGTAGAATCTTCTCCAAATGCAAGGCCCAGTAGAGTGCACATGTGCCCCCTCTGATCCCTTCCCTCAGCATTTCTGAACATTCCCAGGGTGAGGCTGTATAAAGAAGCACTGTGCACTCTCCTACTTCAATTCCTTCCAGATGCGTGCCAGACAGTTCTTTTAGTAATACTGAGGTAGTTCCGCTTATTAATAGTTCATAAGGTTGGTTCTATGTGATGGTGAAACAGCAGAAGCAGCAGCTTGAGATATGCTTCATAACCAGCTGTCGTCCTGGCACTGGATAAAGATTAGGTATCTGGGAGAAGACTACTCTCCTTTTAGGTGTTTTTCTTACTAGATTTTCACACCGAGACCATGCAATGACTGGCGGAACAGATTACAACTCCTTATGCTTTAAGAAGCTCGTGCTGCTATGCTGTCTTATCCTGGCGGTCATGGATCCAAAGACAAAAAGCGTTGTTTTAGATCCGGTGATTTCCTTATAGCAAGGCTAATTTGCCTGAGGCAGTGATTCCCAACCTGTGGCCCAGGGACCCAAAAATGGCCCACAACTCCTCTCCTGCTGGCCGCAGAAGGGAGCTGCTGCTTAAAGACCAAGACGGAGTGCGTTTCCACTGGGCTACCTGACTGGTGAAGGCTCCTTGAAGCCAAGGAGATGGGAGATCAGCACTCCCCTCACCCTGTTTGTAGTAAGGAGCATGGCAACGTGCTCCACCTAAGTCCATAGGTGCTGGGGTCTCTGCTGGAGCCAGACAGAGGGGACCACTGATCATCTGTCCCCCTATCTGCAGAAGGAGCCTCTGGCTAAGGACCCAGATGGAGCACACAGGGCTATAGGATGAGTGCGGTTTCTCTACTGCAGCCAGGGACATAGGAGATCAGCAAGGAGGCAGACTTCTCACTTAACTCCTGTCTGGCTGCAGTGGGGGATGGGGAGAGGGGCAGCTGGTGGCCCTTCAGGGTTGTAAATAAGATACATGTGGCCTTCGAGCCAAAAAGGTTGGGAACCGCTGATCTAAGGGTTCCAAGTTGTCGGGATCTTTGTTGGTGCAGGCTCCTGATTCTTTGGTTAAAGCTGTCAAGGCTTTGAAAGCACTGTTGGTAGAAAAGAGCTGGCTTCCTGCTAGAAACTTAGTGCCATTTCAGTTCCAATTGTAGTGGTTCTGAAAAAGCTCAGGATGAAGATGGGCACTGTTACCGGTGCCATATCTTGTACGTCAAACTTCTGGATCCATCCAGTTCTGACATGGCATCTGCACTTCTGACTTTGAAAGCCAAATTGATTTTGGTTTCCACTTCAAATGACACAACTGTGGAGCAGACTATTTCTCTGGTCTGGTACTTTCCAGAACTATGGTGCCTCTTCCATCCTCCATTCCTATTACAGGACTGTCCTCAGATCCAGAGAGGATGTTAGCAGTGATGACTGTTATGCATCTTCCTTTCAGATGCTATGTTATAATGACAGCTGGGCATTTTAAGCTTACTATTTGTTGGTAACCATTACAGCGTCTACTCTCCTGAAGACTCTGGAGCTGATACACATGGCTAATATGAATAAATGAAGGTGTGACACTACTGCCTAAGTATGTCTTCTCTACTAATCCAACTCCCATTGCTAAACCCCACAGGCCAGTCTGGATTCTAGAGTTGAAGATTTTGTCAAGTCTGCTTCAGGGTAGTTGATACTGTCATTGTCTCTCTCTTTGCTGCTAGTTTGTAGTTTTTTCTCATCAAGCCCTCTTTCACACACCCCCTCCAACATGGCACATTAGAAATACCAATGATTCTATTCAATAGTAGTTATTTTTTTCTGTTGCTGTAATGAAGATTATAGATGAAACATGGCAGCCAGCTTCAGTTTTCACTGATACAGCCCTTTATTTTGATACATGCACATATCCATTAATGGGAGTTAAACATATGAAATAAGAAGATAAAAGCCTCATTTAAAATGTGCGGTGCTAAACATTTACTTTTGGAGTAATATTTTATATTTTAGTAACATTGTTTCCAAAATTCAAGTGTTGATAAACAGAATTACTACATTTCTATAAGAAACGTCACACTTCTCAGAATGAAACAGCTGAGTATTATGTCTTTGTGAACCAATTTAGGTTGCTTTTATGTCTTCCAGTAACTGCAATTATTGAGATAATAATTGAGATTATTGAGATAAACTATCAAGATTTGGGACAGCTTTTAATTTGGCCAGATTATAAATGGTTAACATAGTAAGGTGCCCCACCCTTTTTTAAATAAGGGGAAACTAACACTAGATATCATGTAAGCATATTGAGTAGTATTTGCCTTCTAGTTTCTCTGTGGCAGGACTAGAGTGCTGCCTCAGAAATGCTTTATGCAGTTCTCTATCTCACCATGATATAGGTAAGGATCAGAAAGATTTCTCCCTTGTTATAAATTAAGTAGGGGTGGGTAACTTACTGTTCTCCTTCGAGTCATTGCTCACGTCGACTCCAATTAGGTATGCGCGCACATCGTGCACGGCCGTTGGAAAGAATTTCCCAGCAACCTGGAGGGTCGGCTACAGAGCCCCTAGGGTCGCTCCACCATAGAGCCCCTTATAAGGGCTCACCGACCCTCCCCTCGCCAGTTCCTTCTTACCGCTGTGACGCCTAGTCGGACTCTTCGGCGCTCTCGTCTGTAGAGATCCACCTTAGCAACCTCAATTCTGGTTCCAGAACCCCTTTTTTCTTCTCTCAAGAGTTAGTTTATAGTAGTCAGCAGTCTCTTAAGCCGAGGGGCTGGGGCATGCCTCGAGCCCCAGGCTTCAAACTGTGTGTGGTGTGTAACAAACCCATGCCCAGAAGCGACCCACACCCCATGTGTCTTAAGTGCCTGGGCGAAAAGCATTTAGGGGAGAAGTGCAAGATCTGTAAATTGTTCCGCTCCAGGACACAAAAGGACCGATCCCAAAGGCTAAAGGTACTCTTGATGGAAGCAGCACTTAGACCCTCTCCAAGCACCCCAGCGCCAACCACGGGCTCGATACTGGCGAAAAGCTCCCTGGCACCGGGGTCCTCAGCACCGAGTAAGGACAAGGGAGACAGGCACCAGGTAACACTGGTACCAAAGCCCGCACACAGGCACCAGTCAACCTCGCCGGTACTGAGGAAGAGGCACCGTGCGGACAGAGGTCGGTCCCCACCGTCCAAGGATAGCGTGAAGGGTAAGGACACTGTACGATCCACGCCGGGCCATGTAGCTACCACCCCAAGAATGCCGAGACCGTCGACTCCGTCTCAGGAGAAGGAGGCATCGAGTCCGGTCCCGGAGGCCTCCCTGCGAGGGAGGTAGAGGAGGAGGTGGAGATCATCAGATCTCCCTCCACACCTGAAACTTTTGAAGCGGCCAGAGAGCTCATAGAGAACACGGAGCCACACCATACCGACTCGGGCTCCTCGGCACCGGGTAAGCCTTACCAGTCAAGAGGCAAACCCACCCCGATGCCCTTCCAACATTTCCCCCGGCACCACTCTCCGACGCCAAGGTCCCTTCTGGACACCGTGGGCCTATCAGCAATCTAGAGGGGACCAGTCATCCCGTTCCCGATCCACAGCACCGACACCCTCCAGGCTGTGCACGAGATCCGAAAAGGCCTCCCGACCAGACACGGCACCAGAACGAGACCAGCACCCATTGCGCAGCGCGACACCACAGAGCGTTTATGCTGAAACCGTATCAGAGGACACCGGTGCCGGAGCAGGTGCATCGACGTTGCAAGAACTCCTGGACGAGGAGGACCCAACTCACCTGAAGGGGTCCTTGTCCTCCTCACCGGACGAGACGGTGGCAGGGTCAATGCCAGCTCCCATGTCAGAAGACAGCAGAGCCCATCAGGACCTTCTTAGGAGAATAGCCCTCAACTTAGGAATTCAAGCACAGGAGGTTATTGAGGACACTCCAGACCCAATGACAGACATTCTGGTCCCTATGGGACTCTCGGGGGTAGCTCTGCCACTAATAAAAACCATAGACAAGACTATGAAAACTATCTGGCAGGCCCCCTCCTCTGCGGCGCCCACCCCAAAGAGGGTGGAACGCAAATATTTTGTACTGCCAAAAGGGTACGAGTACCTGTACACCCACCCTGCCCCGGGGTCCCTGGTTGTTGCAGCCGCTAACGACAAGGTTAGGGGCCCAAGCGCCAACCCCGAAGGCCAAGGACGCCAAAAAATTAGACCTGTACGGGCAAAAGGTGTATTCTACAGGGGGCCTACAACTCTGGGTGGCTAACCAACAGGCCGTCCTGAGCAGGTACACCTTTAATACTTGGAGCTCAATGGAGAAGTACACGAGCACACTACCTCCGGATTCAAAGAAGGAGTTCGTGGCATTAACTAATGAAGGCAAGGAGGTGGCAAGGGCCTCCCTACAGAGTGCCCTGGACGCGGCGGATACAGCAGCCCGCGTAATGGCTTCGGGGATCTCCATGCTCCTGGTTACAGGCATCGGGGCTCCCATACGAAGTCCAACAAACTGTGCAGGACCTCCCATTTGAAGGGCAGTCCCTATTCTCTGAACAAACGGACCAAAAGCTCCATAGCCTGAAGGACTCTAGAGCAACGGTGAAATCCCTGGGGATGCACACCCCAGCCACACAAAGGCGTCATTTTAAGCCCCAGCCACCACCACACCCCTACCAGCAACACTAGAGGCAAGACTCGGGCCGCAGGAGGTGCAGAAACAGCAGCAATAACCAGGCGAACAGCAGGAAGAGGTTGTAACCCTCTTCCGGTAGAAACGACGGCCCCCCCAAGAAAATCCCAAGGCCCAAAGCAGGGCTTTTGAAGGGCCACCCGAGGATGGAGTACCAATCCACGAGGATCCAACCCCACTATTCCGGAACCGCTTATCCCGCTTTTACCGTGTGTGGGCCTATATTACAATGGACAAATGGGTCCTACGCACGGTAAAGGTGGGATACTCTATCCAATTCCTCTCTACCCCTTACCACTGCCCCCCCAAATCCCCGTCCCTCTTCAGGGACACCTCTCACGAACATCTCCTTGAGGAGATCCAGCAACTCCTAAACCTAGGAGCAGTCGAGGAGGTCCCAGCAGAGCTAAGGGGGAACGGATTCTACTCAAAGTACTTTCTAATCCCAAACGCCAAGGGAGGCCTCAGGCCAATCCTGGACCTCAGAAGCCTAAACAGGTTTATTAAAAAAACTCAGGTTTCGCATGATCTCCCTAGCCTCGATCACTTCCTCACTGGATCCAGAGGATTGGTACGCCACCCTCAACCTCAGGGATGCATACTTCCACATATCCATCATCCCGAGGCACAGAAAGTTTATTGAGGCGATCAAAGACTCCACCACCTCCACAGCATCCCTTCCACCGGCATGCTTTACTAACATCGGTACCCTGATAGAAGGTCTGTCCCACCACCCCATGACCACGGCTCAGTCCTGCCTGAGACTACTGGGCCACTTCGCAGCGTGTACGCAGCTTGTCCCTCATGCCAGACTGCACCTAAGACCCATGCAACTGTGGCTAGCCTCAGTCTACCTATCATCCAGGGACTCGCTGGACAAAGTGGTGTCTGTCCCGCCCCACATCCTGGCATCCCTGCGATGGTGGATGACCAGGGATGTGGTGTGTGCTGGGATACCTTTCTCAAACCCCAGCCATCCCTAACTCTGGTGACGGACGCATCAGATCTGGGTTGGGGAGCCCATTTAGGCCAAATGAGAACTCAAGGCCTGTGGAGCCAACGGGACCTGTCCGACCACATCAATGTGAGGGAACTACGGGCAGTGGCACTAGCATGCCAGGCTTTCGAGCACCGCTTGACGGGCCAGTGTGTCGCAGTACAGTCAGACAATATAGCGACTGTTTTTTATATAAACAGGCAAGGAGGTGCCTGCTCCTCCCCTCTCTGCAGAGAAGCCCTAGCTCTCTGGCAATTCTGCATTGCCTGGGGAATCCACCTGGGGGCTTCTTATCTACCAGGAGCCCAGAACACCCTAGCGGACTCCCTGAGCCGGGCGATTCTGTCACACGAGTGGTCTCTCCGCCAAGACGTGGCCCAGTCCATCTTCCACAAGTGGGGCACTCCCCGTCTGGACCTCTTTGCGACAAAAGACAACGCCAAGTGCAGGAGGTTTTGCTCCTTCTGGGGCCTGAGCAAGGGTTCAGTGACAGATGCCTTCCAACTCACATGGAGTGGCAAGCTCCTCTACGCATTTCCTCCCTTTCCACTGATCCACACAGTGCTGTCAAAAGTAAAGAAGGACAGGGCATCATTCATCTTAATTGCCCTGGCATGGCCACGCCAACACTGGTTCCCCACCCTCCTGGATTTGCTGGTAGCGACGCCCATCAATTTACTGCTATATCCAGACCTACTTACCCAAGAGAGGGGTGCCGTATGCAACCCGAACCTTCAGTCGCCCCACCTAATGGCTTGGAAGCTCCATGGCTGAGCCAGAAAGAAATGCAATGCTCACAAGTGAGGGAAATTTTATTGGAGAGCAGGAAGCCCTCCACAAGGTCGACTTACCTGGTGAAATGGAGATGGTTTACCATCTGGTGTGAGGGGAGGTCACTGTCCCCTACAGAAGCAGACCTCCCAGCTATCCTCAATTACCTCCTCCATCTCAAGAAAGAAAGTCTATCTATGTCATCATTAAAGGTCCACTTAGCGGCCATTTCTGCCCTACACCCACCAATAGAGGGCAACTAAGTCTTCTCAAATACTATAGTGACCCGATTCCTTAAGGGAATTGCCAAAAAGTTCCCACAGACAGTGGAACCGGTCCAACAGTGGGACTTCAATCTCATCTTTCGGGCACTCACCCAAGTTCCCTTTGAGCCGCTGGTGACATGCTCGGAGCTTTACCTGTCGTGGAAGGTCGCATTCCTGGTGGTAGTTACGTCTGCCAGAAGAGTCTCCAAGTTAAGGGCTCTGACATCGGAACCACCATATACGGTGTTTTTCAAGGACAAAGTCCGCTTGCGACCACACCCTTCCACACAAATCAGGACAGTTTCCTGCCTGTATTCTATCCGAGACCCCACACCTCTGATCAAGAGCGCATCTTACACTCTCTTGACGTGAGGAGGGCTCTGGCCTTCTATATTGAAAGGACAAAAACTTTCAGGAAGATCTCCCAACTGTTCGTGGCAGTAGCTGACAGAATGAAGGGACTCCCAGTCTCCTCACAGACAATTTCATCTTGGATTACATCGTGCATAAGAACATGCTATGGGCTAGCGAACAGGCCAGCCCCAAAGATCACAGCCCATTCAATAAGGCCCAAACCATGTATACAGCCTTCGTGGCATGAGTACCAATCCAGGACATTTGTAGAGCGGCAACCTGGTCCTCAATTCACACGTTTGCAGCCCATCACGCAATCACTCAACAGGCAACAGAGGACGCAGTGGTCGGCAGAGCAGTGCTGAAGTCTGTAAGCAGTTGACCTCCGACCCCTCCTCTAGTAAGTGCTTGGGAATCACCTAATTGGAGTCAACGTGAGCAATCACTAGGAGAAAAGACGGTT
>ML685785.1:462912-508735 GCA_007922175.1 Pelusios castaneus | reverse complement strand
TTCCCCATCTTCAAAGCATCTAATGAAGTGGGATTTTCTCCCATGAAAGATCATGTGCTAAATAAATTGGTTAGTCTTTAAAAGTGTCACAGGACTCCTTGTTTGTTTTGCTGAACTAGCCTAACACAGCTACCCCTTTGGGACTTGTCCTATGTAAGGGATTCCTGGGTTCTTTTAATGTATGTATTTATATTGCACTAGTCATTGGAATAATTACAGTTTATATTTCATAATTTAGCTTTATCCTACAGCTGTTTTTATTAACTTTGGACCTGTCATCTTATTGGTCAACACTGGTTTCTTTTACACTTGGAGGAGAGATCCAGATCTTCTTAGTGCCAGGAAGATTTGAGTTTAGTGCTTCCCTCTGATTCCAAAGAATGTTGTAGAGACAGATCCACTAGGTTTTCAAGGGAGAAGTGGCTTTTTAGGGGATTTTGTATTATTTCTGAAAATGAGGCATCTTCTAAGTATTGCACTTTTCAGATACTTTTCATGGGACTTGGAAGGACCTCCTTCACAGTCTGTCTATACCTCTTCTAAATCAACTAGTAACAGGGTGGTGATATGTAGTCCCCAGCCCTGCCTTTGCTCCCACAGCATTGTTAATATATATCTGCAACTTCAGGAAATAAGATCCAAAGGGGTAGCCCACCCCTCGTTCAGCAAAACAAGGAGTCTGTGCCACCAGACTCCTTTTTTGTTTTTCAGGAAATAAAACTTAAGAATATAACCAAATTCCATATTGCATTACTCTTCAGAGGGATGACTTTTTTGTTAGATGCATGTTGTGACAATTACTTTAAATAGGGGTTAAGAGGACCACAGTGAATTGGACGTACGGAAAACCTAACTGAAAGCATCAGGAAGAGTTATACGAAGGAGAGAAACTGGGTGTTTTGTTTAATGTTAGTTCACAATGTTAAGAATCCAGTGAATTCTGTCAATGCTAGTGTCATGCCAGGCTAAACAGAGGGATTATGGAGCTATCACATCATCAGATGTTCACTACCCACTAAATAACAATGTCCAATTCACTCCTGCTGGTTCTTTCGTTGTAATTAGTGGAAGAAGGAAGGGTTTTGACCACATAGAACTACTCACTGATCTTACCACCATTGCCGAAGCTTCCAGGAAATGTCAGAGGCGATAGCATTGCTCAAGCTTATGGTAAAGTAGTATCTCTAACGTCTAGGGGAACATTGAGGTTATGCTAGTAATTTAAAACAAAATCACAGTTCAAGTGATTTATTAAATAATGCAAGGTCTACCTTTTTGGTGCTTTTAGACTGAGAAATTCTTGTCGCCATAAGTTTGCTCCAATTGACAAAAGGTTAAAATATCTAAATTCTAGCCAAATTGCGTTGTCACATTTAGAAACAATATACAGTACTACTAAGAGTTTTGTAAAGAAGGTTGTAAGACTCTGGAATGTTTGGTAATTAAATGAGGTGCAATCATTTGTTTGGTTGTTTGTTTGAGATGTAAAGAATTGGTTCCAAACAGACGTATATTCTGTGCTTTCTGGTTGGCTGAAGTACACTTCCCTCTCTATTCCTAATGTAAAAAGACACGACTTCCTAGTGTTACAAAGAAACACGTTTGTTACATATTACTAATAACTTAAATGATTAAAGGTAAAGAATTTTTTAAATTAAATTTACCATGACGGCAACTGACTGCTCTGCTTGCCTTTTTGCATTTTGAGAATGAAAATAGTCACTTTTACTTTTGCTTATACTTGTATTTAGTCACTTCTAAGTTTCAATGTTTTAGGTTCCAAGGCTGGAATGGACCACCGTTTTCTACTCTGACCTTTTATATTACAAAGGGGCCACAGAACTTGCCCAAAATAATTCTTAGCGCATACATTTTTAGAAAAATATCCCATCTTGATTTAAAAATTGAGAGTGATGGAGAATCCACCACAGTCCTTGGAACTTGTTCAGTGGTTAGTTACTCTCAATTTTGAAAGTGTATGTCTTATTTCCAGTCTGAATTTGGCTAGCTTCATCTTCTGGCTATCAGATCATGTTATACCTTTCCTGCCAGAAAGTAAAAACCCATTATTAAATATTTGTTCCCACTTGGATACTTGAGGGCTGTGATGCAGGCACTCCTTAACCTTCTCTTTGTTAGATTGAGTTCCTTAAGTTTGTCCTGTATGTCATGTTTTCTAATCCTTCAGTTCTTCTCCGGTTCATCAACATTCTTCTTGAATTGTGGGCACTGGTATTTCAGCAGGAGGCAGTCACACAGAAGTAAAGTAATTTTTCTACTTCTACTCAAACTTCCTTTATGCATCCAAGGATTGCATTAGCCTTTTTGACCTCAGTGTTGCACTAGTAGCTCATGTTCAGCTCAGGCCCCTAAAGCTGTTTGAGTCACTGCTTCATGAGATAGAATCTCCCATCCTGCAAATATGACCTACTTTCTTCCTAGAAAGATACATTTACACTTAAACACATTAAAACACATTTCTTTACACCCAGTTACTAAGCAATCCAATTGTGCTGTATCAGTGATTTGTCTACTTTATTTACCACTCATCTGTGGTATCTGTGAATTATATCAGAAATTTCCTCCAGGTCATTAATAAAAATGTTAAATATCATAGAGCCAAGAGCAGTTCGCTTTTGGACCCCGCTAGAAATACACATGATCAGTGTTTATAATTACATTTTGAAAGCTATGGGTTAGGCAGTTTTTAATCCATTTAATGTGTGTCATGATGTCACTGTTTTTTTTTAATCAATATGTCATGCAGTACTGTGATTAGTATTAGTTCTATTATCCTATTTTATTTCTTTATCAATCAAGTCCTGTATCAGCCACTCCATTATCTTGCCCAGGTTTGATGTCAGACTAACAGACCTATAATTAATTACCCATGTCATCCTATTTAACCTTTTTAAATATTGGCACAACATTAGGTTACTTCCAGTCTTCTGAAACTTGATCCAGTAATCTTCTCAGCTTGCTCTTCTAAAACTCTTGGATACATGCTTTCTGGACCTCCTGATTTAAAAAATGTCTGACTTTAGTAGCTGCTGTTTAATATTTCTCTGTGATAATACTAGTGGAATGGAAAGAATATTATCATATGATGAGACTGCATAATCTGTTTTTTGTTGTTGTTTTTCCCCAAATGCATAACAGAAATGTTCAATACATATTTCTGCTTTTTCTGCATTATTCTCTAATCCAGCTAGTAATGAACCTGTACCATTGTTAGGTTTTTTTGTTGCTAATATATTTAGAAAACTCCTTATTTGTCCGTAACTCTGTTGGACATATGTTTCTCCTTGTGTCTCTTTGCTTCCCATTACAAATTTTTAAAGTTCCTTGCTTCTGATTTATAGTCATTACTCTCAACATTTCCTTTCTTTTATTTGCATAGATACAGATTTATAGCTACCTTCACTTCCTCTCTAAATCAGGTTGTTTTTTTAACCGATATGTCCTTCTTTGATTGTGGCTTTTTGGGCATCAACTAAAGTGTTCTTAAACAATTCTCAATTATCATTCACAGTTTTCTGAGTAAATTCTTGTTCCCACTGATTTCACTCATAATTGTTTTAAGCTTTGCGACACTTGACCTTCTAAAGCATCAAGCATCCATTCTACTTTCCTGGACTTTATTCTTTTTGTCCATTAAAAATGTGAAC
The DNA here is from genome assembly GCA_007922175.1 of Pelusios castaneus. NCBI lineage: Eukaryota > Metazoa > Chordata > Testudines > Pelomedusidae > Pelusios > Pelusios castaneus. The sequence continues at coordinate 505,067 of ML685785.1, read as the reverse complement.
AAATCATGAATACTTGTATCTAAGCTATTGTTAATTTTTAGTGTTCTGATCAATTCCCCTTTGTCCTTTAAGACTTGGTGGATATTGTTGTCTGTAATATTTAGAGATGTCAAGGATGTTTTAATACTGGCAGCATGAGTTCCTCAGCATATTTTATTCAAATTGAAGTCCACTATGATTATGCAATTTTCCCCTAATATATTATCGCTAGAAGATGTCATTCTTTTCTTTTATGTGATTTGGTGCAGTGTAGTAGACACGACCTATTACTCTATCTTGTTCTTATGGCTCAGTGCTTTAACTCAAAGCATTCAAGATAATTTTCTTCAAAGTTATCAGTGACTCAGAAACAAATAATGCCTTTTTTGACAAAGTACCATTTCCCCTCTCCTTTTGCCCACTCAGGTTATAATTATTGATTTTAACATTCCAATAGTGCAAGTAATCCCAGTGGGTTTGAATAATACCGACTAGATTAATTGGATGATCACAAATGAGCAAGTCCAGTTCCTTTTGTTTATTGTCCAGGCTCTTGATATTGGTATTTATGCAATTAAAGAATTTTTTCTTCATATTCTTTGGTTCCTTGATTAATATTGTTCTCTATCTTTATTCCATCCTAAATGAGGGACCATATTGTCCCTCTTTTTACCCTCTCTTTTGTTGTTAGTTTAATGCCCTCCTAATATCTCTAGCTAACCTGTTCCTAGGGAGATTGGTTCTCCTCCTCCTGGGGTGGAAGCCATCTAAACTATGGTCCAGTGGTCTCCCTCCTTTTGCCAGCAGATAGTGCAACACTCATAGGTTTCAATGGCAACTGCCCTTCAGAAGTAGATTGTGATCTGCTAGTTGGGGACCACTACTATAGACCCTCCTCTCCCCACAGAAAGTAGATGAATATACCTCAAAACCAAAACCCTATATCACTAACCTAGCCAGTGGTTCATTTCAGGTTATGTTCATTTGTTTTTAAAACAATTATTTTCATTGATTGCCACACTTTTTTGGAATCATTTGTATTGGTTTTAGATTTTTGAGATTGTTTTTATGAGTTTGACCCAGATTAGATGGTGCCCTTTTATTACGGATTTCTTGCAGCTCTTTTGTTTTTCTTAGATACTTTATCTCACTGTTTCACTTTCACTTCTTTCTAAGTGCATCCCCTCTCATGTTCAGTCTTTCATCCTTCCTTGTCTTGGAATCTTGTGATTGTTAAAAAACCGTCTTACCACCCATGAGGTCCTAATGGGTTTTGGGCACTTTCATGTCTTCCCTTCGGGAACCTGTGATTGGTAATGTTGACCAACAGCCTTCTTAAAATAAAATATTTTTATTTAGTAGCTTGAACAAAGCACTAGGCCTGGTCTACACTACGTGGTTAGGTTGTATTGGCCTAGCTGTAGACGTGACTACACTCCCACATTTCACTCCCATTGACGTAACTGCCCTGTTGCACAAACTTAATAATACTACCTCCCCGTGTGGTGTAGAGTCAAGGTTGATTATAGTTAGGCGGGTACACCGAGGTTCAGTTTTGTAAGTAGACAGTACCAGTGACCCATCAAATGCCCAAAGGCACATTCATCTGTCATTCTCCACTTGCTGAGCAGGGCTGGGTTAAAGGGCCCTGGGCTGCCCATCACTGTGCACCCCCCGGCCTGGGGCCCCAGCCCCTTGTGGATGGGCCAGCCCTTGTGGAGGGGGGGAGGTGCCCTGCAGCCAAAGGCTGCTTTCCGCAGTGCTCCTGCCACAGACCGTGGAAGGCTGCACTGGAGACCGCACCGTGGGACAGCTGGCCCCACCCTTAGAGCAGAGCAAACATGAACTGGCCAGACTGCCCTGCCTCCGGGGGCTGGAGGAGATAAGCATGCCATTTGTTGCCCCACCACAGTTTGAGAAGCCCATTGCTGCAAAACTATCCGCTATATCCTGCACATTGCCCAGAGTCACAGTCCTTAATGGCCTTCCACACTTGCATCAAAACAGCCTTCTTGATGGCTATCCCAACAACAAATCGATTCCCACCTGACCAGTAGCAATCTGGCATTGCAAGTTTTCACAAGGCAATCACCGCTCACCTCTCAGCTGTCAGTGTGGTTCTCATTTTGATTTCTGTGCTGAAGGCCTTGGGGCGAGTTCAGCATACAGATCTAGGAATGATATCTTCCAAATTAGAACGTTCTGCAGTCACTGCTTGTTTCAAATCTGCAGGACAAGGCGATCTCACCAGTCAATGCTTGTTTCTCAGGCTCAGAACCAGCACCCAGCTGTCAGCAACTGCTCCTTGAACACCATCAATAACTTTGAATTGTTTCTTTGTGCCCCACAACAGTCTAGGCTCCAAGAAATTCTCATGTTCCTGCAGCTCTGCAAATACTTCAGGATCAGGCATTCCATGCTCACAACACTCATCACAGTAGTGCAGAGCTGTTCAGGATCCATGTTTCTGTCACAAGTGGCAGACAGCAAGGAGGGACATGTAGTTTTGTGGGGATTTTGAAAAGAGGTGAAAAATATTATGGGGTGGAAAACACTCCATAATGTGAATTTAAACCGATGCTCTTAGCCAGCCCTGTTCCACTCATTTTGTCCCATGAAGCACTGCAAAAACTTCCCAAAACACAGTGCACTGGTTGGTAGTGAGTTGCACAGTGGGATGACTCCTGGTGAGGGTGTGCACCCCAGCACAAGAAGTATAGGCATAGTGTGGACATGCACAAGTGATGTAATCAGGGCAGCAGCTTTGTGCTGATGTATCTTTAGCTCAACATAATTTTGTAGTGGAGAAGTGATCTTCGAGAAAAGGATTTTGTTACCCAAAGCCTAAGTGCACGGTTAGTTTGTCTCCATTTAACAACTTACAGTGGCGCCGTAGCACTTCAGTGTAGATGACACCTATGGTGATGGAAGTGTTCTCCATCATTATCTCCTCCAGAAGCAGTTGCTAGGGCGTTGTCTACGCTTATAGTTCTGCCTGCAAAACTTTATTGCTCAGACGTGTAAACACACATATACAGACACACACACTCCAAGCGACATACATTTTGGCATTTTAAGCACGAGTATAGTCGTGTTATGCAAGTAGGAAAGCGTTCTCTCGCCAGTGTAAAATCACTTTAATGAATTGTGCGTGGCTGGTGTGTCGGTGAAGAGTGTCTCCTGCTGACATAGGGCCCTCCAGATTTGTGCGTATGCCTGCAAAACTTGTATCGCTCAGGATGCATGTGTGGGGTTTGTTTTTTTTCCACACCTCAGAGTGACAAAGTTTTGCCAGCATAACCATGAATGTAGAATTCTTCCATTGATCTGTGCTTTGTCTATGCTGGCAGAATATTCACACCCCTGAAAAACGCAATTATATGATGTTATTCCACACTGTTTGAATCCAAACAAATTACTTAGTTTGCTGAAATAATTCTGAATTGACCTTGTAATTTACCCTTCTGCATTTATAATTCTGCTTTCATACTGTACCCTCCAGTTCATGGGTCTGAAGTGAAATTCTGCCCCCAAAGCTCAAGCTCATAGATTTGTTGGTCTTTGAAAGTGCCACAGGACTCCTTATTTGGTCTTTAGAGAGGGCTTCCTTTCTCTCTTGAGGTGGACAGGCTCTGCTACCCAAACAGACCTCTATGGGGAAATATCAATTTCCATATATAGTATGGAAACACTCAGATAGTGAGAGATCCAGATATATTGTTATTTATTAAACTGCATTCCCATATTTGTCACACTTTTTTTCCCTAAAAACTGTACTGAATTATTTTCCAGTGTCCTGGCTTTTACAGTTCCATTTCCTGCCTCTACTTCTTAGCTGTAGGATGGGGAGGAGATGTGTTCATAGGTATCTTATCGCTTTTACATTAGAGCTTGCACAGTTTTTAAACAATAAGTGGGGCTGCTACCTGTATATTATGCATAGCTTATTTGAATAAATTTGCTGAAGTGCTGCACACCCCAAGGGGATGTAAATGTACCTTAACACATGAAGGCATGCTGAAGGTTTTTATACTTAGTGATTTAATGGAAGTATTGTTTTGTGTAACTCTAGGCAACTTCTAGAGCATAAAAGATACTAAATGCTATATGTCAAACATTAGTTTTTCAGATGTCAGGATTTATAAGTAAAATTGCATCAAGAAACAGAGATCTCTCCAATCTGAGAATGAGTGAGCCAAGAGTGAAGAATCATGGATCTGACTTGTCATTCTGTGGGATAGGGTGTGTGGTAATAGGCTAAGGAAAGTTATAGGAGTATGTTCTACTGTTTAAATAAAAGTACATGGCTTACAGTGTGAACAAATGTGCAACGGATAGCTGCATCATTGTTTAAGATGGGATAAAGTTTGCCCTCTTTCTCAATGACATATAGAATCCTAGACATGACTGCTTATTTGTATTTACTCTCATGGTTGACTAACTTTTCTGGCAAATTCTAAAGCAAGTTTTTTATTTTTGTGCTGGAAAATTGCTGTTGGGAGATTTTTCATGAAAATGTAACATGATTCTACATCACCAAACATAACAAGGGAAAATAGTTATCCTTGGTCTACATGAGATTTTAAATAAGATTTTAAATTAAAGTATTTGCAAATATGAAATCTTATCACATCTGCTTTTCCTTGCAGTATCTCAAGAGGAAAAATCTACGTTTGTGTAGCAATAACTTGTTTCCACAGAGCTGCCCCAATGACAGAGCTGTCTGTACACTTACCTCAATTTCAGCATGGGCAGCTGACAGAAAACTTCCCTGACAACCACCTGAGCAATACTGTAAGTAACAAACTAATGCATTTAGCTGTCTAGCATCTTTGCAAGCTTGTAAAAGATATAAAGTAATAAATAACAGTCAGCATGGATTTATCAAGACCAAATCATATCAAATCAATATATAGGTTTTGTGTTTTGTTTTGTTTTTTGACAGGGTAACAAGCCTTGTATGTAGTGAAGAAGCAGTAAATGTAGAGTATTTTGACTTTAGTAAGGCTTTTGATACTGTCTCTCATGACCTTCTCATGAACTAGAGAAATATAGCCTCGATGGTGCTCCTGTAAAATTGGGTGCATAATTTCTCTCTGGGAAAAGTTTTCCAACCAGTTATTGGTGGTTCACAGTCAAGCTGGACTGGCATATTGAGTAGCATCCCGCAGGGACTGGTTCTGGGGCAGGTTCTGTTCAATATTGTCATAAACTCTTCAGATAATGGCATGGAGAGTATGCTTCTAAAGTTTGCAGATGACGCTAAGCTGGGGAAGGATTGCATGTGCTTTGGAGGATAGGGTTAAAATTCAAAATGATCTGCAGAAATAGTGTGAAGTAAACAGAATGATACTTAATAAGAGCAATACAAAGTATTCCACTTACAAAGGAACAATCAATTGCACATGTACAAAATGGGTAATGACGGCCTAAGAAAGAGTACTGCAGAAAAAGACCTAGGGGTTGCCAAAGATCACAAGCTAAATATGAGTCAACAGCGCAACACTTACCAAAAAAGCAAACCTCATTCTGGGATTTATTAGCAGAGGTATTGAAAGCAAAACAGAGGAAGTAATTCTATTCTACTCCATGCTGATACAGCCTCAGGTGGAGTATTGAGCCCAGTTCTGGGTGATGCATTTCAGGAAAGATGTGGACAAATTGGAGAAAATCCAGAGGAGAGCAACAAAAATGATTAAAAATCTGGAAAAGATGACATATGAGAAAAGAGAGAAAATTGGGTTTGTTTAGCCTGGTGAAGAGAAGACAGCGAGTCTTTCCACAAGATATTTGATAGGAAGGGGGTGGAAAATTGTTCCATTAACCTGTAAGGGCAGGACAAGAGGCAATGGGATTAAATTGCAGCAAGGGAGTTTTAGGTTGGACATTAGGGAAAACTTCCTAACTATCAAAGTAGTCAAGCATTGGAACAAATTGCCTAAGGAGGTTGTCAAATCTCCAAAATTGGAGGCTTTTTAAGAACAAGTGAGACAATCACCAGCCAGGAATGGTCTAGCTGTTACTTAGTCCTGGTTTGAGTGTGAAGGACTAGACTAGATGACCTATTGAGGTCCAGTTGAGTCCTGCACTTCTCTGATTATGTGGCAAAATCTAAGTCATAATGAATAAAAATTGTGAATGAAAATACTAGTTAAGAGTTTTAGGAACCTGTGGCTGTTTTACAGAATTATGTTTCTGTCCTGAGTGTTATGGTGGTAAGTAGCACAGAAAGACTATAAATCCATTAAAAAAAAATTGTAAAGCTCACTTCATTTTTATTTATTTATTTATTTTAAATATAGGCAGATTTCTCCTACTTGTCTTCCCTCCTTATGTCTTAAATGGTATTTGAATCCTCAGATGTACAGAGAATTCTCCTGGAGTTTAAAAAGTATTTAATGTTTGTGCCATTGGTGTTTAAATATCTTTTAAAAGAGACCATAACTACAGATTTGTTACTGCAAAAATTAATTATGTACTGTGGATTTTTGACAAAAATAAATTATAAACAAGTCAAGGTGTAGTCCTCAGGCTCTGTGGCTTTGTCACCATTTAGTTTCCTGTCCCATCCACAGCTCTTGGTTTTTAGGCTTTGTTGTGTCCCAGCAGCACTTCCTGGGGCTGAGCTGTCTATACACATGTGTTTTACAGATCTCCAAAGAGGGAACTTTGGTCCCTAATCTGACTCATTTTTAGTCAGAAATTGGTTCCCCCTTCTTTCTGAGAAGGTCTAGCACTTCGTTTGTGAATACCAATACATTTAAATCCAGATTTTAAATAAGAAAAAATTACTTAAAAACAGAGAATGAAGAACTTTAACTTAAATTAAATAAGACACAGCTGATTGTAGAAACTACACAGAGGGTAGAATAGGGGAGACACCCTGTTGTCTACAATGCCTCAGGTGCTCTTGCCTCAGCAGAGGAAAAAATGTATAATGATCATTTTCCTTTTATGCAGTTGTGAGGGGAATAAGCTAACATTTATTTGACATCTTATCAGCCAGATTTTGCTGCAAAAGACAGTGAGATGAAGCAGGATCTAGGAGCGTCATCCTGGCAGAAATCTTACTGCCCTCCTCCTTCCCAGCAGCAGGAGTGTGCACTGGGGGAAAATTCCTTCTCAACCCTAAATATGGTGTAGAATGAAGAGAGGGTGTATAATTCATATACATTTGTGTTATACTGAAGACTTGTCAGCATGACCAATTGTTCTGTAACTATAGAAATAACAAGTCAGACATGTTGGTAAACTGGTAGACAAGAGAGAATGACATATCTTGCCATCTTTGAGTAAAAGTTCAAGCAAAAAGTGATATACATTAGTTAGACTAATCTACTGATGAACAAGCCAAATTGTGCTCAGAAGTATATTGTAGCTATTGACAGTAGGGTAATCAAGTAAATAATCATAGAAACTGGAAGAGACTATGAGAGGTCATCAAGTCCAGTCCCCTGCACTAATGGCAGGACCAAGTACCCTCTTAAGCCATCCCTGACAGGTCTTTGTCTAACCTGCTCTTAAAAACTTTCAATGATGGAGATTCCACAACCTGCCTAGGCAACTTATTCCAGTGGCTAATCACCCTGACAGTTAGGAATTTTTTCCTAATGTCCAACCTAAACCTCCCTTGCTGTAATTTAAGCCCATTGCTTCTTGTCCTATCATTGATGGTTAAGGAGAATAATTTTTCTCCCTTCTCCTCATAACAATCTCTTAAGTATTTGAAAACTGTTCTCATGTCCCCTCTCGGTTTCCTCTTTTCCAGACTAAACAAACCCAGCTCTTTCAATCATAAGGCAACTGTTCCAGACTTTAAATCATTCTTCTTGCTCTTCTCTGGACTTTCCCTTGTTTCTCCACAACTTTCCTGAAATGAGATGCCCAAAACTGGACATGGCACTTCAGTTGAGGCCTAATCAGCGCAGAGTAGAGCATAATTACTTCTCGTGTCTGTCTTACAATACTCCTGTTAACACATCCCAGAATGATGTTTGCTTTCTTCCCCCGCCCCCATTTAGCTTGTGGTCCACTGTAACACCCAGATCCCTTTCAACAGTACTCCTTCCTAGGCAGTCATTGCCTATTTTGTATGTGTGTAATGGATTGTTCTTTCCAACGTGGAGCACTTTGCACTTGTCTTTATTGGATTTCATTTTGTTTACCTCAGACCATTTCACCAATTTGTCCAAATCATTTTGAATTGTGATCCTATCCTCCAGACCACTTGCAACTCCTCCCAGTGTGGTATCCTCCACAACTTTGAGTGTACTCTCTATGCCATGATGAAAACATTGAACAGAACCAATACCTGCAGTACGCTGCTTGTTATGCAGTTCACAGCATGGCTGTGATCTATCAATAACTACTCTCTGGAAATAGTTATCCAACCAGCTTTTCACCCATCTTATAGTAGCTACATCTAGATTGTGCTTCCCTGGTTTGTTAATGAGGTGATACGAGACTATCAAAAGCCTTACTAAAGTCTAGGTATGCCACATCTACCACTTTCCCCTCTTACCACAAGGCTTGCTACCCCATCATAGAAAGCTATCATACTGATTTGACATAATTTGTTCTTGACAAATCTATGTTGACTATCAATACCTTCTTCTCTTCTAGATGTTTGCTAATGGATTCCTTAATTATTTGCTCCATTATTTTTCCTGGTACAGATATTATGGTTTGGGTATTGGCATAGGAGAAGAGTAGAAGTCAAAATAAAGTGAACTACCCTCAGAAGATTTTGCTGTATATCCAGTGTTTCTTAGGGTTTTTGATAAACCTGAAATAATGCACTAACAAAGATGTGCTTGTATTAGTCAGTTTTTCCAAACAAGAATGCTTACTCAGAATGAATTGTACTTTTCTGAATTCAAAGAAAATTAAGTCTCTAACAACAGGCAACTCTCTGGGTTTGAATAAAAACCTCCTAGAACATAGAATGTTTGGGAAAGTTATTCCCCTATCTTGGCGGCTACCACTTTGGAATTTTCCTTGTAATTCACTAACTCCTTCAGTTGTTGTTGTTTGATCCATTTTATCCTAGAATAAAGAAGTGAGGTCTGTGCCTGGAACTTGTTCTTCATAATTTTGGTGTTTGCTGTATACACTAAAATATAAAGTGGGCTTTATTGCATTAGAGAATCCACAAAGCTTTCACAAAACTGCTGTACAGTTTTGTGCAGGGGTGCACAACCTTTTTTAGCCAAGGGCCAAATTGCATTTCCTAACGCCACTCGAGGGCCACAAATGCAACGTGCGGGGGAGGAGGGGTGTCACGTCACATGATCCCTCTGCTCCCAGAGGGCCGCACAGAACATGCTCACGGGCTGCATGCGGCCCGGGGCCACAGGTTATGTTCCCTCTAAGCTGCGTCCACAGGACGGAACAGGTAGGCTCAGGGCCGGGGCAGGTGCGCAGGCCTGCCTGCCTGCCTGCGTGCCTTGCGCGGCCGAGGAAGTGGGGCGGCTGCAGCCCGGGCGGGCTCTCGGGCGCCCACCCGCCAGCCACTTTGACTTCCCGGTCCAGGGCCAGGGCTGGGGTCGGCTCCGCTCCACCGACGGCCTCCCGGCACAGGGCTCCAGACAGGTCCCCCTCGCCAGCGGCCTCGGCTTCTTTCTTTCTTTCTTAAAAAAAAAAACCTTTTAAAAATTAATTTTAAATAAAAACCTTTCTAAAAATTAAATTTCAATTCAAAATTCATTCAAATTCAATTAATTAAACCCAATTAATTAATTTTATTTACAATCACTTTAACTTCAATTAATGAGTATAATTTCTGTCATTTATTCAGAAAAAGTTTTGCACACAGCTTGAAAATTTTGCACACAAGCCGCCAAACCTTAGAGGGAACATTGGCCACAGGTTGTATACCTCTGCTCTACAGGGAATCTCTATTGAAAAATCTACAGTGGTTAGACTGCTTTATGTTCTAGAAGAGATTCAGATGAGTTGAACTTTCTCCTTGTATGACTACATAGAACGCAATGTATGAAGCGATTAAACATTATCTTAATTTAAGAAATAACCAGACACATTCTTGTCTCCAATATAAATGCCTCTGTATGACTGAAACTAGTGCCTCTGTGAATAGCTCAGTGGTTTGTAGGTGTGCTAGGTGTTCACAGCTCAATCTCTCCCCTCCCCCCCCCCATTTTGCACATACCTGAGCAAGTTCAAGTACAGACTGATAGTGATCTTCCATGATGGAATACCAGTTTATAAGCAAGATCAAAATTGTCTTTTCTCATTGTCAGACCTGTCTTCTTGTGGGGAGAAGGATTTTGGGTTGGAAAGGATGTTCCACACCTTCGAGGGAAAGCCCAAGCCAATCCAAATGCACTGTTTGTCTGATTCTGCAGGTGTTTTCACTTAGGATTCAGCAAAAGATGAATGCCCAGTTGATGTTTCTATTCTTGCTGAATCCTAAAGGGATAAGACCCCTCCCCTCCCCAAAAGAGGCTGCCTCTGTCCTCTTGTATGAAATATTCTTCTTCCAAAATGCATCATTATAAATATTAAATACTAGGGCCAGGAGATGCATTCTTGTTTGTCAAGGGATGTTTAAGATATTTTCCCCAATGTTAGGGAAAGGATGTTATAAAACTTGAGCACTGCTCATCTAAACTAAATCCCTTTTTCTGGGGGGAAAAAAAGGCATATACTGACTCCACAAGTTTTATTCATCATGAGAATTGTTTTTTTAATTTTAAAAGTGTGAAAAGCATCTGAGATTTTAATTACAATTAGTATTTGTTTTCTTGCTTTAAAAAAATTGTAAAACTGTGGGACTGCAAAGCCAAAACAATTTATAGAGTTTCTTTCTAGCTTTAATAATGGTATATCCTGCTCAGAGTAATGTAGTGAATGTAGACAGAATAGACTGATTTTTAGAATGATTTTCATAGGGGTTTTGTGCAACTAACTTCATAAATGTCACATTGCCACCATCTTCAGTAGTAGTGCAAGAAATTGCAATAGTTACAAACTTTGGACTACCGTCTGCTTTCAGATGTTCATGCCTTAACAGTATCTCCCTCCAAGGAAGAAAATTGGTCCTTTAATTTGTGTAATTTTACTTTATGTAGAAAAAAAAAATCCATGCTATAAGACAAAAGCAACATCAGTTTTAACAATTTGTCCTGTTTTGGAGGTAACTATTTCTAATATTGCTTTATATGCTTCCATTCTATTCACGGTTCTCATGCAGTGTACTATAATTGCTGTCATTTAAGTCCTTACTGCTGAAGTTGTACGAAATAAATAGTATAGAGTGCATTCCCCACTCCACAGCCTCCTTGGCTTAGCAGGCAGAACACATGTGGCAAACAAGATGCTTATGGAAATAGGATTTCTTATGTTGCAGAATGACAACAGCGAGAGGCGATGCCATGAAAATAGTGACCGAAGACGCAGTGACAATCCTGAATCAGAGACTAATGGGCAACCACAGAATAGCATGCGGCAAGTGGTGGAACAAGATGAAGAAGATGAGGAGCTGACATTGAAATATGGAGCAAAGCATGTGATTATGCTTTTTGTACCCGTCACACTTTGCATGGTGGTAGTTGTTGCAACCATTAAATCGGTCAGCTTTTATACACGCAAGGATGGACAGCTGTATGTATGAAATCTTTTTTGTTTTATTTGTTTTTTAGTTGGTTGGTTTGGGTCTGCTGGGATCCTTTCCTTTACTTGGTGCCTGCACACCCTATGTCTATGCTATACAATGACCTGACCTCCAGCCCAGTCCTCTGGAGTCCAGCAGTCCTACTTTCAGCTTTGTTCCCAACCCTTGTCAGCCTGGAGACTGATCCAGACTGGCTTCTTCTATCAGGCCAGCCCAATTTTTCTTGTGTTTGTGTAAGTTACAGGACATACACTGATGAAACCTGAAGTTGCTCTTCGCTGTTTTGCCAGTAATTTCAACTGTCCCTTATAGAAGCACCTTCTTAGAGATAATTTGTTCACCATTACTTTTATTTGAATCCTAATCTTTGGCTGAATAGTTTTGCCTCTTGTGTGATGTTTACATTCTGTGGACTCAATTCTGAGCATAGGCCATGACAGATGCACTTCATTTGTGATGAAAAATGAGAGCTTTATGAACTTCCATATGTATACAGGATATGGATTTGCTTAAGTTCTTTGAGTGCTGGTCCCTACGTGAATTCCATATGTGGGGGTTGTGTGCATACCATGTTCTGGAGCCAGAACTGTTTGAAGAAGACTCCGTCAATCCATGTGTACAGTATGCATTCCCCACCTGATGCATCTGAGATGTTATGAGATCGCACAGGCTGATGCCCCTTCTAGTCCCTCTTATTGCCATATGGTGAGTATCAGAACACTTCTCTTCACCTTTCCTTCTGCATAGCAAAAAAGGACAGGAAAAAAATCTAAGTATTAAGTTTACATAGTATTTAGTATTTCTCATTGTCTTTAGATAGTTCTAAGAATTAGCTAATTAGCACTCAATCAATGTTTTACTCTGGACATCCTGCCCGTTCTAGAGGATTATGCCCAAATAATTCAGATTTAAAAACTGATCATTTTCAATAAGTGACAGCCATCAGCGCTGCCTTTACTGTATCAAGGAAACTCGTACCATAGCCCACTGCTCTGTTTGCTGCTCCTTCCCAACTCAGACTAAAAAAAAACTTTATGGAGCAGGGTACGCATCCACGTGTGCACCAAGATGACACTGACAGACCCATCACAGCACCCATCTGCACTGGCGCCAAGTTCGTCTCCCACCAGAACAGCACCAGTGGTACCAACAACACTGACCAGAACCTCTCATGCCAGGAAACACAGTCATGGCATGAGCGAGGAACCATATCCTCGCAATGCTCCCTCCCTGAGCCAGGAGGAACCAAGAGAAACATCACAGATGGATATTGGAACACCAGCACCAAAAAGATCCAAAGCAGAACGTAAGATCAAACCAGTGCCAACTGCCATCTCAACTGTAGGAACATCCCAGGAACCCTGAGCACTATCCACAACATGCCATGCCATTCCCAGTACCACATGCACCAAGTCGGTAATCACCTTTGACGCTGACAGTAAAACTGTTCCTGTCCACACTGCTCCTTTACCATCACCCCCTGCATCAATGTAGCAGAGCACCAGCAGCAGCAGTTCCACCTGCTCCAGCAACACTGTCCCTCTTGGCCAATCGGAGTCAGATTGGCCTAGATCTGACAGGACCAATCTTTCTCACCGGTGTGATCATATAACCCACCAATGGATGCCTCAACATAGGCATTGGTTCTGATATCCTCAGGGCCCATCAACCCAAAGGGAACATCAGCCCTATGGGTATGGCTTGGACTATGATCAAACAGAGCCCTTTCCCCTTTCACATTACAGGCCCCCATCCCTCCATTGCACTGTCAGCACAATCAGCACAGGACTTATGGACCCCCAGAGAAGCAAGGATGCATATCAATGTCCTGGAGCTACAAGAAGTCCAGTGTAACTGTCAAGCACTTCTTCTCTTCATCTGCTCCAACATGTTTAGCTCCTCTAGGACAACATGAATAGGGAGTAGCCAGATCACCAACCTTATGCAAGAAAGCAATCTGACTGTGGAACTGGTGCTTACAACACAATGTCACATTACATGCAATCTACATACAAGGCATGGACATGTAGATACACTTAATAGATCCTTCCATCGAAGTCATGAGTGGGAGAGCCACAACTCCATTCTTCGCTCCATCGTCCATCAGTGGGGACATACTGACACGGGACCTATTCACAGTAACTGACCACAAACTTTCTCCTTTTTTACTCTGGGGAGCTGTTGGGCGGGATTCACAAGGAGCTGCTTTTCTCCCACCCAGCACGCAGTCCTCTTCCTCAGATCCTGCTTCTGGCTCTGCCAACAATGGTTCACAGAGCTGCTTAACCTCTTCACCATCCTCCAGTTTTTCTTTCCTTCCTTCCAGACCAAAATGGCCAAATCCACCACTCTAACCACACCCTCTGTATCTCGTTGCCTGGTATTTGGATGGGGCTGGCAAGTAGACATTGTATGTTCCATGCCAGTGTGGGATGTAGTCACCCATAACCAGTACCCCACTACAAGAGTCTGCTATCAGGCTTTATGAGATGGGCAGCCAACAGCCATCTCCCAGCCGACGGTGTGTCCATACCAGCTAGCCTAGATTATCTACTACACCTTCGCCACCCAGATCTCACCCATTCCTCCGTTAGGGTCCACCTGGCAGCAATCAGCACTTTCCTCCTCTCTGTTTGTTGCATGCAGTCACTGTTCGATTTCTCTATGGTCTCTTTTCCCTTGGATCTGGAAGCCTTATGCCCTCCTTGAGACCTCGACCTTGTCCTTTCCAACCTCACAAAACCACATTTCAAGCCCCTCATCACTTGCTCACTCACCTACCTCTCTATGAAAGTGATCTGCTTAGCAGCCATCATGCTGGACCTACTCTTTCTGGATAAGGTCTCCCTATGACTCCATCCCATCCCAAATTTCTCCCAAAGGTGCCTCTCCCTTCCACCTCAGCCAAATAATCTATCTCCCAACCTTTTATCCGAAACCATATTCCTCCATCAGGAGTGCATGTTATGTTCCTTCTATGTCAGTCATGTGCTGGCCTTTTAATCTCCACTGTATCCATATCTTTTTAGCTTCGCATGGACTTTTTCTTACAATAGCAGAACACACTCAAGGCCACACCCTCTCCTGTCAATGCCTCTTGAAGTGGATTTCATGCTGCACCGTTGAAAGTTACGCTATCGCCAACGTTGATCTACTAACCGACATCACATCCCCCTCCAGGAGAGCGCAAATCATCATGCCCACCCTCCTCGGAGATGTCCCATGGCAGGACATTTACAATGTGGTCCTCTAGCCACGTATTCACAGCTTGTTATGCCATAACCAATTTGGTAGTAGCATACGCAGCAGTTCATGCAGTCCTCCAAACACTAACATCTTCTGAGCTCTTACACCTACCTCCACGCTGACTACTGCTTTCTACATTACCCACGTGTGGAATCCACATAGGGACCAGCTCTTGAGGAAAGGGAAGTAACTTACTGTAACTGTTGATTCTTTGAGAGGTGTTATCCCTTTCTGGATTCCAGTTCCACCCTTCAGTTACCTCTGCTGCATGCTCTGTGTCTATTGATAAGAGGGAACTGAAAGGGTATTAACCCTCACAGTCTCATAACACTTCTGACACACCATGTGGTGAGTGCACAAAGCACACACAGGTTGACAGAGATTACTTCAAACAATTGTGGCTCCCATGCACAGCACACGTGCGCACCCATATGGTATCCAAATAGGGACCATATCTCTCAAAGAACCATCAGTTAGTAAGTAACCTCCCTTTGCTTGTTGACGTAACAATAAGTACATTAGTAAGAGCTTCTAAAGTTCATTTGTAGAGGTGGCCAGAAATTTTTTAACGGGTTCACTCTCAACATATCTGCATTTTCCAATGGAAAAATGTTTTTGTCAAAATGTTAAATTTAACAAAAATTCATTGAGGAACAAAATAGCTGATCCAAAGCTTTCCAATAATGCCAAAGCATGTTTGGTTTGTGGCTTCAAAATTTGTTTTATTATAAAAAAATCAATTTTTAAGTGTTAAATTCAGAATGAATCATTATCTGAAATAACGGGGGTTTTAATTTTCATTTAATAGGAAGTCTTGAAATTTTGTTTGTGTTCTGTTTTGGAGCAGATTTTAAAGAAAAGGAATTTCCCACAGAACAAAAAATCCAGTTCTTGCTTGGCTTTACTCATTTTTATTTTCAGGTTTCGTTTTATTGAACATCCACTAGATGGTGTGTATACAAAGGCCCAACTGCACTGAGTGTGACCTAATTTATATTTACTTGCATGCTTTTAATAAAATCATTTTTAAATGTTAGTTGCTCTCTTATTAAGCAGAAAATAACTGTCACTTTTGTAAACTTGATTTGAAAGACTTCAAGAGGGAAATTGCATTTAAATATCTACAGATTGATCTTGGGGTTTTATCCCGAACATTTATGGGGAATGTGTTTAGGAGTTTCATGTCTTTTTTGGTTTTATTGTAGTATCTACACTCCGTTCACTGAAGAGACAGAGACTGTGGGACAGAGAGCCCTGAACTCTATCCTCAATGCTACCATCATGATCAGTGTCATCATTGTCATGACCATACTCCTGGTTGTGCTTTACAAATACAGGTGCTATAAGGTGAGCACAAATGCAGTTAACCTTGGCAATTAATCATGCTAACCTTGCTTTATTTACTGAAATATTTAGGAGCAAAGCAGTCGTGATTAATTAAACAGGCCGCATCAGTTGCAGACTTTCACTGTTTTAGTTTTTTTGGAGCTTCGCTCACCATACTGGGAGGAGAATGGCTAATTTATTTTATCAGCCAGTACATAGTCTTTATGGGGTAAAAGTGAACAAGACATGATCTTGGCATTGCTAATAATAAAATGGCACTTCAACAGCAATTCTGAGATCAGGACTCAACAATACAGAATTGGTATTGATGGGAGCCCAGACTTTGTCTAGATGAGGGTCACATCACTTGCTGGAACCTACAGTCTGTGTGTGTCACAGCTTCACATTGAAGCTGAGGATGTAGGTTATTTTTGACCCAGTGGTCATGCTTTTCTCTTCAGTGATCAGTAAAGCAGGTTGTACAATAACAAAATGTACTGCCTTTCAGTGAGAGCAGACACTCAGAACAGCATTTATGAGCTGTTGATGTCCCCATCTATCACAGTGGGGTATTAACTCAAAAATCTAACAACAATAGTTAAGAATAGATATTTAAATTATTTCACTGCTGGTCGTTTTAGAAGAAGCAGAGAACTGATGGGCTTAATCCTGTGATTTTCAGCTGGTGTGCCCTGGCATGCTGGTGTGCCATGGGCACTGTCTAAGTGTGCCGTGAAATTTTGTACAAAGGTAATGAAAATCAGTATAAAACAAACATTGTTTCATCTTAAACAATATTCTATCCAACCAAAATTATAACTCATAACTCATGAAAATTTATCATCCAATTAAAAGCAAGCTATTGGTCTTTCAATTCTAAAACATGAACAGTCTAAACACAGGTGGCCAAAGGGTAAAATGGAGATGGTTTGTTTTTTTCCAGTGGATTTGAAACATTAATAAATTTGATTGCTCTTTAGCTTGTTGTATACACTAGATTGCAAATCTCCCTAGTAAGACTGTAACCATAGTAAATGTGATGTTTATGAGCAATCAATTCAACTGAAAAAAGTGGGTGTGCTGTAGAATTGTTTGTCTCATTGAAGTGTGCCCTATTACTGAAAAAGTTGGGAACCACTGGCTTAATCCACAGTCCCAAACTGTGGGATTGTGGATTAAGGGACTCCCCAGATGACAGAAGCCTCACCTGCATTTATCAAGCCACCAGAATCTCTAGCTTCCTCTTTGCCACTTCTACAGTGCAGTTATGCACTTCCATTGCAAAAATCTTTGGCATATCAAAAAAGGGAACATGTAGAGTGCAAAATACTAAATTTAATGACTAAATATGGTAGCTTGGGTAGTGATTGTATTTATTTTCATATTTACTTAATGAAAAATATTGTTGTTTTCCTGGGGGTGGGGGAGTTGTTTTCCAATTTAAATGAAGCATACATAGTATCTCTAGGCTGCTGCACCAAAGTGCTGCAAAATCCAGGAATCCAGTTGTTGGACATAAACCTAGTTTCCTGCTGGGTTTGCAGAGAGTCACTGTTAGTCTATGTTTCAGTGAATAAAAACAAACTTCTAGCAGAACAATATTTGACAGCCAAAATGATGGCAGTGTGCTATGTACTTTGCTTCTCTGTAGTGCCTTTCATTCAGGCATTGTGTCTAGAAAAACCCCTTTGAGGTAGGGAAGAATTATCCCAGTTTCCCAAATGGAGAAATTGAAGTCCAAATGTGAGGCTCTTGCATGAGGTTACAGAATGAATCAATAATAGGGCTAGCCTTGATTTTTACATCCTGGCTCTAATCACCAGAAATCATTCCTTCTTAGATTGTCTGTTACTTCGTTTGTCTATTCTTTTATGCATTTTTATTTTTACTTTCATCCATATTTTTAGTGTAAGCAAATTCAGTTACTGCCAGATCGCCTGATTTTAATTCTCTGTATTTTGCAAACCTTAGCAGTTGGCTTTTATTCAGGTTATAGCAGGAAAACCTGACCCTGTAGCAACAAATCAGTTAGTGTAGGAGCCTTTGTCGGGTGAGACTTGGGAATGTTTTAATCAGAAGTCTAGAAACTTGCCGTGACACGTTATGAAATACGTTGGGTAACACTTGTCTTTCATGTGAAATGTGTTTTGAAATGTCCCTGAGAAAAGGAGAGGTGGTTTTGGGAACCATTTTGTATTTGAAAAGTCATGCAATGTGAAGAACACAAATAACTGGTGTGGAAAGTGCTCTGATAATTAGCCAAAACTATTAGGCATCTCAGTGGGATCACTCACAGTAGTTAAGATCACGTGTAAATGTTGCAGGATTGAGGTCTTAGAATAATGTTCAACACAGGAAACATGCTCTTTGCTTGAATGGAACATTAGTATTCAGGCACACTGTCCCTCCAGGTCTCCTATTCCTAGGCAGTGGGACAGTCTTCTTTGGTGCTTTCATATTGCTAATGCTTCTTTCTTTTAACAATAAAGCTGTCACCTTCTCTGTCTCTGTATCTGACCAGAAAAGATTTTGTTCTTAAAAACATCCACTCTTTCACTCTAGCAAAATGTATGCAGTCCTTTTATCTGTTGATCCCTAACTTCAGAGTTCTGAATTCCCCTTGTAACAGTTGGTTAATGACAGAAATATTACGTCTTCCCTGCCAACAGCATTTAAAAACAGAATGCTTAATGCAAAGGAGAAAGCTGCACAGCCTTTATTTTTGGTGACGGCTCTATCAAATATAGAGCTGCCAACCTGTGAGCTTGTCTAGGCTTGCCAACAAATCTTGTTTTATTGAGGTTTTTATATAAATTGTGCTACATCATGAAGGATGGCCCAGAGAAGGAGACAGAAAGCAGAAGGGATGCTGCAGAGGACTCTGAACACACTTAAAAAATTAATTTAGAATGTTAAGAAGTTTTTAAAAATGTTTAAAGAGCAATACCGACCCTTCACAAACAAGGAGGTAGGAAGAAAAGCATAGCTCCAGATCAGAAAAATTGAGTTTTCTTGGATGTATTATTTTTTTGAGCAGTAAATTCTGCTCTGAATCTGACTTCAGCACAGGCAGGATTTCTTGTGCCAATTTACCCAATTCACGCAAGTACCAAATTACAGCTTCTGACTTCTTTATCTACAAAGAAATTTAAGCTAATTGTGGGGTTCATGTCTTAGCTTATGTGTGAGCATTCTTGTCTAGAGCAAAACATATTTCTTTATATTTCACTTATTTCATACCCCATTGCATCTCAAAGGTTCTCTTAAGGCCAGAACTTGCCCAAAGTCTAAATAGGTTGGAGTGTTTGACTGTCCGACAATTCTGGGAATCTGGTTTTCTGAAGAGACCGTTCCCTTCCTCCATTCATTTTTTTAAAAAATTCTTCTATTTTTTCCTAGGTTTTGGATGATTTTCTTCTACCAATTTCATGTAGCAATTTAGAGATTTGTTTTTTTGTAACTGGGTACTTAAGAAATCTAGCATTTTGTCTTCTTACAGGCCGTCAGTTCAGACATGACCATAGCTATAGGACTTTCCAAATACTTTTTTCAATCTTTGTTTTTAGTCTGTGACATTAGTGTGAAGGACTTGTGTCTAAGTATGCCCACTCCTTAATGCAAGGTTAGATGGTTTTTTCTAATGTAACTTTTTTCATAAAAACTACGTATCCCTTGCTAGTCTTTAATCTCAAAACGCTGTTGTCTTATTAATATAACTGGTGATGTATTTTGCCATCAAATTAATATGTGATATATAAAGACCACTCTGTTAGGTGGCTTTTTATTGCATATGAAGGACAAATGCTAAAGCTGTTTACGTTCATTATTTGTTCCTTACATAATTTTCCTTAATTTTAATATGCTGGAATTCATAATAAAATACTTTCACATTGTATTTCATCCATAGATTCTGCTAATAATTTGGAATCTGGGGTATTCTTTAAATAGAAAAAATTAATAAGATATTTTCTGGTTTTTGCAATGTCGGATACTTCTGCTCTGACACCAAGCCAGCATTATCAAAGCTAATATGCTAAAAATACTTTACATTTGTACAGCACCTTTTATTCAAGGATCCCAAAGCAATTTAAAATGGTTGGTTAAGTAGTGTCTTCATTTTACAGATGGGTAAACTCAGGCACAAAAGTCAAGGGCTAGCCAAAAATCAACATACCAGTGCAGAGTTGAGGTACAGAGCCAAAGACTTCTGAATCTCATTCCTCTGCTCTAATATTTGCTCCATGGAGGGGCCAACACATGTAAGTGGTACTCTCAAAAGATGGCTCAGATATTACTATATTTTCTGCTTATGGAAGTCAAACCTATTTTTTTTTTTTAAAAAAAACCATGTTTGATAAAGATGTAATTTAACTTAAAATGCCAAGTTTGAAATGGAGATCTTTACTGGTGTTTCTCTCTTTTAGGTGATCCATGGCTGGCTTATAATTTCTTCTCTATTGCTGCTTTTCTTTTTCTCATTCATCTACTTGGGGTAAGTCTGCAAGAGTTTTAGCTTCAGAATTTGCTGTCCAGCCAGTCTGTCTCTTCACCATAAGTATACATAAATAGTTGCCCTCATTCCACCATGACAATTGGTAAAGAACAGAGATTGCTATTTGGGAACAGTCATGGCTCTCAACCTTCCCAAACTACTGGGACCCTTACCAGAGGCTGATTTGTCTTGCATATCTCTATTCTTCACCTCACCCAAAAACTACTTGCTTACAAAATTGGACATAAAAATACAAAAGCACACTATTACTGAAAAATTGCTTGCTTTCTCATTTTTATCATACCGTATATGGCCACCTATTAGCCGATCCACGTATAAGCCAACCCTCATTTTTAAACCCTAAAAACCGAGGAAAACGCACCACCCGGGCAGAAGCCAAGATTCAAAATTAATCAAGCTAAGTGATGCTTTCTGTTTCTTGTTCTATTCCTGAAATGGTGCCTGGAAATGCTAGATGCAGGTGTGAATTCAAATTCAAATTGAAACCTGCAACTGCTTTAGCGCTTCTCTATTGCTGGTAAGAACTTGGTGATATCAGCAATATTCAATAAGAGAACGACATGAGAGCTGTTTAGGCTTGGTGTTAAGTAGACCCAGGGCCGCCAAACCATGTAAGGGGCAACATCTGATCAGCTCAATTTCCTAATCAGTGCAGTTGGATACTGAACTAGTGCATTCAAGAAATAACGACTTGGATATGAAGAGCGTTTAATAGGCCTATTAAACATCAACCGTTTAAAATAATTAGCATAATACCTAGTTTATATTTTTGCTGATATACTAATTGGTAGCAATGAGTGATGTACCCACGTCGACCTCAGCGTGTATCGGCCATACTTCAGTCTGAAATTTGGCTGTGACGTGCAGATTATCCAAACCCAGCTTTTCAGGCATATTTTGGAGCATAAAATTCTCGGCTTATATGCGAGCATATACGGTAATTATAAAATAAATGAATTGTAATATAAATATTGAACTTACATTTCAGTGTATAGTATATAGAGTAGTATAAATGAGTTGCTGTCCATATGAAATTTTAGCTTGTACTGACTTCGTTAATGTTTTTATATAGCCTCTTTGTAAATTAAGGCAAATATCCAGTTGAGTTGATGTACCCCCTGGAAGACATCTATATACCCTCAGGGGTTCGCATCCCCTGGTTGAGATCCCCTGATCTAAAAGACTCAATCAACTGAAAAGAATGAGCTCTGCACCCGTCTATTGTATCTAATGGAAGTTATGCACTTGCATCTACAGCAGAATAGAGTAACATTTCAAGGTTTTGTACTTGTGCTGTAAATCAGAACCTGAAGCAGCTCTTCATTAGGAGCAGCTGTTTAGCAGCACTCTGTGCCATCAGCAAGCTCAAGTGTTGTTTTTTTACCAAGCCAGTGGAAGTTAGCTATGACTTGGAGGAAAGTACCCTTGTTCTGTGCATGGTAGTTTTCCATTCATTGTATTCGGTAACCTTTCAGATCTGATTGAACAACGTAGCTTCTTTCTCAAAGGGAGATTTTTACTTTCTGGTAAATGGTGGGCTGCTGTAATGGACACATAAGTGGTGCAAACCCCAAGCACTCTGTTGGAACCAGCATGCTTAACTTAGCCCTGAATTAGCACTGTTATTTCACCCCACAGGACACAGATGAATGAAGAACCCCAGACTTGTTCTAGGAGTGCCATCATATATTTAAATATATTTATTTTACAGAATATTTTGTTCTGTTAAGTAGGGCCCTGCACAATGTCTCAGCAGCTGAAGCACACACACTACTCCCTCCTTACTTTGCATGGCTGACACAATGGTACTACATTTATAGTTGACATTCCAGGTAGCTCGCAAAGCCTTTTGCATGCCAGGAAATTATTTTTTTGAAATGTCATTTACAAAATGGAGGGCCCACCTACAGGTTAATGAAGATAATTAGTTTGCATTGATGTCCTGTGCTGGCCACTTTTTGCCCTGTGACTGAAAAGGAAACAAGAGGGCCAGTGGAAGACAGTACTACTACAGAAAACTGACTTAGTGAACCTGAAATGGCTTAAATGAAACATACACTGTAAAACTACCTCTTCAGAAAGCAAGCTGTTTCTTTGAATAACTGTCAGATATAATTGAGATCTAATAAAAGAAAAACTTTGTCACAACACATTGAGAACAGAGATTTAAAATCTAATTCTAAAGTTTGTCTCCTTTGGTTTTTTGCCATTGCTTCAGGGAAACAGATGCTTGCTTACTTGATCTAATCTCCTTTTCTTAAATGTTTTTAGCGAGGTTTTTAAAACCTATAATGTTGCCATGGACTACATTACCCTAGCGCTCATGATTTGGAACTTCGGTGTGGTGGGAATGATCTGCATTCACTGGAAAGGCCCACTCCGGCTCCAGCAAGCATATCTTATTATGATCAGTGCTCTCATGGCCCTGGTGTTCATTAAATACCTTCCTGAATGGACTGCATGGCTAATCCTAGCTGTGATTTCAGTATATGGTAAGATCCTGAAAAAAGCATAATGCCAGAAATGATGGTGCCACTTCCTTTTCCTACTTTCACTTCTTCCATCTATTTGATGGGACATAAAACCCAGAGTCAAATTCAGGGATCAGATTTCATGCCCTTAATCTAATCCCCAGATAAATTCCCCTCAAACCGCTGTCACCACCTCCACAGGTAAGGAGAAATTTTGAGTACCTCTGCAATACTGTCTCCCACATACCTCAGACCCTATGGAGGGCGCTCTGGGGTCTGCAGGAAGTGCAGATGGGAGTGGAATTGGGATAGTACAGGAGAGGTGAGAGACCCATATTGTCATCCCCCTTCCAAACTCATTTAAGATAACTCTTGTCTCCCATTCCATCAAGGGTCCTTGGGAGCTGTTGCATTTCCAGAATGCAGCAGTTCCATGGGAGGCTGTAGCCACATCCTGGGTACAAGGCCTCTTTGTGGATAGCTCTGGCCTTCCTAGGGTCCTTGAGATAAGAAGAGGGCCAATCCAGTCCTTGACAGGATATGGGGGAATCTTGGAAATTTCTCTAAGAGTTTTCCCAAGGAAAAGGTCCCTTAATACAAGAGGATATAATCATGGAACAGTTAACTGTTCTGGCACAGATCAAATTGGCATAGTGGTCATTTCCTTCTCTAAATTATTGTATATTATGTTTCACCCCAGGGGAGGTTGCAGTAACTGTCTGAGATAGGTAATGTGATCTCTAGAAATAGCGTATTATAAACTTTTAAAAAGCTCTGAAGACTTTTAGTAGGAATGATGCTCTGAATTTTATGCTATTCATGATCTTGCTTTAAGGGAAAATGTGTCTGAGACTGATTTAGTTTACATAACAGGCCAGAGTGTCTAAAGCTAAGTCTGTATGACAAGCTTGGAGTGTGATTTCTCCTGCTGGTGTACACATGCTTGCACTCGTTCAATGGGAAATAGTACATGTATAAGTAGCAGTGTAGCCATGGAAGCATGGGTGGTGGCAGCAGAGGCAGAGCTGAGCTGTGCCAAAGTAAATACTCCAAGGGTAGGCACCCCTCGGCATTTGTGCTGACAGTGGCCCATTCAGAGCGGCATACAGTACCCTCTGTGGTGCCAAAGAAATTGCCGTTCCTGCCACTGAAAGCCTCTTTGGGTGGCTTCTCAGGGATGGCTGGTATGCAGGGATCCTCACCATGCCCATGGCAGGCATGCCACATGAAGAAGCTGCGTGGAGTGACTCCTCTCCACGGTGCCGCCGTCAAAAGGAGCCACTCTAGGCAGTTTCCTTCTGCGCTGTGCCTGGGGGTCCTCAAGAGGTGCCACTCTAGACAGCTTCTTTTCGTGACGTCCCGGGGAACCCATCCCCAGGCACAGCACTGAGAGGAGCCGCTCCAGGCCACTTCTTTGCACAAGTGGCTCCTTTCAGCGGCATGCCTGGGAAGCGCCCTCCACCCACTCCAGCGGAGGCCACTGCAGAACTTTTAGGCAGCCATTTCTTTTCGGCTGAGGGAGCCACTGGCACTTGCTGAGGGTTGGGGAGTAGGGGCTGGCACAGGGTTCAGCAAAGGTTGCCGACCCCGTATATATTCACTGCTTTTAGGCTCAGCCATGCCTCCAGCATCCATGTTATACTGTTATTTATACTTACGTTAGCAAGACAAGAGCTAGCACATGCATGTGTACACGGTCGGGGGAATTTTACCCCTACCTCATTGTGCAGACGTATCCTAAGTACTGTATACCTGAAATTTCTTCTAGAAATAAGCAGGATCAATGCAAACTTACTTGTAAAGAGTTTGAATTAATTTAGAAATGCAGAAGTAAATTTTTACTGCAAATGGATATAGTCTGAAATCCGCTGATAATGGTAAAGGTGAGGGTCTGGTTTTTATTCTCCATATTTGTAGAAATAGAGGATTAATCAAACTTGATCAGCCCTTTGTCCATCCTAGGCCACTGTTGTCTTTAGGCACCTGCTGCCTCAGAGAAAGGTGGAAATGCTCCTTACACTCGTGCTAGCCAGTTGGTCCAGGTTATGAATGGGGTATGTCTTCCTTGGTCTTCATAGGTTAATGTCTTATTAAATCCTTGTATACAGATACAAGTGTTAGTAGTCATAAGATTTTATGTATTTCACTTTAAGATGTTTAGACAAGACTCTTCATCCATGTCCAAATAACCTTCATAGCAAGAGCGAACATTAGCAATTCCTTCATTCCAACCTAAAACAGGCATTTACCCACAATAATAATAACCCCACCCCTTAGATTCCCCAGAGAAGCCCCGCAGGTGGCACACCTTAGCCTTCTCTGAGTGTTGGCTCAAAAGAGACAGGCTTCATAGTGTGACCCAAAGGTCACTTTTGGGTGATCTTCAACCTGGCAGCAGTGAATATTTCAAGGTTAAGGGGTTGCACTCTGCCAGCCCCTATCAGCAATTCCCCTTCTCAGAAAATAAGGGAGCGGCAGCCTGTGCACCTTGACTGATTGCAGCTGCAGTTCTGCACGGGGGGGAAGAGGTGCTAACTCTGGTAGACAGGGCTAACTGGATGGGCACCTTTTACTTGTAAAGCTAACACCTTACACTCCATCAGGTGCCAAGGAGCAGCCTGTACATATGGAGCACTGCTGTTGTGCTCCCAGCAATGTAGTGCTGCTAACAGATGGGCTGCTGTGTTCCATGCTAGCTTTTAGCTTCCGATGGATTGAAGATACCATTCCCATAGAGCAGTGGCTTTCAAACCGTGGATCGGGACCCAGTATTGGTTCACCGACACTCAGGTACTGGGTCGTGGCACCTCCTGCTGCTGCCGCCGAAAAACTGGAATGCATTGCTGAAAGATGTAAATGTTGGGTCATGGGTCATAAATGATTTTTTTTCAACTGGGCCCCAAGGAAAAAAGTTTGAAAATCACTGCCATAAAGGGCATTGCAGTCGGCTAAACGTCAGATGACAAAGCTTAGTGGCAAGGTTAATGGCGAAGAAAAGGCTGGGGCCAGCTGACCAGATATAAATGGCAGGGAGAAGGGAAAGCAGCCTGGATTGCTACAGCTGTTCAATAATCTAAAAGCAGCTGGGAATCCAACCTGACTCTGGAGTTGCAATACTTCAGTAACAAATGAAAGGCACCTTTACTCAAATTGAAGGGGATTGATATAATCTCAGCTTCGTCCACACTATAAGCTAGTAATATGCTTCCGTGTGGATACTAATGCTTTCCCAACTCATGAAACTGCTCTGTGTCCTCCTGCTTCCTCTTGGTCTTGTCAGTGAAGGTAGCCATCCTCACAGCCATTACCTTAGCGAAGAGCTTCGCGGCCCTTGTCTGATATAGTCTTTCAGAGGGACAGAGTATCCTTGAGACTGCACTGCCAAGTTCATTCCATCAGACTTTCACTTGGACTGGGCAGTCCACCTTCTTGGGTTTTTTTTTTTTTACCCAATGCCTCAGGAATACCAAAGACAGGAAATAGAATGGCAGAGCCCTCCAGACATCCAATCGGGATAGGACAGAGCACTTCAGAAGATCCCCATAGCTGAGAGAATAAAAGAGAAGCCAGCATCATCCCAAGGACTCTCCAAATGGATTTCCAGCTACACCTTTCTCTGTTATGAAAGGGTGGGAACTCCTCTTTCCAACTCTCAGTGCTCATTCTGCCTGAATGTAAGCTATCTCAGTGGCTCCATTCAAGGAGCCCCACTCTTGGAAATATGTAGAGTGGCAGTCTGGAGCT
This sequence comes from Pelusios castaneus, assembly GCA_007922175.1. Taxonomy (NCBI): domain Eukaryota; kingdom Metazoa; phylum Chordata; order Testudines; family Pelomedusidae; genus Pelusios; species Pelusios castaneus. Next base: position 478,156 of record ML685785.1, on the reverse strand, counting down.
CTGTTGGCATGTTCACCAAACACTATTCCTTGATTCAAACCTGTGTGGCAGATGCATCCTTCATTTCAGCAATCCCACAAACTGGTGCAAAGATCTTCCTTGCACCTGCCTTTTCAATATGGACTGCTTAGGATTCACTGACAGTGAATATCCATAGAGACTAGCACTCGAAGAAGAAAGGAAAGTTACTTACTTTATAGTAACAGGAATTCTTTGAAATTTGTGGTTTGTATGGGCATTCACAACTCACCCTCCTTCCCTTCTGCTTCAGACTTTCATGTAGGAAGGAGAGTAGGAACTAGAAAGGCAGTTGGTCTGCCCCACTCCTTACCCCCTCTGTTCACAACATGAGACACAGTGCATCAATGCAGACCAATAGAGACTGCTATTGAAGAATTTCTGTTGTGGGAGTAGTGAATTGCCATAGGACCATGCATTTCAAAGAACTCCAATTATCAGAAGACTAACAGATTTATTTATCGCATGAGCTTTTGTGGGAGAAAATCCCACTTCGTCAGATGCTTTGAAAGCATCTGACAAAGTGGGATTTTCTCCTACGAAAGCTCATGCAATAAATAAATCTTAGTCTTTAAAAGTGCCACAGGACTCTTGTTTTTCTGCAAATAGACTAACACGGCTACCCCTTTGGAAATTATCAGAAGGTAACTAACCTTCCTCTCTTCATCTAACAGATATTTTGTGTGCAATGAACTGTTCACAATCTAAATGTGGACAGTGTCCTCATTAGGCTTCGGAGTTTTCAGTTTATTATGATTTTAGCAGAAAAGTCAAGATTGAGTGCTTATCCCTCATGGTATTCAGTAAGTAGTGTCATGAGTGCAGTGGGGCAGACAGAGATTTGGAATGAAACCCTGCTTCAAATGTGAAGTTATGCCCATCCCAGCACAAAAGTGAGGGAGAGGAATGCACACCCTTCCCAGTACAGTAAGCTTTAGCTGCTTTCTGGTTGCCAGAATTGCCTCTTGGGCTTTCCTGGAAGCCAGATGCTGCAGTGCTTCCTGCCCAATCGTCAAAACCCCAAACTTTCCTCTGCCAGCTTCTGTAATGAAGCCACATGATCACAGCTTAAAAATATACAGTATACTGAAAAACAGAAGTTGGGGACAATATGAAAAACTGTAATAGCAGAATAGCTCCAGAGAGAAGTTAATTAATATATTTGCGTTCTTATTGATTAGAATTCCCAATACTTGAATTTATCAGAGTTTGCCACTCTTCCCAGTTTTTTGGAGAAACTAGGGTCATTGCTGCAAGGTTTAAGTCCAGCTGGCCGCAGAGTACAAGTGTCCTTAATCCTAAAATTCTTGGGAGTTGAGTTCGTCTTCTTGTTGACTTCAGAATGTGGTCTGATGACTGTAGGGTGCAGGGATGGCCCAGTGGCAATAGCATTATTTTGGGATCAGGATATCTGAGTTCAATTCTTTGCTCAGCCACAGAGTTCCTGTTTGAGCATGGGCGAGTCATTCAGTATCTGTGTGCCTGAATTCTCATTCTTTGAAACGGGGATACTAGTGCTGCCTTGTTCATAGGGGTGTTGTGGATAAATACATTAAAGAAGCACTCAGTTACTACTGTGATGAGGATCAAGCAAGTACCTAAAATGGATACAGGGCAACAGACCATGGGGGATATGGAGGGACCAAAGAGAACCATGCTTTTGCATACTATATAAGTTAAATATGGAAAACTTATTTATGTGCTTATATCAGGGGCCCAGATTTCTAACCAGCCAGTCTTCCACTCTTGCCCCTCTTACAGTGTGCAAGAGTGGGGCATGCACTGACTCCTCTATATGCCGGGTCTCTGGTCACTAAGAGGCAGTAGACTTCAGGGACATAGAGAGTACGAAAGAAGCTTGAAGTGGGAGTGAGTCCCTGCCACATAGTTTAGGTATAATAAATGATTACATATTTACATCAGATACTTACAACCACAGGATTTGTATCATATCACTGTGAACTGGACTGAGACAAATTCATTAACCTGGTGTAGATTCCAGACAGTATCCTAGAGGGTAACCCACTACCAATCCCTGCAGTCACTCTTTGTTTTTTTAAAATGAAGTCTAATACTGCAGTATGAGATCTTTTCTGTGTGCTCTCTTCCAGATCTGATTGCTGTCCTATGTCCTAAAGGTCCTCTTCGTATGTTGGTTGAAACAGCTCAAGAGAGAAACGAAACTCTCTTCCCAGCACTTATTTACTCCTGTAAGTATATTTCATTAAGGATTTTAGATTTGTAATCTCCTGCTTGACCTTGAGGAGATTGGCTTCCTTTGCTGTAATGCGTTCTGTGGCATATGCAGCTGGAGATCGCATTTCATTTACTTGGGCCTCAATTTTTCATTTGCTATTGGCTCAGAAACCTGGAATGTGTTCTTTATAAGATATTCCAGGGTAAAAACAGCACACATTGTTCTTTTTATTGAAAATGGAAAAAATGGTAAAGGATCTTGGTCTGGCCAAAACAGTGTTTGCAGAATGTGAAAATAGCACACTTAGAATAGGCTTTGTTCAAGCCCTGCGAATGGACAAATATTTCTAATGGAAACAGTGTACTCACCACACGGAAGGGGGAAGTCCATGTTGATGAGTGAGGGGATCTTGTACCATGAATTCATGCAAGAATAGATTTTTTTTTTTCTTCCAACTTTTTAAAAATCACATTTCTGTCTGATGGTTGCAAGGAATAACCTATTAAATGTGAACTGCTTCTGTGTTCTCTGTGTGTGTCTGCCTGCTTTTGGCATTGCTTGGTGACCTAAAATTATTTGCAATTTTGACACAAATTGGCAGACTAGTTTTAACCAAAAAGCATTTTAGTCTAGGTTAACAAAGTGTTAAGTGTGGGGCAGAGGATGTCTCCACCTTGTAACTTTCAGTTCAGTGCTAAGAGTTCTTATCCAGTAAGTGGGAGATGTGGGTTCAGTCCCTCCTCTGGCTGATCTGGATCAGGAATTTGTGCTTTGGTCTTCTCCTCCTCCCCATCTGACTGCTGGACATTCTATTTTGGTGTATTAAGGGATATTATTGTTACCCTAAATCTCTGGGATCTACAAGGCCACTTGATCATTTAGGTATACTAACAAAACCATTCCCAGCCTTACTTCTATAAGTGAGTAATTACTGTGGTTCGCCGTAGGGGATTTACATAGCTTTACCAGGGGTAAAACTCCCTAGACCTGCCTGCCTCGGTTTACCCTTGAGAGGATATGGATAAAGCCTTCACTCAGAGCATTGACACTTAAACAGCAAATTTTTTGAAAACAAATGTCTCTTTTTTAATTACTAATTCTAATACCGTTGATTTTAAAAGCAAAAGTATGTAAAGCATATAGAAATAAGGACTTAGTTCTGTTCCCGGTCACTTCTGCTGGTGCTGCTGGCTGCTTCCATCCACATCTTCTTCAGCAGTCACCCATGCCCAAGCCTGTCAGCTCTCCGCCTTATATACAGTTTTTCTGGCCTTTAGAGATCCTTGCTGATTGGTTGCTTTCTTAGTGTCAGTCAACACCTCCTTCCAATTGAGGAGTGAGATTATGTTGAGCCAATCTGTTGCCCACTATGCTAATCAAGCTCAGACCTCCCTGTGCTGCTCCGACCTACTGATATCTTTAACCAATCAGCTATTTGGTATGCTAATGAGTTTCACTTGTTTACTCCAAACCAAAGTTCCCTCTAAGCTGATGAGACAGCTGAGCAAGTTATGGTAGTTGTTGAGCTGCAATTTGTGAGGCATGGTGCCACATGGGCAACAGTTTTCCCTCCTGCCCCAAGCCTTTTAATTTAGTGGGAGGATTTTTGTTTTGTTTTTATATTACTGTCATTACTGTAATTTTGAGAAAAGGTGGATGGTGCTGGAATATGATGATGAAATTGTTACAGTGCTACTTTGCTACCCAGTATTATCCATATAACTGTAAACATGCATGCACATAATTAAATTATTTTGAGATAAATCAATTCATAAGATAAAAAAAAAGCAAAACAACCACAAGAAAATAATTCTAGAGAACAGCAATTAGTGTCTGAAGATATTTCTTAATAACCCTTGAAAATATTTTCTGGAATATACACACTTTTAGAGATGACAGATATAAATATTTATGTCAAACTGAGCAATCACTTATAGCTTTTACAGCCCTTCAACTCATCTTCTAACTGGGGAGAAGGGAGAAGAGACGTGGGGATCATCGGGTTGGGGAGAAGAGACGCGGGGATCGTTGGGCTGGGGAGAAGGGAGAAGAGACGCGGGGATCATCGGGCTGGGAAGAAGACACAGGGTCGCACAGCGTAGGTCTCTGTGTTAGTTGCACAGGTATGTGACAGCCGCTGCATGGCCACGCTCCCACACAGCTTAGAGGGAGCATTGCTCCAAACCTGACTCCACCTTGCTCCACCTTCTCTCTTACCAACCACTCTCTTCAGGTATGAGTAAATAACTCAGTCATAGGTTGGAGGCCTATTTCTGGAGTGGGTGGATGAGGTCTTGAGGCCTGCATTTTGCAGGAGGTCAGACTAGATGATCGTACGGGTCCTTTCTGACCTTAAAGTCTATGAGTCTGTGAGTGAACTTTATATTATTCTATCCTGCCTTCCTGTTATTGGTCAACTTCTCAATATCTTTATTTTGCTTTCTTCTCCCTTTGTCCCTGAGGATATCAACAGCTACCATTTTGATTTCTACTAAAAAGTTGCTCTACTATTATTAATTACTACTTACAAAAACTTAAAACTATTTTACTATTCATGGCTAATCGTCATAATACCATCACCACTCTTGTTCTCCTGATTAAAGCAGATAAAATATTGGACAATTTTGGCCCTCTCTATCTGTATGGCTAAATGCTGTCTTTGATGCTGAGCATCTTATATGAATCAGAGCAGCTTAGAAATCTTATGCATCAATGGTATGGTCTTTATCAGTCTTGTTGAAATTGTTCCGCCTTGTATAAATAATTATGCATTAAAGCAGAGATTTGAACTTGGGTTTCCTACATCCAAAGTGAGTGCCCTACCCACTGAGTTATAGAGTGATTCTTACCTTCTCTCTGTGTTCCAATGTCAATTCAAGTATTTTGTACAAAGTGGGACAGCTTCAACAGGAAAGAGACCTGTCCTAGAGTCTGGGCAGTCTCTGGGAGTGGCAGAAGGCGTAAGTTCAAGTCCCTGCTCCATATCAGGCAAATGGAGGAATTGTGTTCACCTTCCCGATGTATTTGATAGGTGTCCTAAACCCTGGGCTAAAAGGTATAAGATAAGGGCCACCACCACCTCCTCTGGCAGTTTTGTGAATCTGGCCTTTTAAAAATGCCTGGAAACAAAACCTTTTGAGATTGAAATTCACCAGTGTTTTTCCAAGTTTTTGGATTTGGCTCAAGTAGAACCAAAAAGTCAGTTACTTGCCCAGCTTTACTAAGCAGCAGCAATGTAAAACTAGCATAGATCTGATCAATTTCACTGCTACTATTCATAGTCCGGGAAAGAGCAGTAAAATAGCCAAGAATCAACAGATTTTACTGTGCTGCTGCTCAGGAGAATTCTGGGTTGAAAGAAGAGGAGGACTGAAATTAAAATGCCAGGTGAAGGTAAAGTATCAGACACACCCTTTCACCTTCAACAGCTAAGAATCTCTGAGACGGTGGGAAGAGAGTTATTTCTCCCTTCCAGCAGCCATATTTTAGACTAGTGGTTTTCAAACTACAGGTTAGGACCCGGTACTGGGTCACGGTGTCCCCTTCTGCTGCCAGCAAAAGACTGGAATGCATTGCTGAAAGATGCAATTGTTGGGTCATGGGCATTAAGTATTTTTTTTTCAACTGGGTCCCAAGAAAAAAGGTTTAAAACCACTGTTTTAGTCTAATCAGGAACCCAGCAGCCAGAAGCGGATACAGAAAACCTGAGGTCCGTCCCTGGGATTCACCATAGTAATGCCAGTTTCCTCTCCCTTACCAGCTGCTGGGACAGAGGCCAAAGCTGGACTCCAGCAGGGCATCTCCCATGGAGCTCACTACTGGGGATTTCCACTTATCTTGAATATTGATTTCTGGCTAGTGAGAGTGTAGTAAGCTTTATAAGCATTGTTCATTCATACTGGATAAGTTCAGAACATCTGGCTAAACCATTTGCCCAGCTGGTTCTCTTGTAGTGTTGAAATACATAAGACCCCTTACTGTTGGTGGAGGGATTATGGTCTTGTGAGGTGACAGGGAATTAAGAGTTGTCTTTTTCCTAGCTCTGACATTAACTCACTATCTGATCTTGGGCAGATCAGATCTCTCTGCCTCAGTTGCCTTGTATAAAATGGTGATAATTCCTCACAGGGGTGTTGTGAGGCTCATTTTTGGGAGCGAAAAAACTTTTTGAGATCAACTGAAAGGCTCTACAGACGGCAAACTATAAATCATCTAAAATATTTTGGCAATTGAATGGAAGACTGTAGCTATTAAAGAGGAAACTGCGATGTTTTTATCCAAAATAAAAAATGAACATTAAAGGGGTCAGTATTTTAAAAGCTGGCCAAAGGTGCATGATAAATGCAATTTATTACATGGCTATTGTCATCTCAAATATAGAGGGGTGTAGCATATATGACAGTGTCCAATTCCTCAGACAGATTACCATTCCAGGAGATCTGCCAGTTACATTTTCCATACTTATTAGCTTTGGGATACCATGATGTCCTGAAAACCTAGCAATTATCATATTAATTCAGAAAACATTGTCTTAAAACACCAGAAACACAGAAATCTCTTCAATTATGGACCCAAGTTGGCTGCTTAGGAAGAAGGTGGTGTGGGGGTAGTATGGGAGCATTGGGTGGTGTGGGTGTTGATTTACCCATCACTTTCTTAGCTCTGTTGTACTGGTAACGTCCACCCATAGCTGTCTCAGCCGTTCTCTGTGTCCAAGAAGTGGTAGTTAGGGCTGGGAAACAGCAAACTTGAACTATAAATAAACAACATAAATTGAATAAAATTGAATTGTAAAAGAATAGGCGAATTGGCCAGCCCTTTAAAAAGAAAAATAACTGCTATAGCTACAGATACCAGTGCTGCTTCTGTAAATTGATGCTACTCAATACCAGTCTAATTGTCATTAAACTTCCAAATGAAAATGCGGTTGCTTCTGTACAGTTTTTCAGGGTGTACTCTTTGAAGGGAAATTGCATCTTTAAGGCAGCTGCAACTTGACTGTTATGATCATTTTTATAACCTCTGTTGTGACCAATGTGTATCCAGTCAGATCTAGATGTATTGTAGCTGGAACTGGGTTGGTCCAACTATTAGTCTGCCTTTAATTATTTAATAAGGAAGTAAAACTGACTATGATAGAAGATAGTTGTGGCAAAAAAGTAATGGAGAAATGATAGCCCAATGCTGACACTTAACATTAGCAGTTTGTCCTCTGAAACATGTTGACCAAGGTGTTTTCTTCAACAGCAACAATGATATGGCTAGTGAATATGGCTGAGGAAGACCCGGAAGCCCAAAGGAAAGCTTCCAAGAACTCCACTTATGATAAACAAGGTGAGGGTTTCTTTTACACACTCTTCTATTTGCATGTTATCTTACCATAGAACATCTTCATGGACAACTGTGTCACTGCTTTTGGATGGAGCTTTTTACACACACTTGTTATACAGGCAGGGATTTGAGGACTTCAATAACTCAGTCATTGGTTAGAGGCCTATTGCAGGAGTGGGTGGGTGAAGTTTTTGGCCTGCATAGTGTAGGAGGTCAGACTAGATGATGATACTGGTCCCTTCTGACCTTAGAGTCTATGAACAAATACTTCCTCTCCCTCCCCCCCAGAATGAACGCCCTGCTAGAAATAATCTGTCTTGACTGCACATGATGTTCAGTAATATGCAATTAATATTCCTGCAGGTGTTCAGCATTATGGAACTCATGGTTTCTATTCGAGAGGCTTGTCTCAACAAATAATGACTGAGCACAGCTCAGTGCAGAGGATAGCTGAAGGGGGCTGGTTTTGGTCAGGTTTCCTGATAGTCCATTCACCGATTTCTCTGTGATACTGAGTGTTCTGCTTTCTTCCCTTTCCTAAGGGCTCTCAGCCAATGAGCATGTGGTACAGAGTTGTTGTCTCATTGGAGAGATTCAAAGACATTCTGCTAAGTGTCCTCGTTATCATGTCAGATCATGATCTGTGATGACATTTTGATGTAACATCATATTGCATCAACATATCTCTCTGTAATAAGATATAACATTACAATACTGGGTTTTGTGGTCTCCAGGAATGATTTGTGGACCCCTAAATTTGACTTGTAAGCAATGCATTCAGGATCAACTCATTAAACTAAAAAAAGTTGCTAAATGTATTGGAATGGATGGCCATCCTAGCTGGCACAGTACATATGAGAGCTGTCATAAGTAATGCCAAATAGTGGCTATGTGGAGTGGCAAAATTCTGTCTGGAGGGGGGAATAGCCAGAAGTAGTAGTCTTTTTTTATGAAAGCATTAACTCTCTAAAATACACCGTGGATTATATATCGGCAATAGAAAGTCATGTCCTAAACATTAGGTAGTGCTGAGACTTGCATCCGTCCTTTGTTGGGGATCTCCAGGTTGACATTGATAGCTGCATGCAGTAGTTAAATACAGTTCATTGTGAATGGTGTCCAAGATCTACATAACAGTTTCAGCAAAGCCACCACTTATCATGAGGTAAAAAGTAGATTTATAGAAAAGGCTGGGAGAAGACTTTCAGTGTGCATTTAAAAAATGCTTTATAAATAGATTTTTGTATCAGATATACCATAAAGACTTGAAAGGAGCTGATATGATTGGATAAGGAAAATAGTTATTTTTGAGTAATAAGAATATCTCAGGATATCAATGAAATTAGGTGTTTGACTACAGTTATTCTTGTTTACATGCAAATGTAGGCAGACCTGGACCTCATACTGAAGGCCCTTTGATCACAGAGATGCTTAATTCCCATTTTCTTGGGAACACTTTAGATGTTCTCCCTGTTCATACTGCTAACTCAATAGCTGATAGGAAGCCAGTGAAAAACAATTGAGTCTCTGCAAGAGTGCATGCTGTGTGATACAATACACTAATTGGAAGTGCACAGCAATGCTTTCTTTTACCAGCACTCAGCTACATCTCATCTTGAGATACCCCCTTTTGTCCAGATATAGCTGTCCATTTAATTTTTAAAAAGCTTTAAAAAGTCTCTTATTCAAGCTCCTATCACACAGTTGTGCAGTGTGATATTTAAACAAAGCAGTTTCTAGCCTTGTAGAGATGAAGATAATCTTGAAGCATTTACAAACGGTAAACCAAAGCAGTACCATTTTCTTGAATCTTGGGGGGAAAAAATAGCTCAGAAGTGAGAACTGCTTCTGTTTGTCTTAGACTGTGAATTCTGAAACATAAAGATGACAAATTGACAGTGCTGTTACACTTTACAGATAATTTTAGTTGAAATACCCAGCAAATGTGCTTATCCCAGTCCCGAACTGCTTCCCACACTTCCCCAGCTGGGGAATTTAATAGAACATTAAATAACAGTGGTTACTTTACAGATTGTAAACTTTAAATGAAGCTCCCGAGAATTTCCTTTCTGCTGCACCAGGGTACTGGAGAATTCAGGGATGTTGAGACAATATTTAGGGCTCGGTTATTGCAGAATCTACACGACCTTTCATAAATGTCACAAAAGTGAAGTGGCTGCAAGCTGCTTGGAAATGGTTTTTAAAACACTGCAATGGAGGCTTAAATTAAATGTATGCCCCTTAATAATAACAATAATTATTATTATTATTAAGAGGACCAAAAAAATGCTGTAACAGCTAACCAGAGTAAAAGAGGTGGTTGGGGCAAAAGACATCCTTTAAAATTTGGAAGTCAGATTCTAGAGCAACTAGTAAAAGATGCAAAAACTAACAGCAAAATAATTAAATACATCAGAAGCAGGAAGCCTGCCAAACAATCAGTGGGACCACTGGATGATTGAGGTACCAAAGGAACACTCAGGGAAGACCAGGCCACTGCAAAGAAACTAAATGAATTCTTTTCATTGGTCTTCACTATAGAGGATGTGAAGGAAATTCCCACACCTGGGCTGTTCTCTTAGGTGACAGATTTGAGGAACTGTCCCAGACTGAGGTGTCAATAGAATGATAAACAGCAGAACATCACCAGGACCAGATGGTATTCATCCAAGAGTTTTGAAGGAACTCAAATATGAAATTGCAGAATTACTAGCTGGTCTGTAACCTATCACTAAAATCAGCCTGTGTATCAGATGATTGGTGGATAGCTAATGACACTATTTTATAAAAAAGGTTGCAGAGGTGATCTTGGCAGTTACAGGCTGATCTTTAGTACTAAGAAAATTAGTTGAAACTAAAGAAAAGAATTATCAGACACATAAATGAACATAACGTGTTGAGAAAGAGTCATCATCGCTTTCGTAAAGGGAAATCATATTTCACCAGTATTATTACAATTCTTTGAGGGCGTCAAGAAATGTGAATAATGGTAATCCAGTGGATATAGTGTATGTGGACTTTCAGAAAGCCTTTGAAAAGGTCCTACACCAAAAGCTCATGAGAAAAGTAGGCAGTCACGGGACAAGAGGGACATTAACTGTAACTGGTTAAAAGATAAGAAACAAAAAGTAGGAATAACTGGTCAGTTTTCCCAGTAGAGAGCGCTATATGGTGGGGTCCCCCAAGGATGTGAACGGTGCCCAGTTCTTTAACGTATTCATAAATGATCTGGAAAAAGGGATAAACGTTGAGGTAGCAAAGTTTGCAGTTGATATATACTTACTCAAGTTAGTTAGTCCAATGCTGATTGAGAAGAGTTATAAAGGAATGTCACAAAACTGAGAGACTAGGCAACAAATGGCAGGTGAAATTCACTGTTGATAAGTGCAAGGTAATGCACATTGGGGAAAAAAATCCCATCTACATATAGAAAATGATGGAGTCTAAGTTAACTATTACTACTAAAGAAAGGGATATTGGAGTCATCATGGATAGTTCTCTTGAAAACATCTGCTCAGTATGAAGCAGCAGTCAAAAAAGTAAACAAAATGTTTGGAACTATTTGGAAGGGAAAGCGTAGTAAGACAAAGTATCAAGTTGCTATATAAATCCATGGTTTGCCCACACCTTGAATACTGCCTGCTGATCCCCCACCTCAAAAAAAAGAAAAAGGAGGGGGGGGAACAAAAATTATTAGCTTTTGTACAAGTAGGAAATAAGATTTAGAACTTTTTTCAGTTTGAGAGAGAACAAGTGGAGATATGATAGATGTCTGTAAAATCATGAAGGGTGTGGAGAAAGTAAATGACAGTGTTATTTATCCCTTCACATAGCAGAAGAACCAGGGGTCACCCAATGAAATTAATAGGCATCAAGTTTAAAACAAACATAAGGAAGTATTCTTCACGAAACACACAGTCGGCCTCTGGAACTCGTTGCCAGAGGATATTATGAAAGCCAGAAACAGAACTGGGTTCAGAAAAGAATGAATTGATGTAGGATAGGCCCATCAATGACACTTTGCCAAAATTGTCAGGGAGGCAACTCTGTGTTCTGGGTGTCCCTAAACTCTGATTTCCAGAAGTTGGGAGTGGATAATGGGATGGTAAATTGCCCTATTCTGTTTATTTCCTCTGAAATGTCTGGCACCAGTTATAGCTGGAAGACAGGATACTGGTCCAGATGGACCAGCAGGGACTCCAGCACGTATGGGCCTAGGTCAACCATTTTGCCATGCTTCCTGCTGCAGCCAGCGGGAGGGGCGTGCTGATCTCCCATCCCCTTGGCTGCAGCAAGGAGCCTGCACAGCTCTTGTAGCCCCCTGGCAACATGCTCTGTCTGGATCCTTGGGCTGGGGCTCCCTTCTGCAGCCAGTGGGAAGGGGAGCTGTGGACCACTTTTGGCCACCAGGCTGCAGGTAGGGAACCACTGACAGACCATCCCTGACATATGTGTCTTAAAAACAGGTTGGATAACCTCCAGTGAAAGGGATTTCACAGTCTCTTTTGGAAGCTTATTCCAGAGCTGCTTCACCTAGATAATTAGAAAGTTTTCCCCACTATCTAACGTAAAATCACCCTTGCTCTAGATTAAATCCATTATTTCTTGTCTTGCTTTCAGTGGACATGAAGAACAATTGACTACAGTCCTCTTTATAACAGTTCTCAACATACTGTTAGCAGGTCTCCCTATCAGTCTTCTTTTCTCAAGAGTAAACATAACAAGTTTTTTTAACCTTCCTTTATAGGTCAGGTTTTCTAAGCTTTTCATCAATTTTGTTGCTCTCCTCTGGTCTCTCTCTAGTTTATCTACATCTTTCCTAAAACATGGCACCTAAACTTGGAAACAGTACTTCAGCTGAGGTCTCACCAGTGCTGAATTGGGGGTGGGTCAGTTACCGCGTCTTACACATGATACTCCTTGTTAATACAATAAAAGACATGGTTTTGAAATAAGTTTTATGTTACTGTTTTCTTCCCTTGAGCCTTAGCGAACCAAAGTCAGAATGATGATGTCAATGCAGATGATGGAGGTTTCAATCAGGAATGGCAGCAACAAAGGGATAGCAGAATAGGGCCCCTTGAATCGACTCCTGAATCCCGAGCTGCCATTCAGGCGCTTCCTTCTAACTCCCAAGCCAGTGAGGACCCGGAAGAGAGTGAGTATCATTCTAAGACTCAATAAATGTAAACTTGGTTTTCAGTCAGCTACAGATAATGTACCTATTTGTTCATATTTTACTTGCATAGTGCAGTGTACTGCAAAGACAGGTTGAAAAGCTCCTGCTGATTAGGGTGTGTTGACCCACCTGAAGACCTTCACAGAACTGGATGGTGTCTTTGTTCGTTTTTGTCCGAGCTGCCGCAGAGGAGTAATATTGAGAAAATTGTTCCTTTGTCGCTGATAATCACCCAGGTCACAATTTTGGAAAATTTAGCTCCCTACCTGATTAAACCATTATATAGCAGCAGTGACCTCGAATGCCTTTTTTCCATCTGCTGATGGTAAAAGACCGTAACTCATTGGGATACAGACCTTGCAACTGCGATCCATGTCTTTGTCGCCACAAGATTAGAATACTGCAGTGTACTCTGCACAAAGCCACATGCTAACTCTAATTAGAAACCGAAGTTTAATGCAGAATGTTGGAGCTTGTTTGGTTTTATTTCTGTAGCCACCTGCTTATTAAATGCAGCGTTTTGCTGTGAGCATGTGACATCAGTGCACAGGGATCTGCACAGGCAGGGTTTTGGTTTCCAGATGAAGTTTAAGGTGGTGTTGGACCTGCAGAGTATTAAGCAGTTTGACTTGCCTGTCTGGCAGATTCTCTCCATGGTGTTACTACCATGTTAGAATCAGCGAAGACACTTGAGCACGAATGTTCCTCTGTTTAAAGTGGTAGGACCCTAGTAGGGTATATTTTATAAGACCACCTCAACTTTTCCTTGTTCTAAAATAACTCAAATCTGTTGACCTTCAGAGTGAACTACAAATCCCTTTTCTTTGTTAAACCTTTTGGGAAGGATACTTAGGAGCACAGGGCCCTTGGGAGTGGCATAGGGAGTGTCTCTTAGTCCTTTAACAACTGATCTAATTTTTTAATGTGTAGACTAGGTATGTTGGTTGGTAGTTAGTGTTCCCAATGGTCTGTTATTTAAAGTAACTGCTAAAGTCCCTAAAACCTGGGCTCAGAGACATTCAACCTTGTGCCTTGGATATTTTAAATGAAGATGGTAATAACATTGTTCCAGTGCAGGTGTCTTTCTCCCTTTGTTTCTACACTCAGTAGCAATAATGGCGTATTTACAGGGGTGCTGATTGCCAGCCAGCAATAACTGGCTAGAAGAATCCTGTTGGAAAATGCATGTTGTGTGGCAGTAGCTCTGTAGCCATTGAACCGATCGCTGAGCATTTCATACACTGCCCCAATGTTCAAATGTTTAATATTATCAGCATGGTTAGACAGCATGCTAATGTCAACACTCCCCTTTCATCGAGTTACTGTTCAACATTTGCACTTGTCTCAAGAGAATTGTGTTAGCAGCCAGGGAGTACTGTGCCGAGCAAGCAGCGATGCCAACTGTTACTGCAAACCAGGGAGTAGGGCTGTGGTATTTTTTTTGTAATGTCACTTTGCTAATAAAGGTAAGTGAACCAATTCTGTACTGGATGCATCCAATAAGGTTCCCACTGAATTCTTCTTAAAGGTTCGCTTCTATCCCTGGAGCATGGGTTAAGCGCTGTAGTCAGCAATGCGTAGCTGTAAGGCATCAATATCCTGTAGCTGTCCCTTGAAAGCTAATTGAGATCAGAACAACTGCTAGCCTGAACTATCTGCATAATTCTTATCACTTTCAAGTCCCTTATTTTCTATTATATTGGAGCTTCCCTATATGATGAGAAATTACATTTTGAATAGCAGCTGCAATTCTGGATGTTTTAGGTATTCTGAAGTTGTTTCCAAAATGACTCTTTAGTTTTAACAATGAACCTTGCCACAAAGAGTTGAAATAAATATTGTTAATGCTCTTGGAGCCTGGTCTTCCATTTCCATTGGAATGTGGAATGTGCTGCCATGCATCCAGCTTGGTATCTTCTGTGACAGATAAATGTTAATTTGACAGTGGTTCATATCTGACACAGTAGAACAAAATGAGTGATTTAAAAAATAAACCTGTCCCTTTAAAGGCAGACTGAGGGCTTGCCTACACGAGCACCGTAATCCGCACTAAAAATCATTAACGCGCGTTAATAAGCGAACTGTACACACGTGAAATGGTTTTCCTTCGCACTAAGCGCCTTCTTGATGCGCATTCCAACCACCACTCGGCCGAGAGTGGTAACAGCTGTTCCGGATCATCTGTTGCGCGTTTGAGCTCGTATGTATGCTCACCGCGCAATGATTGGCCTCCGGAAATGTCCCAGAGTGCCAATCAATGCCACTCTGGGACATCGGAGCTGTCAACATGTCAATTTCACTGCTCTAGCTGAGCAGTGAAATTGACATATGGGCTCCGCAAGCCACGCTGGGGCTCCAGCTGATTGCCGCCCCAGCCGGGGGATCGGGTGGCCGCAGAAGCTCCCCCGGAGCTCCTGCCGCCGCCCGAACCCCTGGCCGGTGCTGGGAGACCGGCTCCGATTTGAGCCGGCCCCCCAGCACAAGACCCGGGCTCCAGGTCTCAGCAGGAGCCGCCGCGC
>ML685785.1:314138-457912 GCA_007922175.1 Pelusios castaneus | reverse complement strand
AAAGAAAGAGCACGTGTGTACATGAGAAAGCGCAATACTTATTGCGCTTTACTTGTCCCGCAATAACTTATTGCGGGACAAGTTTTCTTGTGTAGACATAGCCTGAGCTGGGTTTAGATTGGCATCTCCAATCAGGACAATCAACATATGAAAGCAGAGCCTTTAGTACTATGGGAAACTGTACTTGAAAATGAGATGGTAGAGTAGGAGTGAGACGTGCATGTGTGTGTATGTGCGTACATACATTCAAAAGCCTCCAAACTATAAAAGTTTTCACAGGATAAGTAGGAAACAAAGAGTTGGACTAAAGCAATTAACATAATCCTGAATGAATTTAGGAAACAAGTAATGGTTGTCTTATGGGAGATCACAGCAAACAGATCAAAGTAACCTGAGAGTTGGTACTGAGGGATCTCTGGGAGATGAGATGTTAGAGAAGTATACGGTACTACTTTTTTTTCCCTGTAGTGGTACACACTGGCTTTTGCCTGGTTTAAGATTAGCTATTTTATGCAGACTTTCTTCTGTTTTACTCACTCTTCACCACTCCCCCCTCCACAGTAATCTTGATTTACTACAAATCCTGCGGTCTTGGAACTGCCTCTCACACAGTTTGAAATAGGTGAAACTACCTGAGAGGTTGAAAAGGTAGTAAAGAAAAGGGTTTCTGGATTCTATGCTCCATAGGACTGTTTGTCTAAAGGCAGACTAGGGAGCCTTTTTGCAGCCTGAGCTATAGTCCTCCCAGATGCACAAGAAACTTCTGACAACAATGAGGGAGAACTGAGCAAAAGGGATGTGTGGTAACACCCTGCTCTGGTGATAGCAGAGATTCAAAGGCAGCATGCAAAGATAAGTGCTGATGGATGCAGAAATTCTCATCCAGCTAATGGACATAGGGTCCTATGAATGGATTATGTCTACACTGCAGCAGCACAGCTCTGCCGCTGTAGCGTAGAGACTTCCTGCCTTGATCATGAGACTTTTCTGTCAGTGTGGATAATCCATTGCTCAGTCTGTCCATCCAGGTGGTAGATAGATTGATGGAACAATTCTTCTGTCGACCTAGCTGTGTCTGACTAGACAACATGGGGGGTTCAGGTTGACCTCTCTGTGTAACATCGGGTGCAAAGTTTTTCCACAGCCCTGACCAACAATGATCTAATGTTTTAAGTGTAGATCAAAGCCTGGCCTACATGATGAGGTAGGTCAACAAAATGCAGTTAGGCTGAAAAATAAATGTGGGGAATGGTTAAAATATAAGGACTCCTTTTTGAGTTCAGAACTGAACTGTTGAGGACCTTCTAGAAAAAACAATAATCATAATAATTTAGAGTGGAAGTATCAAACTACTTCTCAGGTGAGGGGCCAAGTGTACTTTGACTTGGGGTCTGTGGGCTAGAGAAACAAAACTCATTGGTAAGGAGCTTTTTTTCCAGTCTCCTGTGACTGCAGAGTGCACCTCTATAGCACAGTTCATTTTTCCTTCCCCTTTGCCTGAAAAGTAATGAAAGGCTGAGTTTGGTCGTGGACGGAGCTGTGGTGAGAAACACATTGTGTGAAGAGGACCTATTCTCATAAATTTGATGCTGCAGGGCTTGATGGGGATGTCAGAAACCCTGGCAGAAGACAGCCTTTACTTCATCCATGGTAGTAGAACCCTGGAGCCTTCCCCCAGGCCAGGACGAGAAGGAGCAACTTGAGGAGGACAGGGTTCTCAGAAGTAAAGCGGCTTAGTCCTGGTGGCAGAAGAGATAGAGGCAGCTGCTGCTGCTATAGCAGGAGGAGGAATGCTGCAGAAGTGAGATGGAGAGGTTGAGGGACTTGATTGCATGCAGGCCAATCTGGCCCAAGCTCACTTCTTGACCCTTCCTCTTCAGCAAGTGCCCGCATGAGTTTCAGCTCTCCCTTGATTCCTGAAGAGCAAGCCTCTTGCTGGATTGCACTGATGTGGCAAAGGGAGCTGCATGCTAGATGAGAGTATCTAAGGGGCTGGATCTGGC
The DNA here is from genome assembly GCA_007922175.1 of Pelusios castaneus. Taxonomy (NCBI): domain Eukaryota; kingdom Metazoa; phylum Chordata; order Testudines; family Pelomedusidae; genus Pelusios; species Pelusios castaneus. Next base: position 455,909 of record ML685785.1, on the reverse strand, counting down.
TTATCCTGACTTAAAGGTTTTGAAAAAGCTATGACACTCTTTGAGCCTTTTTTAGTGGAACAAATATATAGCAAATCTTCTTTACTCCTGTTTACAGAAGTGTTGTTAATTGGAAGCTTTGCTCCTAAAGTCCATGCCAAGGTGGTAATTACCATAAAAATGAACACATTGGCTCATGCTCTTTTGAAGGATCCACAGACTGCAGAATCACAAACACCCATTTAATCTGAAAGATTCACCAGAGTTACACAAAGCCTTTGAGCTACCATAATAAGGATCTTGTAGGAGACACAAAAGGTCACTGGAATGTTTTGCTGGATGTTGGTTTGTGCGCTGGCAGATACGTAAGTGGAAACTGCAAATGATAACTGGCTCATCTGCCGACAAGCCAGGGTACAAGGAATAGTCTTTTGGCAAAACGTTGCAGTATAACAGAACAATGGAAAGTGGCTTAGTTCTGTAACAAATATAATAGGAACATCCACATCAGTAAACACAGTCTCTCGCTGGCCATTTACTTTACTGAGGACCTTATCTGTTTTGAATAAGTGAAGCAAATGGTAGAGATCTTCCTTTTCCTCCAGAGATGGTAGACCCTGGTTATATTAAAATAGAATATTCTGTGTTGGGATGTACAGTTTTTGCTTGAAACTAGTTACAGGCTGCATTTTAGAGCTCTGTGGACTTCATTTTGGCCATCCTTTTTTTCAGACCATTCTATTTTTGAGTATCTATTCATTTTTCTCTTTTTAAATTCCATTTCCTGAGGTCATTGTTTACCGGTAGCAGTATACTCATGCAGTTAAGTGCCTCTTCCCTTAGTGCTAAAACAGCTTCTGAAAAAGTTCTGCTTCTTTGATTCCCAGCCTTCCATTTTGACTCGCTACTAACCAAATTTACAATGGAGGTGTGTGCAGATTTTTAAAAAAATCTTGTTTGATATGTGACGTTTAATCTGTTTCATCTTAGTACAGCAGAGCAAACTGCAACGCTTTACTCATTTGTATTGGAGATTGGAGCAATTGTGCAGCAGGAGGGTCAAAAAAAAATCTTCTAATTGCTTTTGGGTGTCCCATTGACTCGATGGATTATTTTATCAATGCATCCAATGGAAGTGACTTGCTATGGCTGTTAGTTGGAGTTGATTGGGGTCTTTGCTAATGTTCCTATATTTTTACAATTGCAGGGGGAGTAAAGCTTGGTTTAGGAGATTTCATTTTCTACAGTGTTTTGGTTGGCAAGGCCTCAGCAACAGCAAGTGGAGACTGGAATACAACTTTGGCCTGTTTTGTAGCGATACTGATTGTGAGTATAATGTACTGTGGTGGTGGTATTTCAGTTTCGTTCCTCGGTGACCAAGGGAACGGCTGTTGTGTATTTTTCCTTTTGGCTTTTGCATATTGTTTGTTCAGTGCCTGATCCTTCTTTCAGTGATTCAAATTATAAGTTTCGCTGTGGACTTCAGTGAGAACAGAATCAGTCACATAAGCTTTAATTCAGCACAGCACTTAAATGCATGTTTATGTCCCATTGATTTCAGTGGGATTTTAAGTATATGGTTCAGTGCCCTGCTAAATAGGAGCCTTAGTGAGTTACTTTGTGTAGTAAGTGTTAATTGTGACATTAATAGCACTCAATGTGGAAAAGCAAAAATGTAATTTACTAGTCCTTGAGCTTATTCTATAATGCATATTTTTGTTGGCTTGAGTTTTACCATGGATCTTCTCCCTGTCTTTCTTTCCAGGGTCTGTGCCTTACTCTACTGCTTCTTGCCATCTTCAAGAAAGCTTTACCAGCTCTTCCAATCTCCATAACCTTTGGACTTGTTTTCTACTTTGCCACAGACAACTTGGTGCAGCCCTTTATGGACCAGCTAGCATTCCATCAGTTTTATATCTAGCAAACTAGAAGTTGGTATTCTATGGACATTTATATTAACTCTAGAAAATCTGGGAGGTAAAAGGGATTTTTCCTTGGTCCTCACGTGACAGTGAAGTTCACTGCTCAAGATTTCTGGCCTGAATCATTGCAACTTCCTCCCATGTTTTCCTGAGACCACTGCACTGGGTACCATATGATTCTTCTGTGTAAAAAAAGGGTTTTTTCCTCAATGGATGGACAAACTTGGATGCCATTATGTCATAAGCAATCTCTGAATGATGATCATATAACAAGGACCACCTTTGTAAAATTTGCTAATGCTTCCACCAGCGGTGTGAACACTGGGCACAGGTTGATATTTTCCCAGCACTGAAGGTACTCAGGACTGCCATTAGATTAAACAAAGGAAGGTAGCAAAGTTCTGTTTGATTTGATATGTAAACCACTTTAAGATAGTCAATCCAATATAAACCTTTAAAGCATTGTTTTTCAGTAGTTGGGTCACTGGGAAGGGGTCAGGGATTGCACAGTGGGAATGAAGAAGAAAGAATAGTCTCTCTTAAATACAGTTCCACCCCTTCCTAGCCTCTGTGCCTAAGTATGCCTGGTATTGGTAAGTCTAAAAGCTTATTTTCACACTGGAACAAGAACCTGTATTCAAATTTACTAACTCTTTGCATTCTGAAGCACAGAGAGTGCATGCATCCTGTACTACTGCTGCCAATTTCTTATGTAGCTATCAAAGCTTGGACTGAGTAGTTTTGGATAAATCAGTCTCAAGGTCCTAACATGGATTCTTGATTCTAAAAGGTTGGAAGACTAATACTCTAAAACTTTCTTTACTAAAATTACATCATTATTCCTAGATTTATTTTTGTCTTTTTGCTAATCTTTGCTAGAATAACAACAATTCAAAACCTGCCTTTTAAATGACAACTCTCCACACAGGACTGCTTTGCTCCAAGTTCCCATTCTCCCCTTTTGGATCTTTGGACATATGAAAAAGCAGACATGTGCAGCAGCATCTTCTAACCATTCTGGGATATTAACCTTACTTTGTCAGGTGTAGAGAAACAGGCTATTTTTAATAGCATTCTGCTGTTTCCTTCAAACATTTCTCTCCAAAACATGTAGCGGAAAGGATCTAGATTACAGCAAATTAAAATGAACAGCAATGTTTCTAAGTAATATTCAGTTGACTTCTCTGTTGTGTGTTAAGTTTTAGCATCAGCCACTGAAATTTATTTTCAGGTAACTTAAGACTGAGTGATTTATTTTATGTAGTGTATTGATCAGTGAATATTCATTAGCCTAGTGAGAATTCACTTGGTATTTCCAGTGAATAAAAAGTATGGCCTTTTTCCCAGTTGTAATAAGGTGTGATGGAATGTGGGAAATAAGAAAGTGGAGGCTAAAGAAGGGAAAGAGAGTCCCAGAACACCTGAAAGGAACCCCAAGGGTTGTTAGCTTTTATACAAAGTGAAGAATTGATCCTAAACTTAATATCCCACATTTATTTGTTTTGTTGTTGTTGTTTTTTTAAAACTACAATTATTTGGTGTTTGAACATTTTTTAAATGGGATATATTTGGAGGATAAATTGGGAGAAATGTTTTATGCAAACTAGGAGATGGGTTTTGGTGAGGCTGAGCTCATTGAAGCTTAGAGTGGGTGGAAAGGTTTGACTCTTGATGTGAATTGCAGCTTATGTAAACTTGCTATTGGAGTCCTTCTAAACAAGGCACCTAATGGACACAAACCAGTATAAACAAAGCCCTGAAGCGAATTTCTTTCCCCCCATAAAGAGCTCAGGTTCAGTGAACTTGGAGTAATAAGACTAAGACTTCATGTACATTCTCAAACTGTTTGAGAATTGGGTAGCATGGTGGGGTGGGTAGATTTGTGTTGCATACCAAGAAGGCTTTGCTTTCTTTAATTAGCTCATCATTAATATCCTTGAACCTCCATGTTTTACACAATGTGATCTACTAGCCACAGAATGCTGGCATCGGGAAATTAGAGCAGTTACATCAAATAAGGTGCACTTACTCTATTAATCTGAAAGTATTTGCATTGTTAGTGGCCGCGTTTGCCTGTTGAATTCGTTATGGATAGCATTAATAAAGTAACCACATCTTGGTTATGACCTCAATCTGGCTGCCGAGGTCAGAACTGCCCCCCGTAATTGAAAGGACTAGTTCATTGTCCCATATATTACTTGAGTGGAACTTCATTTAAAATCGGATTTTTAATACAAATTTTTCTGCTTTTTCAGTGTTCTTTACTGTTGTTATTTGATCCATGTATCAGCATTAATCTCTGAGAAATTCAGCTGTGTTTTTATAAAGCATTCTAGTTATTGTTTGTTCTTTATATAGAAAAGTTGTTACCACTGTCCTCTTTTTACAGCTGAGCCCACTTAGTACATCTCAGTTAACAGAGTTATTAGCAAAATGCACAGGTCATCTTTTGTTTGAAATAATCACAGCTGGAGCTCCCTTAAGGCCTGTTCCAAGGCTTATGGAAGTAAATAGGACACTTCTCATTTACTTCAGTGGGTATTGAATCTGGCCCTTGAAGAACAATTCAGAATCTTCAAAACATTTAAATTGTCAGTCTTCCACTGCCTAAGATTGATTCTGCCATCCTGGAGTCTTAATTTCTATCTGCATTACAGAAAGGTGTGGTGGAGATTATAGAACATTGTAACAACATTAAATCTTGAGTACATTTGCTAAAGCCAAGAGATGCAAAAGAAAGAAGGAAACTTTCCTGGATTTGCCCCTTTACGCTGAAAGTACTGCAGTACATATGCTGAATACGATTTTGGTGTTAGCACTTCGATACTTGGGCCTAGAAGGGTGAATTAAGAATAGTCTCCACTCTGCATTTCCTGGAATTTGAGAGTTTAATGCACAGGAATGAATTTAAATCCTGTGGTGGTTTCTCTTCCAGCCTTCTGTAAAAATACAAATGTAATTTGATATTGGATTATTTCAATCTAGTCTACTTGGTATAATCCAGAAATTTTGGGTATATTTTATAGCTCTTTTAGGGGATCATTGATTTCCAAATTAGAACACTATTGACAACGTTAGCCTGCAGAAACTCTTCGCTTTTATTGTGTTATCCTGGTAACTGTGGATCTTTCTCCTCTGTGTTCCAAACGTGTCTATCACATTTGATTATCTAGTAATTGCTGTGTCTTCAAGACTAAGTAGCTGTCAGTTTTGATAGCTTCCCTACCTTTTAGACTTTAAGTGATTAGTCTCCTTTGTTGGCTACTCATCTGCAAAATTTCATAAACCAAAACGTCACTGAGTTGTAGAAGTGCTTTAAAATGTCCATTCGGATTTATACCATATGTTTTCTTCCTCATTCCTTTGTATTTTGGGATTTAGTCCAAAGCAGATAGTTAGAACAGATTTTTGTAAATAAGGAATTACTTTCATGGCTATAGTGAATGCTGCTACCCTAAATAACTGGAAACTCCTTCTGACTGTGGTGTATCTGTATTCAGATACAATTAGCATGGGATGAGTCTGGAGGTCTTAGGCAGTTGTGTAGAGCACCATGTTCAAACCGTTCTGGGAGCAAACCCTGTTTTGTGTTTTGTTTTTTTAAAGCCAAATACTCAAGGGCTGCACTCTGCTGAAAATGGCTCAATTCCTTGGAGCAAAAAGCAGACCATGTATTTGTTGTTCGGACGCTGGGACTGTACATGGCAATTGCTCTGCCATTACCACACTAAGGAAGCATTAGCCTGGAGTACATTTGAGTGGAATTTCAGGGTGGGTGATGCAGTGTTAAGAAACTACTTAAAACACTTTAGAAAAGAGACGGGGGGCGGGGGGAGACAGTTTTGGCAGCTATGCTGTTGAGACCAGTATAATGAATACTATAGAACAGGTCTGTATTATAGGGATTCTTGTTTTACAGTCTCAGTTTGGTTATTGGGAATGGTGGAATATAAACTAGAATGGGATTACATTCAAGCATTTGCTGTTTTCTTTTTTACAGACGCTGGTTTGTACATAATCTGAATTTAATGTGAATAAGTTTTTTAAACACCTTTCCAATTCTTGATAAGATAGAGTTTTGATAGATTATTGCAAATTTTCTTTTGTCTAATCATTAAAATAAAGAATGCATGGATCCTAACTTTGCTGATTGTCATGGTTTAAATATGATTATATTAAACTTGTATCGAAGGCCTAACACTGCAGGTTTTATCTTCAATATTTAAAGAACAAAAGTCTTGTCTTAAAGAGGTGTTTAAAAGCCTCTTATTTCCCAAAGGATTAATTTTTTTCAAACCCAGTTCTCATAAAAAGACATTTGTAAAGCTTCCTTTCATATTAATTTAGCGAGTCTGTCAAAATCAGTTATAGGAACCCACATGAGACATAATTAAGGCATGAAATAAGCTATATAAAATTATATTGAAATGCAAAATGTTTTATGTGGCAAAAAAAAAATCATAGTTGGGCAGCATTTATGTAGGTCACTCAGGAAGAAATCACCTCACAAATAGCATCTAAATGAGCAACAGTGAATACTGATTTTGCAGATGGAAGAGGAGAGAATAAAAGTTTTACATGCCTGAAACTGAAGCATTTCAATTTTGTTTCTATGGACTCATGCAAATTTAAGTCAATTTAACCACTGTTGTGTGGAAACTGGGGTTTCCTTTACTAGGATTTGTCCTGTATTTGTTAAAATAGAAAATGTACATTAATGTGACACAAATTATGAACGGAACCGAGCAAATAATTTGATGGATTTAGCTGTTATTGAATTGTCCACAAACAATTTAAGACTTTCTCAAATGTATCTGTTCAAGAATTATTCAGTAAATAATTTTGATCTACAGACTATTTGTTTGCAAGGGTTTCATTGCTAGCAGTCAGTATCTGAAACTTGGAGCAGACATCTACATCTGCCATAGGAAGAAGATTGGAACACTTTTTTTGCTTTTGACTGGATATGCTGGTTGTCACACAGTATTATGTCTGTTCCCTGATGGATAACATAACTCTTAGAATCAAGGTTCCAATGCAAATACTTGTACTAACAAGCTAAGAATTTATTTTCCACAATGTTCTCTAATTCATGTGCAGCTTGCTGATTCTGCAAATATCCCTGATGTAAATTCATTCATTAGAATTCGCACTGCAGTCACGTGGGTCAGGTATATACTGGCAGCAAAATTCGGCAGCAGTTGACAGGAATTACGTAAGCTACACAGAATACTTGCATAACTTCCACTGACTTCCTAACTCCCCTTCAGTGTGGCATCTTCACTGTGCTGTGCCAGTGGGAAAATGCATTCCCGTTGATGCGGCGCTACGCCACTTGGCGGGATGGTTTTATTAAGTTAATTTACAGATTGACCTGCTGGGTCTTAACTGACTGCTTAATTGATTTGGAAAGTGAAGTTGATGCTGTCATGTAGACATGCCATTGGGCTATAGCTGACACCTTCATTAAACAGGCACTATGAGGCATACCTTCTGTCTTCTGCAGAGGTCTCCTTTGGCAGGAAGGTGCTGTAGGCAATGGTCCAGTAATAAATACAGATTTTTGAGCAAGCTAACAAGAAAGAGGGGGTACATCTTTCCTGCGGAACTTTTCTTTCATAACCTTCCCTACGTCTGTTGACTGCTTCTTACTTCTCAGAAGTCTAGAATAGCAAGAGATGCTGGACTGCAGAATGGAAAATTTCTTACCAATAATTTCCTTTCTGTAATCCATATCTTCCACAATTCTACCCGTTCTGGATGGCTTGTGAATCAGGGGGCAGATATTAAGTGAAATTGTTACTCTACAACCATCTTCTTTGGTCTAATGCACACAGTTATTTTGTTTTTCTCTGGAATATTTTTTTTAAAATAACATAGTTTGGGAGTCACTCATTTTGTAGCAAGCCGGAGCAGAGGAGGTGTGACCAGGCAACGCAAAGCCAAAACACTGGTCTTGCCTCCATGGGCTACAGAGAGAAGAGAGCAGCCTGGATGTCCAGAACTGTGAGAGACAGTTAGTAAAAAAGGAAATTATTGGTAAGAAATTGTCCAGTCTGTGAAATATGTAAGAAATGTTCTGTTTCAAAAAATTAACTATTGGTGCTTTTTTAGATGCTTCTGCATATAAAATGTGGTGGTGTAGTTACCATGAATCCAATTACATAAGGACTTGAAGGGAGGAATTATAGCTAATAAAATTTCAGGACTATTTTACATGATGTTCCAATTTTAAGCTCTGATATCTTGGGATAATTCAGGTTAAGTATAAGTGCAGGAAGAGATGGGCACCTTCTCTAGAATGAAGGCTTCGGACTTGCTTCAGGCTCTGACATCTTTCTAAGAAGTATTGTCTTGCTGAAATGCGTATCCTTTTTAAATACAGAACTGAGAATACTGCCTTTTGCCATTCTAAAATCTCAGGGTTTTCAAAGTAGAACCCTCCCTCACAACTTCTCTACTCCCTCACTGTGAGTCTTTTTCCTTACTCCCTTTCTCTTTAACATAATCGCCTGGCATTCGTAATGTGAAATGACTGAGCTGATGTTTCAGATCTTGCCATACCTCCGTTACCATGTAAAGGGCTGCTCTGCCAACAGTGGAGACATTTAGATTCTGACTTACCTTAAAATCACAGCTGAGGCATGAGAGGTGACTGAATTCATTAGCAGAAGTTTATGGTCAATTTCTGATCTGCTGCAGTGGCTGTAACTCCTGAGTTCAGAGCAGGGGACGATCCTCGTTTTTTGTCAAATATTTAGTATACTGTGGGTGCTATGATAAATAAATACTAGCCATCAGTAAGGTTACACCAAGTCTGAATTGCCTTTGTTATTTTTAAAACTGCATTGGCATTTGAGTGGGTTTTTAATTTGTGTTCAGGTGCCATTAATAGATAATTCCTATGTACTCTTGCCTTTTGAGCGCAGTTTTAGTCTGTAAGCCATGAAAAGGGCATCATTTTACTGCCCAGAAGTTCTGTTGGCCAGAAGAGGAAATTCTGAACTCAGATTTCAGTGACTAAACACTTCATCCCTTTGATCTGGTTTGCACTAGCCAGGACTAAGCAGGGTAGTGTGCTCATTGGTGCGATAGCTGAATACCTAGAAAAGCACTGCTGAGAAGAGATCCACAAACTGAATTCTGTTTCTCCTCCACTGTAACTGTTACATACAAGTTGCCATACCATCTAGGCCTATCGGTCCTTCTAGTCAGTGCCAAATGCATCAGAGGACATTGCAAAAACTCCCTCATGGAATAATCTGTCCAAAAGAGAGATGTCCTAACTCCCTCAGTTAGTGGCTGTGTTATCCCCTGCAGCACAAGGGCTTGCCAAAGAAGCATCTAACTTATTCAGCAGACAGGGCCTAATTCCATTTTAATTATAGACAGTGCACCAATCTATGACATTAAGACTGCTCCCTGCCTTCACTCTACAGCAGAACACCTACAAATGCCAGTGGGAGGTTTAACAAAGATTAAAGGGGGTGCCTGGCCTTTTTGTAGTGATTACATTTGTAGGTATTTATTCACTTATTATCACATTCAGTTTCAGCAGAGGGGACTTGTTCCCAACTCAGGACATGGAACAGGGACCATATGGAGGACAGAACTGAGGGACCAATTCCTGTCTCAGTGTAAAATATCTGCAGCAAACTCCCAGACTATTTACAGAGCTGAGATCAAAGTGCTATAGTTAAGGATTTAATCACTGTTTCTATTCTCAGCATTAATTAACAGGGAGTTCTAAGTGGAGGATGAAAAGAAAAAGTGTTAACATTTTATAATAGGGTTTCCTTTTATAAAGTGAGTATCAAGGCTCTCGGTAACTGGTACTGAATCCTGTAGGTGAGTCATATATAAATTTCCAGTTATCTGCTAATGTCTCAAAACTATTTTAAGGATTGTAGAACTTGGCTGTTGCCATAGCAGCAATAAATCCTTTAATCTCATTTCCTGTGGAGATGACTCTGTCATTTGATTATCCACTTTGGGATCTTCGAGGCAGGTCTATGTCAAAGAGGACTAGAGAGACAACAACTTGAAGAGATATTACTGACTGCACCCAGAAGTCTTAAAGATGTCCCATTTGATACCATTTGATGAGGATTTCCGGAAGCAAGGGTTCTACCAACAGTTAATAGGAAGAATTACACAAGGGGAGTTATGCAAAATGAAAGTGATAGGATAGACACCTTCCTTCCCATTTCTATGACTACCAGCCTCTTTTTCAAGGGACTGTGGGCTAGGGATTAAAGAAATGGATGGAGAGGAAAGAAACCTACATTAGCCAATGACAAGAGGTAGAAATAAAATCATCTTTGAGCAAATTGCTTCATCCTCTATGCTTCAGTTTCCCTATTACATTTATATTCCAGAGGTGTCTGGAGTGCCCATTCAGAGATTTGGGACCCATAAAGGCATGGTTGGCATGCACAGTCTCTCCTCTCAAAGGTTTATATTCAGTCTGTAACGTGAATTTAAAATTTCTCTTTGTACAGTGCCTTGATATGTTTGAATAAATGTGTTCAGTAGCTACAGAGTAGGGCTTTCTTGTTTTGTTTTAGATTACGTTTTTGTGACTTCAGGGCCATCAGAAACCTGCAGAAAACTTTCCAAGTTCTGCAAGGGACAACATCATCCAAATCTGCATTTGGTGAACAGCATGGCTATAAAGCTGTCTTAATTTGAATGCTGGGCGTGTGTTATATGTCACATTGAAACACAGCAAAGTTCTGCACTGCTATCAGGAGCGACTCTTAACGCTACCATAAAATGATCCAAGATTGAGGTAGTTTTCCTTCCAGTGAATAAGATTTGGCAGTTCTGGTTCTGAGCATAAGAACTGAGATCGATTTATCGTTAGATCACTATTGTTTTCACTGTAGTGCCCTGGAGTTAAGAAGTCCAGTGAGCATTTAACTGTGTAAGCCAGTATGTTCTGTCTGTACCTGTATTCCACTCTCTACTTTTTATTTTTATCTTTTCTGAAGCGAGACAAGCTCATGGCTCCATCATGCTTTATATGTATGAATAAAACCATTGGTCTGTTTAAAGTGTTTTCCAGAGTGGTACTCACTGGTTTACAAATACTAAATCAATAGCTGATCACGCCTCCAAATAGCTCCAATAAGAACATCCCCTCCTACCTCATCTTTTCTCTCTGTCCTTTGTTGCTGCTCTATAGTTCTGAACAATTCTATCATACTAAATGGTCAGATTGTGACATTAGTGTGAAGTCAATTGGTTATCTAACCCTTTTCTTGTTTCCTCCCTGAGTAGATGTATAAAGTAAAATGCTAAATGCTCTTATCAGTCTCAAATGTTTTAGTAATCATAAAGCATCTATATAGTAAGATTTGTTTGTCTTGCAGATCTGTAGAAAATGTGATTTGTCTGATTACTCAATTTAACTTGGGGTTGCCAGCTCCTGTTGTTCTCGGGGGCTGCTGAGGGTCGCGCAGGCTTTGCCACACCCAGGCATCTGGCAGCCCTGTTGCATGTACCTGCAGTCAAGCCAAGAGGTCACATATCCAAGTACACTGTAGAAATGGACTGTACTTGTCGCTGGCTGTCAGGGACCTCTATTCTCCTTGGTTGGGCAAAGCTGGGAAGCAGCAGCTGAGAGGAAGACCTGATGGTGGTGGTGAGAATAGAAGGTGAGAGGCATAATAATTGTAGGATAAATATAAAATTAAAGAGTTAAAGTTATCTTAAGTTTGCTTACAGAAGTAAATATATATATGTTGTAAAAAAAGGCCTTGACTAGCAAGTAGAAGGAAGGCACTGAACATAACGAGTTAAAAGACCAGGAAGAATGAAGCAGGGAGGGTGTCTGGTTCAAAAAATTTAACGAGATAAGGGGGAGTTTCTAAAAAGGAAGGCCGCTGATGAATAATGGTGACTCCAAATGGTTTTAAATTGAAAAAAAAAAAAAAAAAAAAGATATGTCTTTAAATGATCCAACATGATCCTTCCCCAGCCCCCACACCCCTGTGTTATCTCAGAATTTAGGGCCTATGTGAACCCAGGAGCAAAAACTGTTGGTCAGCAAGGAGGAGGTGAGGAAAGGCCTTGGGGGAAAAAAAGGCGATTGTAACTCTTATCTGGATTTAAGATTGGAAATGAGGATGAATTGTCTCAAATCGATTCTTAGCTAAAGTTGGTAATTGGCAATGGTGCTGGCTTTACAGGGGGATGACCAGCTAGAGCACCAAGGTCAAGAGGCGAGTGGGACGGGCCAGAGATGCAAGGCTGTGGAAGGGAGCTTGGGGCAATGGAAAGGAGGCAGCAAAGCCTGGGGATGATGTCATGGGTGGAGAGCCAGGGGAGGTAGCGGCGGCCAGAGGGGATGGGTGAGGAGGTAGTGGGAGACGGAGGCAATGAGTGTAATGTGTGGGGAGCCAGGGAAGGCGACAAGGGACCAAAATAAAAGTTTGCCCAGGTTCCATTTTCCCTAAGGCTGGTCCTGGTTGGCAATGATTTCATTTGTTTTTAAAGGGTATAAAGAGTGATAATTTGAAGGGTTCTTTGTTAGACTCTACTTGATCATTCTGGAGTATGCCAGAATAACATGTTCCAAAGGGGTAGCCATGTTAGTCTAGGTCAGCAAAACAAACAAGGAGTCCTGTGGCACTTTTAAAAGACTAACAGATTTATTTATTGCATGAGCTTTCATGGGAGAAAATCCCACTTCGTTCAGATGCTTTGAAGATGGGGAACTTACAGAATGGGAGGAAATTAAATGCAGGGAAATGTATGAGACAGGATCAGGTCAGACTGTAACAGCAAATCAGAATTGGTGTTGGGATTCAAACACTGGGGAACAGCACATAGAGGAAGGTGAGGTCAAATCACCTGTTGTAATGAGAGTAAAATCCGTAGTCCCTGTTTAACCCTGAGGCAACGGAGTTGAATTTACATATAAATTCCAATTCTGCAGTTTCTCTTAAGCTTCAAAGGGATAGCCATGTTAATCTAGTTCAGCAAAATAAACTAGGAATCTTTGAAGCTGTAGTTTGTGATTAATTTGTTTGGGCACCACTATGAACAAGCTGTCAATGGAGTGAGCAGGGACATTGAAGTGTTCCCCTCTTGGTTTTTGAATGTTGCAATTCCTGATGTCAGATTTGTGTCCATTTATTTGTTGGCACAGAGACTGTCCTGTTTGTCCAGTACATAAGGCAGAGGGACATTTCCAGCACATAATGGCATAAATCACATTGGTGGATGAGCAGGTGAATGAGCCCTTGATGGAGTAACTCGCTTGCTTAAGTCCTGTGATGGTGTCTTTTGTGTAGATATGTGGCCAAAGTTGGGAACGTGGTCTGTTGCAGGCGTAGGTTCCTGCTTTAATGTTTCTGTTGTTTGGTCTCTAGTTGCTGGTGAGTATCTGTGGTCATCCTAGGTCTGGGTTATTTGTAAGTATACTGAACTCATATTTTCTGAATAGTTCGTTACTGTATTGGGTGTAGTGACTGCTTATTTTTAGGCTCTTTGACATGTTTAAGGCAGATGCATAAAATACCATTTGGCCTTTGGATTTAATAAACAAATATATTGTTAAATTGGTGGTTGGTGCTTTCCCGTATTAATTTCAAAATAATTCTAGTAATGGCTGACAGCTCCCTAGACATTCCCACTTAGTTCCAGAAGCCAGACACCCTCACGCGGCCCTTGGCTTCCTGCCCCTCCCTCCCAACAACTTTAGGATGCTCTCCTGCACCCCGCCCCCACCTATTCAACCCCCCTTCCACGCTGTAAAATGTACCATTGCACCATCTTCCTTCTCACACTCAGCTGCCACGTTTGTGCAGCAGCACATCCTACCCTCACCACTGCCTGGCACCAGGAGTGAAGAGTAGGGCGGGGCTGAGGGGGAATATAAATAATTTGGGGAATATAAATCATTTGTGTCATTTGCAAGTCACTAAAAATAAAACTGAAGAGGAGCTAGTTTTAATTTCAACCAATTATGTGCATGTCATTATTGAATAGTGGCATTGTGTCTGGAAGATCATCCACCTCTTTGTACAGCTGACTGAAATCTCTTACAACACACTCGGCCGTGTGGGGGAAAGGAGGCAGTGGATGAGGGATTGTTTTTGTTTTTCCTCATGCTTTGAAGTCTTATGTAAATAAGACATAGCCTCCTGGAGTACTTAATTTTATTTCCAAGGAAGGGAATAATACAAAACTCTCCAATATGTTTTATTCTCAATCAGGCAGGGGTTCAGAAATTTGAAGGTCGCAGATATTCTTTCACAGCTTGATTGTCTCAATGACCTTGTGTCTAGTTCTTTATTGATAGCTTGAGACTTATCTTCTCCATTCATTATAGGATTTCTCAAAATTGGGCCTAAGGCATTTGTTTGTATTTTATAAAGGACCTATTAATGCCTGGGGAGCGGGGCGAGTTAATGTAATTGTGGTCACTTTTAGAATTGATTTCCACTATTCCATATTTGATTTCCCAAACATGCTAATTTTGAGATAAATCCATTAAGTTCATTTGAAAGATCTCAAATGTCACCAATTTTTCCTTGCCTGGCCATCTGATATAAAACCAATTCTGCAGTGTATTGATCTTCTGACTGATGATTAGATGAAGCATGAAGGCAAAGAAGTGCTGCTGCTTTCAATAATTTGCTGATTTGTTATCTTCTCCAGTATTGTGTTTTCTAATCTGAGTCAATGTGGACAAGACTGTGGATGGGAACACTTAGGTGTGGCGTTCAGTTCAAAATAAAATATATAGTTATACAGGCAGCTGAAACTACAAAGGCTACCTTCAATCCCATGACACTGAAAAATAGAAAGACAAATATACATGCATAGTCATAGCTAAAATAAAACTGGATTATAATAAAAGACCAGCGAGCCTGCGGCTAGGACGGGAGTGCCATGGCGCATGGCCTTTCGTCCTAGGGCCCTGCCCCCCCTCAGCACCATCCCATCCCCAAGCTGCCGTGGTGGGGGGCTGGAGCCCCTGGTGGGGAAGGGGGCTGTCACGGGATGCACATCAATGTACCCCTGCACTATGATTTATGATTTTTCTGTTCACTTTTACACTGTGATTGTATGATTTGATACCAATTATGCCATGAAAGGTTCCTTTTTGAATGCTTTACCATGTTGTTATGGTGTCATGTTCCCTACAGCATCATGTATGTGTACAGATATGAAGCATGTTACATAGCACAGACCCTCAGGACTATCTCCAGCACAGATGCAGGAGAATTACATGACATAGACAATGCAAATTGCCTTCCCTGGCTCAGGTAGAAGGCAGGAAATCACACAGCAGGACAGGAGGAAGGGGCTAAGAGGAAAATGAAAAGGAATGAAGACACTTTGAGAAGGAGAGAAGCTGCAGGCTTTGGAGAGGGAAACGCCATCTTGGAAGCCACTGAAAGATACTGAGGCTATCCACATGGCCGGGAGGACCTGAGCTGGCTGAACACCACCAAAAGTCAGCCTTGTGGGTAAGAATGAGAATAGATTAAGAGTAACCTTGGAATAGTTAGTAGAATAGCATGCATTTTATATCTTTTATTTACTCGTGGTAACCCCTAACTCCTTTATTAAATTATTTGTTTTATCTAAAGCTGTGTGGACTTTAGAGGGTGTGAATGGATGAGGCTGGGCCTATTTCTATGGCAAATGGATGAGTGAGAGTTTCTGGTTATTGGGGAAGGGATCCAATCTCTGTAGGATAGGAGTTCCTGGGATAGTGTCTGGAGACTGGGAGTGCTTGCTTGGGGACCATCCCAGAGGGTGCACACCCACTGCCTGGGACCGATGACATGCTGGTGTGGACTGACTCAGGAGTGAATGGTTACCTGGCAAAGTGGGGTAAGTCAGTGTTCAGGAGTGGAGATCGGGGGGTGATGGTGGCACACCAGACCCAGTTCTGGGAGTGAGGGGCTGGGGCCCCAGTGTTGGGGGGCCAGGGCCCCAGTCAGGGGGGAGGGGCACAAAAGTGGGCAGCCCTGGGCCTCTTAATCTGGCCCTGATCTGCAGCAATGAGCATATTGACCCTAAAGTAGTAATTAAAACAGAACTCCTTTATTAAAAACCAAATTTCGCCCTCAGATACTGTATAAAGTGGATTAGGTTATTGGGAATTTATATTATTAGGGGAAACTAGTTTTAAGAGTAGTAGTTAGCAAGTATAGGCCCAAGCCTGAACCAGTTTTCAAAGGCCTTAGCATAACCGCTCACATGGACCTATGCCAGGAACTCAGACGTCACCTAATGAGCAGCTGCAGCCCTAATGAGCACCCTAACGAGAAGAGAACTCCCTGATAGCTCCCTGATAAGCTTACAGCTAACTAAAATGATCAATGGCTGACAGCTAACTAAAATGATCGATGGCAATGTGGCAAAGACTGTAGGAACCTCTGTAAAAACAGGAGGGGCACAGGGGGCTAAAGCTCTATAAATATCAGCCCCACAGATACCCCCTTCGGACAGAGTTGGACTGACTCAAGACGCCCAGTGGCTCCGGTCACTATAGCAAGTGGGGTCAGTCCAGAGAAGAAAAGAGAAAGGTCAGGTCCTAGTCATGAAGCTGACTGGACTGGCACGTTGGCCCGAACTCATTAAAGAAAGGTCAGCACCTGATCCCCGATGGTGGCGAAACTGACACGTTGGTAAGGAGTTCGGTGAGTATTAAGAAACCACAAGAGGCCTAGGTGAACACTGGTTCGAGAGTAGCTACAGGTATATAAGTAACAGGTATATAAGTAACTGAAACAGTAAGGGAAGTTTAGCACCCTGGTCCCCGAGGGTACGGGGGGATAGGTATAAGGTTAGGGATGTGTAGGGCTCAGTCCCCTTAAAGGGATTGCAGCAGGAAGGTTGTTCTTTTAACAACTGGATAAACTAGAAGTTAGTTTTAGTTCCCCAAACCTAGGTTGTAAAAGGTATTGGGCTAAGGTTAGGGATCAAGCAGTTTAGCACCCCAGCCTGGGAGTACAGGTAGATAGCCTGCTGTCCCCTTTGAAGTTAGGGGCACCCCTTTGTTGCTAGGGGCAAGTGCAGAGTAATAAGAATAGTTTTAGTTATTAAATAACAAGTAATTCTGAAGCATTCTGCAGCACAAGAATATCATAGTATAACAGCAAAGATAAACCTTGCAAGTGTGTAACAGTTAAAAAAGAGTGCACGAACAAAAGAGATAAGCAAAGATATGTCTTCTTGTACCCAAGATGATCTGTAATAAACACTTTGTACTTATAATTCTCTTGATTCTATTCTATTGTTATTTGCCATGGTACTGTTAATTCCTGACACTCCCCTCCCCCTTTTTCTGTTTCCCCTATGGAAACACCACTTAATTCCTTTGGTAATTACCTGGGTTATCGGCTGGCTCGGTTTAACCCTTTATTATTCAGTTCTAGTTCCCCTGACTACTGATGTATCTGTCAGCGCCTCCCTTCCATCAGATCAAGGCCGGGCTATAATCCCGGTGGAAAAAGAACCCGGCGTCTGCCTGGTCCCCTCGATGAATAACACCCCCGAGGGGTGACGCCAAACAGTATAAACAGTATACAGGCTCATAGAGATACAAGTAACTCTCACCCAGTACCTGTAATAGAGACTGAGCTTGTGTAAATAGGTACTATTTTGCCCTTAGTGATTAGTTCAGATGAGTTTTATTATAAATTAAATGAGCCCCAGACTCTAATCTTGTATTAAGTTTATCATGCATTTATCAAAGTGGACATCAGTGTAGGCACTATAGAAAATAGATATACAGAGCTCATGTATGTTGCACTGGCTGTCAGAGATGTGGGGGTAATTATGGCTGACTTCTGATGGACATCCCTACTCTGTTGTACATAGAAGTCTTCAAAGCATGTGCAAGCATACACGCATTGTCACCTTGCAATGGGCCTAATAATCCATCTGATATGGTATCCTGACTCCTGATTTGATGGGTGTATTTTTTATTTTGTGTGTGTGTGTGTGTCTCTCTCTGTCTCCTGTTTGAAGTATTTTTGGTAGCATTCAGTTAAGTTTTGAGCTTGAGGTGCACTAAAATGCTATTATCCCTGTTGGGAAGTGAAAGAACTTGGGAACTGCATCAAATGTTCCTGGGTAGGGGGTCACCATGGCCAGGATCGAAGTCAGGAATAATTTGGTATAGGGGCCTGGACAGGGTGAAAAGAAGGGAAGAGGGATTCCTTGCCTTCTGTGGGCAATGCATGACTAGGGGTAAAGGGCTTATACATCATAGCTCCTTCTCTAAATCAGCAGTGAGCTGAAGCAGTAGACGTAGCTGAGCTGATGTGGCAGACGGAGGCAGTTCACAGAGCAAGTTGAGGCAAGAGGCAGTGCTGAGGCAGGCAACAGCCCTGAGGTGGCTGGGGCTGAAGCCAGAGAGCAGCACAGTTGAGCTCTAAGGGACTCAGCTGTGGGCCTCCCTACCCGGCAATCAAAGCTAAAATCACTTCAGCTGGGGCAGGTGGGAGAGACTTTGGAGCTTCCCTGACAACACTTCCCTGAGGGGCTAGAGAAGGACCTGCCTGAAGTTTGGAGTAGACTCTGCCTCCCTGGACTACAAAGTGTGAGTGAGGGGATGAGGAGGAGGGAAGTGGCTAGAACGCAGCACACAGCTGTGAGAGGAGGCCTGTTGCTACGAATGTTGTTCAGACACCATTCGGGATATGGTTGGTTTGTTAATAGCTAGGATCTCCCAGGTTCATTCTGTGTCTCCTTTTCACCACCTCTAATATAGTTTTTGTTTTAAGGCGCTGGGCTCAATGCTTGCCAGTGAGGAAGTATTGCCTATGAAGACGAGCCAGGGGAGCTAATTCAGGTTCCCAGGTTTCTGGCAGGATGTGAATTTGGTGTTTAAATTTTCCAAAGAAATCCCTAGAAAATAGTACCCTGGCATGTTTTTTGCTCCTGCTAACAGCTGGCAGAAGGGTTGCATATAGACAATCCAACTGTGAATGGCTGTGGAAGGCATAAGCCACTCATACGGAACCTAGCTGAGGAATGCAGTGCTATTCCTCGTAAGAATTAAGCTTATCCGAGGCCACGGTTCTCCAGGCTTTTTGTGTCACAACATGGTTGGTAGTGTGCACAACCACAGTGCCCCCCTGCCACAAAAAAAGCCTCCAGCTACAATAAAACCCCCTGCCACCGAAACCCACCCTCCTGCTGAGAAGCTGTCTGTACTATGCCACTGTAAAATCAGTTGTCTAGCTGCTCTCTGCTGATGGGAGAGAGCTCTCCTCTTGGCATAATAAAACCATCTCCATGAGCAGTAATAGGTATGTCAGTGGAAGAGATCTCTCACCAGCATGGCACTGTCCGCACTGGCTCTTCTGTCTGTGTAACTTGTGTCCCTCACAGGGTTTGTTTTTTCACACCCCTAAGTGACACAAATTTTACTGACAAAAGTGGTGGTGTAGACATGGGCTGAGTGCCACCTTGGTGACTGGTCGATTACTGTTGTTTCTTGGGGTGGATGAAAGGTGTGGGTATGTGTGAGGGCATAATGGCTTTACTCCATATTTTCCAGGTCATGTGTTTTTGAGTTGCATTGTGTTGGCCATTAAACTGAACTGTTATGAACAGGGACTTTTTTTGTTCATTTGTTTGAAAATGTAAATGGCTCCATTCACAAGTTGTGCAGAGTGGCAGAGTGCTTTGAGGCAATACATAACTTATCCCAGAGCTGTTTCCATTGCCCTTTGGAGGAGCCTAGAAACTAGAATGTCCAGGGTGCAGTCACTCTAACAAGAAATGGAAGGGCATGATTCCTTTGTGTCACCCTCTTCTAGTCACCCCTCAGCTCATCACACAGGTATGTGTCTCAGGTTAAATCAGGTTCTCCTTGATGATGCCCCTCCTCTGTCATTTGCCTCTGGAGCAAACAAGGTAGGATGGTTGAGTGTAAAGCTGCAGCCAATACTGGTGGTTCCCAACCAGTATGGAAAACCCCCAAAAGTCCTTTCCCTCGGCCTATGCTCTTCCCTGTACATTTCTTGCTCCCCTGCTCCTGTCCAGTCCTATCCCAAGTATTAGTGCTGCCCATCTGTTGACATCCTAGTCTTTCTTAAACATACAAGGAGTTCTTTGGCACTTTTAAAGACTAACACATTTATTTATCGCATGAAGTTTTGTGGGGGAAATCCCATGAAAGCTCATGCAATAAATAAATTTAAGTCTTTCAAAGTGCCACAGGAGTCCTTGTTTGTTTTGCTGAACTAGACTAACACAGCTATCCCTTTGAAAATTTCTTAAACTTGAAGTCTCCTGTGTAGCAGGGGATTGGGGGTCATTTAGGAGTTGGGGGTCTTTGGATACAGTATGTCTAAAGCAACCAATGAGTGGCTTAACTTGAGCCTGATTTAGTATGACCTTTGCATGACTAGACCAGCAGCATATGGCTGAATATGTGGGAATCACTGAGTGCTTTTGAAAGCACTGATTGTACAGCCACCTCTTACCCTAATAATGCCCTGGAAGCACGTTTTTGTACTTGTTGCCTCTACAAAATACACAGGGGACCAAGCGTAACTGAAAAATAGTTCCAAAAATGCTTGGGACCATGCAATCATTAACCCAGGGCTCAACAAAATTGGCTCCCAGCTAGGCACCAGTCGTTTCATTTTTGGTCATCAGAAGGCACTCCTCCACTGCATTTTCACAGCAGAGTTGGGAGCCAGGATACAAATCCCAGTCACCATGGTGACCTGGCATCCTTGTTTTATCCAGCCTTGTATTAACCTTTCCTCATCAACCAGTCCCTACAGCCCACTGATCATTTATGTTGCTCTTCTCTGAACAGCCTCCAATTTGTCAGGCTGCTTCAGCTAGTGAAGTGTCCGGAACTGAACTCCGTGTCCTTGGAGTTGTTGCACTAGAGCAGTAAATGGAATGATATTATCTTTGCTGACTTAGGATATGAAGCCTGTAAGTGATGCAGCTCAGCACTGCTTGCTTACTTTCCTCTGCCATACTGAATCCCAAACTCCTCTTGAATGTGCTGCCCTATACCATTCCCACACATTTTTTTCTGCACTTCTGTTTGCCAGTTTTTTCCGCTACTGAATAGTTTTGAATTATTTTTCCCGGTATAGTTTGCATTTTTTGATGAAGAATCAATGTTTGTTGCTTTTTGCCCATGTCTCTAGTTCCTCTCTAATGGCCCAATCCAGTGCCCACTGAAGTCAGTGAATTTGGGGTCATACCCTGATTCCCATTGCATTATTCCTCTATCTTCAGTGGTATTTGCAGTTCATTTCCAATTTGGTATCACCTGCGAGTTTCAGAAACACGCTGTTCACTTTTTTGCCCAGATCATCAATGAACACATTGAAAAAGACCAGACCTAAAAGCACTTCCTGCCTTTCTCCATGAGAAGCACATGCACACATTTCAGTTTAACATTACAATTTGTCTGTGGTCTTTCAGGCAGTTTTCAATTCCCAAAACAGCGTCTGTAACTCTGTATCCAAATAACTTCGAATGAATTTTGAAAGTGAAAAGATTGTGGGAGACAGAGTATCACGTACTGCATTAAGTCCCGCTAACTGACCTCTCCGCTGCCTTCTCTGTGCACTGTGGTGTAATTCTAGCTGCATTAAACTGTGTAGTGCTGCCATGTGTACAGCTCAGCGCTGGCACTGATGGTTCCTCCCTAATCCAGACCTGCTGTTTTGTAATGCGGTTATGTTTTCCAGCCTATTCCACTGCCATATGTCACGTGGGGTCTGGGCTGGAAGCCAGTGCAAATGTTTATACCAGGACTTTAGGACATATATTTTAATTCTGTCTAGAATCTCCCTGCCCTCTTTTCCTTTTCTATATAGTTTTCCCTCTAGCCTTTGCAAAGTGTTGAGGTCCCCCTGCCAGTACGAGCTTCTTGAATTGGCCTCTCTAAACTTCTGTTACAGTAAGTCCCAGGGCTCTGAGTTGAAATACCAGCACTGACCACTGTCAGGCCCTGGCATGACTCCATCACTGCCTTTAGTGTAGTTACATTGGCATGGGAGGAGAGGAACCACTCCTTGTGGGAACAGCCTTCTTGTCTCTGCGCAGTCAGGACCGGGGGGAGGGGATGGCTGTAGAATGAACACCTAAGACTTCCCAAGGTTAGAGAGAGAATGTTTCCTGGTCTGAGGCCAATGGATGCAGGGAAAAGGTCTCTGTGTGAGCGATGTATGCACATATGCTTCCTCTTTCTAACTCAGGCTGGCATTTAACACAGAGTAGTGCCACAGAGGCCAGTTAAGGCTCCCTTTTAAGCAGACTAATTGTCACTAGCATACAAAATAAAGTGCAATACAAAGTGTTGTGTACTAGGGTATAAATAGTCTGGGGTGAGTTTGATGGAAAAAGCGTCTGTGTCTTTGTTCATGTCCTCTATTGGGTGAATGGGATTGTGCATGTCTCTGTGCAGAACAAGGTTGAATAGAAAGGATGTAGGCCTGAACTGGAATAATATGTTACCAACCTTAGGGGGCTCTTTTTTTTTTCCCCCTGAAAGGTATCTCTGGGCTTGTCTCCTGGTTTTTAGTGCTGTGTAGACTTTCACCAGATGGCCAGTGCTAATCCACGGAGAGTTTCCTTCCTGTGGAATTGTATGCGACATCCCCATTTTAGCTAAATGAGTTTCTGAAGGTTAATATCATTACAATGGATCCCAAGCAAATTAATTAGCCTTATTATCTGGGCAAGTTTATTACTGAATTAACAGAATCCCCAGGGAAGTATGCATCATCCACCCACCTAGTCAAAGAGTGGCCCAGCTGTCCACAGGTCCCAGTGGGTGATGGTGCCTGACTGTTGCCCAGGGAAATCTGAGCAGTATATGCTTAGATTGTTTTGTGTGTCATTTGTGTGACTGGAATCACTGGAAAACCTGAGGGGGGTGGGAGGGCTGTAGGAGATGGGAATTAAGCTTCAGGCTGAAGTGAAGCTGTGCAAGGTCTTTTTTGCAAGAATGAGATGTTTAAACTTGATTCACTGTTCGTCCCCCCGAGCAGAAATAGCTTGCCTGTTGCCTACACTTATTTTATACCACTGTATGGCTGTCTTCACTGGAGCTATTGCTGGTTGGCACTGGTGTCTGTTTGCAGTGGTGTGGCAGTGTTGGTCACAGAATATGACAGGGACAAGGTAGGTAAGGTAAAATCATCTACTGGACCAACTTCTGCTGATGGAAGGTCTGACAGGTGAGGCAGGCCGTGCTCTTAGCATTGGGCATACAGAAGTTGAGGAAGCTTGCAGGAGGCTCGACTGACCAGTAAATGCATGTAGTCTACTTGGGCGATAGGGACTACAGAGGGCCCTTGAGATTCTCCGGGGTGAAGGGTGGGTGAGTCTGATGGGTACAGATAGTGTATGTTGGACCTTCTGCTATACCACACGTATGTTACTGCAGAGGTTGTCAGCCCTTCAGCAGATTTCTACAGTGCAGTAAAAATAAGTAGATTAACACAGCAAAGAAGATTAGAGATGCTTTGGGGGAGGGAAAGGGGGAGGGGGAGCAGAAGAGAGTATAAAGAGACAGCAGGAATGAGAGCCCCAGGCTTCCTGGTGCATGTTACACAGGGTCCCTATCCTTGGCCCCTTTGGTTTTGGGTTAGACCAGCTGAACGGAACCACACCGAACACGATGTCAAAGGAGAAGCTGGAATCGCTGGTAAAAAACATGGAGATCATGCTGTCCGAGGTGGAGCAGCTGAAGATCCACTGCACTAAGCAGACGGAGGAAGTGAACCAGGTGGTGCAAGAACTGCGCCGGGAGAATAAGGACTTGATGCAGAAGTACGAGCGCATCTGCCAGGACCTGAAGGAAGCCAAGGAGACCATCGTCCAGCTTCAGGATACCAAGTTTGCCTTTGAGGCGAAGGAACGGCAAGCACAGAAGCTCAATAGGCAGCTGTAAAGAAGGAGCAAGGAAAGCAAGAGATTTCTCAAGAAGACCTAAAACCGAAAGCTTTGATCACTGGACTGGCATTTCTAAAACAGCCCTCTCCGTCCTCCCCAGACCAAAGGGACATGCTGAAAAAAATCACCTCTTTGCGGGGGTGAGTTCTCAAACAGCAAGAGGAATGCAGCTTGGATTCTATTCTGCGGGACCCCCTTAGAAATGAATGCAAATTTCTTTGTGCTGGGAAAAGATCCTCAACCTCCATCCTGGATCACAGAGATCTAAATTGTTGAAGTGGGACCACCAAAACCTAAGCACCTTGATGTCTTCCTGGGTGTTCACACAAGGATAGACCTGTGGAAAGAAGTGGACCCACCTTGAGGCACGGTGCATAGAGGGGAGAGGGAGAGATCGTCTTCTGATCACTTCATTCAGGAATTTTCTGTGCTGGCATTAGACTACAATCCCGCTGGGCTTTCTCTTATGCAGTATAAATTTCCATGCTGCATGAGTGAAAGACACTTGCAGAGATGGCATTGTCTCAGCTTTGCTGCTCCAAACACTTGCTACTAAGGGCATGTCAGACCAGAGGATGTTAATGCTATTACAGTCATTCTTTTCCTTTTCCTATTCCAAGCTGAAATGTAAAACTTGCAGGGATGTCTGTCTACATTTCTATTTCGGTGTAATCAGCTCATACTGATCTGGAGTGTTTGGTGTCTTAGAATTAAATCCCTGCTGACTTTAACACTTTTTAACTGAAGGGCTATGTTCTGACACCAGATTTACATTTATTAGGTCTCAGTAACTCAGTAACAGGAATTAGAAAGAGACAAAAATGAAAGCAGGGAAGGGGAAAATGCTGTCAGAAGTCTGTTTTGCTTTCACACTCTTTCTCTTTCATGCTGTCTTGTCACCAGCACTGCAGAAATGTCCAGTGACTTTTGACCATATAGTGAATAGCGGGAGGGGTAGAAAATGGGATTTTGCGTGGGAGAGGCTGGTTAAAGAAAACAGCCTCACTGCTTAAACAGAGTACCTGGAGCAGTTCCAAGAGGCTCTTTCTTCACATTGGCTGTACTATGGTGAGCTTCCTTTCCTCCTTCAAAACTTTTCGTTGTTGTTGTTTCACAGCAAATTCAAAGGCACAGGGAGGGCCAAAGGGCAGGAGGGGTGGGGAAACTGAAAAGAAAAACTAATTCTAAAAATCCCACATCAAATCTCCACCTCTCACATAGCCAGGGTGCAGCTGTTGAGTTGGTTTGTTTTTCCCAGATGATTGGATAGCCTGTAAAATACAAGATTCTTCACTTCTGAAGAAATGGGTGTCACTTTTGATCAGTAGCAGCCGGGGTGCTGGAACAATTTTTTATAGTGTGGGTGCTGATGACGGAGACCATCTATCTGGCATTCGTTGTTGCTACTTCAAGCTAGGGAGCACAGCAGCACCCCTAGTTTCAGCACCCAGAGGCTCAGGACAGTGACAAATGCTGGGAGGCCTTGGAGCCTGTGTCTGAGGAGAGAGGTGGGGTTGCTTGATTGGCTGGTTCAGCTTGCCAGTAGAAATGCTGTATCCTGCTGAAAGATGCAAACCCCCTTTAACGCAGGCTTTCACAGTGTGGGGTGCGCACCATAGAGGGGTGCAGAAGAATGTTCGGGGCGGGGAGGCAGGTGGCTCAGGGAGAGGCATCATCTCTACCCCCAACTCACCAAAGCAGCCACCCAGCCTCTGGGTCAGTATCAAGGCCTCTGCGCCCAGCACTGGCTCTGCCCCCGGAGACCATCACACTTGCCTTCCCGGATTCTGAAAACCTGAGAGGTGCAGCCAAAAATTGCAACTCAGAGGGAGGGCTCTGCTCAAAAAGTTTTGAAAACCACTGCTCTAATGGGTCCCAACTGATGCCACCAGGAGTTCTGCCAGTGGCTTTAAAGGATCCAGCCTGGAGTGAAGTCAGACATGTTTTTCGCCTCCAGGAAAATGTCAGTTTGGGCCTGATCCAAAGCCCGTTGAAGTCCAGAGAAGTCCAGGCCTTCGGAGCTGTGTTTGAACTGTATGCCACGACTGTCATTCTATGTCACGGTAAATCAATCTCACTCTAGGGCACAGCTAAGTTCCATTCCATAATAGTTTGTGCTATTTGCATCATCGGGGCAGGGATTTAGCTTTTTATCTCTTCTCTTTTGGGTGGGGCAGACTCAAGTATGTGAAAAACACTTTGAAGATAATGATTTTTTTCTTTACATTTTTTAAGTGCAACCTGAATAGAAATGTCTGGGTCTAACCCTGCATTCCTTGCAGTCCACAGGGAGTTTGCCAAGCACAAGAAACACAGAATCCAGCCCTAAGTTTCTTATATTTTGTTCTTATGGATGTTTTCACTTAAATAACTTTCTAGCCCACACCCACCTCTGCTTTGTTTTTCTACTTTTTTAAAATAATTAAAATGTAAACAAATAATAAAAGGAAAACAAATGTTTTATAAACAGCTGTCGGAGCTTCTGTTCTGCATAAGGTAACTTCTCACTTCATTCAAATCCACGTATTTCTTGTATGTTTACACTAAATGATTATCCAACTTTCAGCTCTCTGTAGCAATAAAGGGACTAATGGAGACCACACAGATTACTCAATGTCCCTAGGATAATCACTCTAAATGAGATTCTGTCTGCGGCTGCCAGATTCACTCTATGTAACCTTTAAATCCTTGACACCAGAAGGCAACGACAATTTTTGTGTCCTTGTGGTCAGTTTCTTGGCAATAAAAAGAATTGTAAATGTCTCTCTTTAGGAATGGTGAAACAACTATATATAAACATCCTAAGGGAGTGGGGAGTGGGTTTGGGAAATGTATCCCAATGCTAGAAAAGTGGAATTACAAACACATGACTAGAGATCCTGAGTTTACCCTGATCTCTTGCTTGTGTAACTGAGGAGTAGCTCCACTCATTTAAAACTGGAGATTAGAATTGGGCCCTCTTTTTATAACCAAATTTTCAAGTATCCATCTCCAACAGATCCCTTCCCCCACTCCTGTCTACTCTGAAGTTTTGTTGTCAGAAAAAATTATAGATACAGACTAGTATCATCTGTTAAAATTAGTCATGGTCTTTGGAAGATTTGAATATAAACATTTGGTGCATGTTTCTCCTCCTCCTCTCTAAAAGATAAGGACTAAAAAACCCATGCTTGTTTTTCTCACTTGACATGGCTTGGACTCTCCAGGAGGTCAGGATTTTAATCTCAATGGGTTGGAACTAGAGCCATAGAGTTCAAGGTCAGAAGGGACCACCTGCATGTCAAAGACCACCAGTGGACCAGAAATGATTAGTGATGGAATGATCATCTAGCTGGCAATGGAGAGGGGCAAGGGGAACTGTCCAACTCCGAGTGCTAAAGGCCAGTTCATGTCCTGTCCCTCTGGAGATGAGCCACACAGGAGTCCAAGCCCAGGTGGCAGAAAGGGCTGGAGAAGGGAACAGAATCTGGCTCAAAGACTCTGGAGCGCAGGATGTCCCAATTGCTGGGCGGGTGCCCGAATAGCAGTCAGAGAAGAAAGTAGTTGATGATAACCTCCCATGATAACCTTGTGACCCCAGGGGGGTTGCAACCCAGTTTCAGAACTCCTGCTTTATATCTCTCACACCAATCAATCACTCATCCTTGGTGGTACAGGAAGTAGCAGAGTGCTGACTAATTTCATTGCACTTCCCAGAACTATCTTGTCTGGATGTTTCTGAGTGAAGGATCTGCACGGGAATGACAGTGGCATCCCCAGCTTCAGGCTCCGTACTGAGATTTTTACACACGAGAGCCCATTCGGTTACTGTTGATCAAGGTTGTATTTCAAGGATGGAAGGTACCATGGGCTGATCTATGGGATCCTGGGCTGGCAGCTCATGTCACTTCAGTAGCCATCTTGCTGAGAATAAGTGTAGGACTTTCCCAGATGCTCCCAGCCCCTTGGGCACGAATGACTTTGAAGTACAGCTTTGTTCGGCAGCACTCACCCCATACATCTTAGCAGTAAGCCCGGAACACCCGGGCAGTTCTGGCCTTCTCTATTTGGCCAGCATGCTTGTGCAGGAGGGAGAACTCCCAGGGGAAATAGTGCACTGGAATGAAAGCTCAGCACCCCCCAACACCCTGGCCCCATAGGCCCTGGCATCAGGAGGTGAAAGAGCCCTCTCTGATATACACCCTGGGCAGGAAGTGTTTCGATCCCCTACTCCCCCACATTGTAAATGAAAAAAAACATATGAAAATTTTGTTTTAAAACGTGCTGAGTGCCCAACAGCTTCCATTGAGATCAGTGGCTGCTCAAGACTCCTGAAAAGCAAGCGGGTGCCTAAATATGAACTTGGAAGCTCCTGTTTTAGGAACTGTTAGCTTGAATTCCTTCTTTCATTCCAAGCCTCTTTGTATCAAAGATACTATAGTAGTAGCTGTTCTGCAGTATACACAACGCAAGCACAGGAGCCTGTTGATTCATTAGCCCTGCTAATAATGGGAATTATTTTTCATGTACTGTACTCCACCCTACTCAGATTCTATTGTCCCTTTTACCAACCTGACCAGACTCCGACTGTATACATGTGACAGCGAGTGTGTCTGGTGGTAACTGCACTCGTACAAAAGTTCTGCTAATTCAACTAATCACGCTGCATTGTGTGGACCAGTCCTCAGCACTCCAGGAAAGATATCACAGGAGTTCACAGGTGGCCAGACCTCTGGAACAGAGAGGCACTTATGGAACAGGGCAAGAGTTCCTGGTTTAAAAACAAACAAACTAAAAACCACTACTGAAAGCAACTTCTTTGGTACAGTAAGTTATTTCACAGCTTGCTGTAGCCACGCAGCAGTGCCCACCTACAATGGATGCCTAAGAGTACTTTCCAGCTTTCAGCTGAGGAGCTCAAAGTACTTCAGGAACATTCAGGAATCCCCACAGAACCCTGAGGCGCAAGTTAGGGCAGGTCTACACTGCCTGATGTTTTTGGCGGCAGTCGAACGGAGATATGCAAGTTACTTAAAATAAGTTGTATATTGAGTTCAACTGCCTACCGCCTCACTTGTCCACTGCACTGAGTCAAAGGGAGGGGCATCTGTTCAACTCAGTACTACCCCAGTTGCCAGGGTGATGTTAATAGATTGGCTTCCCAATCAATTGAGCGGGTTTTCACAGACCCTTCAATCAAACTGGGAAGTTCGAACTGACCGAAGCAAATTCACCGCCATCAGTGAAGGCTGGCCCTAACTCTTGTCATCCTTGCACTAGCGATGAAGAGGCTGAGAGTCCAGCGGATCAAATGACAAGCTCAGAACCCTAAAGTGAGTCATGGCAGAGCTGGGGTTAGAACCCAAGTCCTAGACTCCCAGTTCCCTGCTGTAAGCACACAGATGTTACTGGATCCTGCTAAAATCATTAAGGGAGCCTTAAATAGCAACGGCCAATCAGAAGAGGACTATGTCTTGTTAGCCATGTGAACCGTCACATGATCTTTTATTTTTAAGTCAGTCCTTCTTAAAGGAG
This sequence comes from Pelusios castaneus, assembly GCA_007922175.1. NCBI lineage: Eukaryota > Metazoa > Chordata > Testudines > Pelomedusidae > Pelusios > Pelusios castaneus. Next base: position 426,579 of record ML685785.1, on the reverse strand, counting down.
AAAGAGATCTCCATGGCACTAAAGGATTCTGATGGTTCTTTTACATTAGAAGTGCTTCAAGGGCTTGTTGGAAGAACAGATGGAATTATTGTTGCCAGGACAGATCCCTGCCTAGGAGATCAACAGCATAGCAGAAGAGATCTTCACAATATGTTTCATGCCCAAAATGTTTCATTACCAATATAAAACAGGTGACCTGACCCACCCAAATTCTCTTCCTGTGGGTGGTTGCTTTGGTGACTCTGCCCAAGAATCCCAGGGACATAGCAGGCTGGCAAAGAAGCGAGTTCCTTGGTGTCTCACTGTACCATGAATCGTGGGTTCACTGTCAGATCATGAGAATAGTCTTGGATCAGTGCATTATCATATCTTTTCATTCAAGTGTTTCCAATATTTGCAAGGTACACAGGGATCACTTCCTCTTGTGCACACCCAGTGTACATTTTTACTACTTACAATAGAAAGTCTCTGACATCCATGCAGAAGTGTATTGCACACTTTTAGTCATTTGCTCAGAATGCATCCTTAAGGCACTACTTTGGCCTGGAAATTTTGCGTTTTTCAGGCTATCTTGTGAGCCTACGGTACTGACTTCCTGAGAGGAGCTGGGCCTGGACTAAAATCCCACAAGATGACCCTTTGTTGTCCCATATTCCTGCTGGAATCAGGAAGGGAGAGGTACAATGCCTTTTTTGTTCAGTGAAGTTCATTTCATCAACTAAAGTTTGATTGTTGGAGATTGGAGTGAAAGTTCTGGTCAGTTCTAATTTTATTTCAATATCCCCAAGGAGCACCACTTTATTCTCCAGGGTTAAAAATCCCCAGCTGCTGCGTTCATCCAGTATCTGCTTCAGCAAAGTAGGTGCAGCTGTTTCTTGGCTGTTTCCTGACTAGATTCCAATATGGGCAATTAAATTTCTCCTCCCGAAATTCACCCTCTAACTTCAACTGTCAGTGTCACAAGAGCAGTATTGTCAGCTCCAGGGTTTCAAAAATCATGAGAATGGTTTAAAAATAATGAGATCTTTAAAATAATGCATTTGGGTTCTTGCTGGTTTGCCTGCTGGCTTTAGACACTTTAGAGACCACCCTTACAAGCTCTTCACCATAACTATGAGGCCTAGAAACTTATTCTATAAAGTAAATTCCAAGCTAAGATCTGATGCACTCACATGATGCCAGGGCCTGGAGTTTTAAGATAAGCATCAACCATCTCATCAAAATCTCTGCAAAAGCAATCAACAGCCAAAGGAGAATTTGGATGGATGTATAGACAGCAGCTTCTGCAGGGACAAGACAATTATTTTTATGTTGTTAAATGGATATTTCTTGTATACAACATGCTGACAAGGGATGAGTGTGGGGGACAGCTATTTGGTTGCGTAACTGGCTCATGGTCTGATGTGCACTGTACCTTTAAATCTACAGGGCTCTGCAATCCACAGAGATAAGTAGCCATTTTCCACCTATTACTGTATAGACTGGCACAGAGGAGAGATACTCTAGGTGTTCTCTCTTACAGACATTGCTTGTTTGTTCTTTCATGTTTTGTTTACATAATAGGAATTTGGAGGGACTGTATAGGGGAGTTTTTGTATATGGAAAAGCCAGACTGTAACCCTGCATTTCAGCACCTGAAATGACCAAGAATATCTGTGACCCCTATTGGGGGTTTTTTCATAATTTTTCCACCCCTGTGGCTTTGCACCCTGGGTGCCTGGGAAAAGCATAACTTCTACCTGGATTCTCATGTGGCACTCACCACCTTGGTATCTGAGCACCAAGCAGCATTTGAGGTTAGTTTGTCAACAGTTACCAAGCGCTGTTTGCCACATGGGCAGAACTCTCTGCTGCAAGATAATCAAGTACGGAAGTGGGGTTACTAGCTCTCATGATTTTTTTTTGGTGGTTTCCCTAAAGCCTAAGCTCCTGGAGTCATGTGAACACATGAGAATCCCAGCACTCATTTAAAAGTAAGTTTCTAACCGTCTTGGTTGCAGACACAAGCTTAAAATGTGACTATGAAGACTCAAAGATGACCAGAAGGCAAATTTAAACAAACATTTTTTTAACCTAATCTCATGATTTTTGAATGCTTGGGGTTGGCAATGCCAAGAACAGCATCGTTGCTGGTGTGGAACTAATTTTGTACACCAGTTATCTGGAACCTTAAATGTATAGTTAAAGGGACTTTGTCATGGATATGGGCCCAAAGAGGTCTGTTTTCAAGATCAAAGAGAGCTCTAAGCGAGTGTTTACTGGCATCCATTAGCTACATTCGCTCCTATTACTGGGGTCACAACAAGCTTTCCCCAGTAATGTATTCTGTCAGCTTCCTTTCTCCTGAGCAGTTTTAATTGTTGCTAAATTATTCTCCCACTTGGTTTGTCACAGGGACATGAACTACATGGTGTATGTTAAAAGGAGAAATGAGCGTCTCAAGTAGAGATGGGCCTGAGCTTCAATATACATCTCTGTATATGCAGCTAACTCCTCCAAAAATGCTGGGACCTGTTAGACCTGAGGGTCTGGGGTTAAACCCATCATAGAGATGGAGCCAGCTGTGAACTGAATTTGCATGCAAATTTCCCACAGTCTACAGGGTGCTTGGTTGATGTCTGGTGGTTCTGGCCCACCTCTAGTTTCAAAGAAAATGTGATTTAAATTAAATGTTGTTTAGATTTGGAAACATATTGCAAATGAGGAACAGTAAGTGGAACTAGAAATTGCTGTCTGTCTCTTGATAAGTTGCCAGCAGCTACAATAAAACTAGTTATGAAGGGCTCCACCCTGGCAATAACTTGCAGTACAGTTTGCAATTAAAGAGCATGCACACATGCAAAAGGAGCTGGAAGTCATCCACATCTGACTCCTCCCTTTGTGCATAGTTACAACTCTGGGTTTCAAAAGCAAAACAGGAAACTTCTGAAGCAACTTTTGAGGCTCAAGGGGTTAAATGAAATCCAACTCTCCTTTTCCTGTGCAGTAAGGATTAGTAACCAAAGAGAAGCTAGGGGAGAGGACGGTGGTGGAGCCACTGACCGAGGTAGAGAAGTGGGGCAGTGGATTCAGAGCTGGGCTCCAGGGTGGCTTTATTGCCTCTAAACCATTCACTCACCTTCTGTATGAGTTTATATGAAGGTAAGAGTTACTTTTGCATTATGGGTTGCTTTTTTCCTCTTCTCTCCATCTGATTTGCCACTTGTCTATTTGTCTTTCCTTGGCTGTTTATGGCTTTTTATTTCCCACCACTTTTTATCAGCCTGGCTTCAATTTAAAGGTCAAGTGAGATGTTGGCAGAATAGAGTCCTGCGATTGCAAATGCAGATTTCCTAGCAGAGAGGGCACTCCATATATTAGTGAATATTAATCCCAGCTGCTCCCCATCCCTAAGTTAATTAGTCCAGGGCTTAATATAATCAAATAGCCATCACTAACATTCCTGTGGAGAGGTGTCAATCAATGATGGATGAGTCCAGAGGCTAGGTGCCTAAACAGATCCTGCCAGTCTGAGAGTGGACAGTAATGCCAGGTTAGCAAGGCTTTATGCCAGGAATATTGGTGAGAACTGTTAGTGGCTTGGGAGAAAAGTAAACCCACTCCTTGGACTGTTAAGCTGCTGAGCCAGTGGGTTCCTGGGCCTGTGGCCAATTCATACTCAAACAACCATTACTATTGGAGACAGCTGTGCGAGTTGAAGGAGCACCTGCCTACCTCCAGAGGGTTGTCTCCATCCACATCACTACATGCTCATTTCACTTGTTCAGAATATAGACTGGGTCCTGCAGGCTTCTTCTCAAGTAGGTAGTCTCATCAAAGGCAGTGCAAGGAAGGGTTTGCAGTATCAGGTCCCCTGCTGCTATCTTTTGGGGTTTTCTTATTGCTGAGCAAGTCAGCATGTCAGCTGGAGGCTTCCTTCAGTGGCAGCTGAGGAGGCTGCTTTGAAAGCTCACAGAGGGAAGGGGGAGGATGGCTAGTATTGTGAGAAGTACTGTGCTAAATCTAAAGGCACAGGGTTTGCAAAGTGCCATTGAATTCCCCGAGGAGGAGCCAGCTGCTTTAAAGGACCTACACAGCTCAGAAAACTCTCATGGCTGTCCAGCATGGAGCTCCTGAGACTAAGAGGCAATGGCCTTGGTGCAAGAGCATGGGCTGGGGGGAAGTCTGGCTGGGTCTGTTTGTAAAGCTTCATTAAAGGCATTTTGTACCTCTGTACTCAGTGACCTGGGAAACTTTTGCCCTGCGCTTAGACTGTAGACTCCCCATTTCTACATTGCACCAGCACAGAGCCCTTGAGCAAGATTGTCTACCAACAGCTTTGGGCTCATACTCCCACTCCTCTCTGTTCTGATAGATGTGATCCTTGCTCTTTTTATAATTCTTTTTGATCCTAGAGGGTTTAGTCACAGCTCCAGTGACATGGAACGTGTGGGGCGGGCAACGGTGTGTGAGCTGGGTAGGGATGTCTGGGCACAGCAGGACAAACACTCAGCTCTTATAGACTGATTTTTTTAAGGCCTATCAAAACCAGACAGGGCTATTGCTGTTCTGTTTATTTCTCTCAAGTTAGACAGTGACGATATGTTGGTCAGTTTAATCTTTTTTTAAAAAAGTTACTTTCATTCTCAGGTTTTCCTGCATCAGCAGAGACTTATGGGGACAACACTCCATGGAGATATTTTGTTTCTAAAATAATATGATTCCATCAGGTTTGAAATGTTCCTGATGGTTTTCAATTTTTTTAAAATTTTTACCCCCCCCCCCCTCACCAAAAAAAATGAGGCCAAACTTGCCTTTATGGTGTCTCTTTACGGTCTTACTGCCTCCACGCAGTAAGTTGTGAGGAAACAAAGTACTTGTGTCAAAGGCCTGAGTGGATCTCCTGATATTAGAGACTCAGATTCCTTAGAATCTGCATATTTCAAACCTGAAGTTAGACTAATAAACTATTCCCTGTAAATGTAATGTGACACACAACTCCTGAGTGACCCAGATAAATTTGGGGCAAATACTAAGCAAAATTCTGTTTCTAGATCTCTCCCCCTTTCTAATAGTTTTTTTAAAATTGCTCTGTTTGCTTTTAAAAATGAATTGTAAATGAATATCTTTAAGTAGAAGGACAGCAACTCTGAGGCTGGGATGCAGCATCAGACAGATGGGATAACTTGAAATGTTGTTCTGTGTTTCTGGTTCTGGCTGTCCCCTATTCCGGAACAGGTGTTTGTCCGGTGTGACCTGAGTGTTAGTTCCTCTAATCCTTAGGGGTTAGTTAACTCACGGGTACGTGCGTGGGCTCAGCAGGAGTGCATGTGAGCAGCTGTGTCCCAATTTGTTGGAAGTGCTAGGAAAGGTGATACATTGTTGCTGCCTTTGTGTTTAGGCTAGAGATCCAGCTGATCTGAGAGGAACAGGGAGTTTATTATTAATAAATATTTTAATTATGATAATGCCCAAAGGCTCCAATCTGGATTGTGGCACAGTTGTTCAGAGTGCTGCACAAACATAAAAATGAGCTAATCCCTGCCCTGAAGGAATGGGTTACTCATTCAGTGGCTGGTGTTTATCTCACTCGTTAAGAGTCTTTCTGTAAAATGTTAAACACTTAGTAAATAGTCTGTGCCCTTTGGTTCTTCAGAGTGCAGCCTGTGCAAATAGTAAATCTCATAAAAGAATGAGTGTCCCTGTGAATACGAATAGCGCCTGGAATTATAGCCCCTAGGATGAGATTGCAAGGGGTATCAATCCTCTTATCGCAGGCTGGGTTCATCACCAGTTGGGGTCGGGAATAATTTTTCTCCTACAAGTGGAATACTGCTCCATCCCAAGCCTGAATGGCTTCACTGTAATGTTCCGGGACCATGACCTGAGAGTCAGGCACCCACCTGTGTGGTTTTGCAGAGTAAACATCAATTCCTTTTGAAGCATCCCAGTATTGGTTACGGGGTAATGGCAAAACAAACAAGGAGTCTTGTGGCACTTTTAAAAACTAACACATTTTTTAATCTTATGAACTTTTGTTTTGTTGAACTAGATTAACCCGGCCACCCCTCTGGAACTTGTCAACATGCAAGATTAATGGCAAGATGCTGATCTAGTACAGCCATTCCTAAATACTTAAATGTGTCCCTAAATCCTGAGGGATTTGCCCATTGTTCTGTGGGGATAATAGCCTTCTTTCATTGTCATTTGTAAAACTCATTGGGCGTATGTCCCTCCAAAGGTTATCTCACATGTGACTCCACTATTGGATCAGATCAATGGTCCAGCTGAGTCTGGTATCCTGTTTCTGACAGTGGCTAAAAGGCACCTTTGGGTTCCTGAAGAGCAGCACATATGAATGGAACTGGATGGTTAACTGCACATGCGCTCGTACATACGAACAAACCAACTATCCCTGCTCCTCATGCAAATACAAGCACAAGCACGCTTAACATCCTAACCTGTGATGTTGTTTTGAACAACTTTACCACCCACAGATTGTTTGTTTTGCTTCTTAGCTCTTAGAGCAGTAAATGCTGGGCTCTGGCTGTGTCTGGGGCACACAGAGGGTTCTTTGCAGAGCGAACAGCAGGTTTATTTTTAGATGACACACTTATCATTTCTCTCTGATCACACAGTTCCATATGTGCTTCCTTTCATAGCACAGTGGAGTGCCAGGAGTGATCTCACACTCATAAGGCAATATTTTTAAAAATAATTTTTAGCAACCGCTGGAAGATGCTGGGCTGGCAGTCCTGGAGACTGAAGTTCTGTTTCTCCTAGCGCAGGTGCTGCCTCCTAACTTTCTGTAGTAAAGACAAAAGGATTTTTCAGTCTTCCTATCTTTACTCTCCTCCCACTTACACAGCAGTGTAAAACTGATGCAACTCCATTGAATATCATAGAAACTGGAACTTCCAATGACGGAGATTCCACAATCTGCCTAGGCAACACATTCCAGTGGTTAATCACCATGACAGGAATTTTTCCCTAATGTCCAACCTAAACCTCCCTTGCTGTAATTTAATGATATACTTCTGATGTACACCTCTACAGGAGAGGAGTTTTGGGCCCTACAGAGGAAAAAAACTGTTCAGATTATTTTCAGGTTTACACTTGAAGTACTTTGGTACTTTAAAGGTACTTATGTGGTTCAGCAAATAGTCTTTGATTTTTTTTTTTTTTGATTGGGGCAGGTTTGAGCCTGAGGATGTTAATTGGAGCCAGCTAACACCACTCATTTCCCTAATCTATCCAAACTCCAAATTAATGACACATAGCAAGACTAGAATATGAGTCCTTAGCTAGTGTGTTTCATTCTTTTTTAATGCTTAGGATTTTTTAATTTTAATTCTCTTGTCAGGTGTTTTCTATAAGTTTGTTCTCCTGTATCATGTGGCAATAGGAGCTGTCTGAATTAATTTTTTTTACATGGGAGAATGTAATAGAGGCTTAACATGGATAGTCAGGGAGACTACTAAACTTCAAGTTATAATTAAATCTTTATTCTTTACGGGTTCATAATGAAACCCTGGTTGCAACCTTAACTATGGAAGGCTTGTTGTGGAAGGCTAAATCTGAAGAGAGAACTTATTGTCTGCCTAATATTATCAGGGCTGGATCAACCCAAGAGCTATAGGGGCTGCAGCCCTGGGCCCTGGCCTGAAGGGGGACCCTGGACTGCAACCCTTAAAGCCCCTGAAGATCTGGCCCTGCCAGCCCAGCACCGGTGGGACTGGGGGGCTCTGGGGCCAACAGTCGTGGCAGTCTGCAGTGCTCCCACCCCACTGTTGGACCAGCTGATCTGCCTCCAGGGGCAAGGCAGGCTGGCGTGTGTCCACTATGCTCCAGGAGTGGGGCCGCTCCACATGCTGGTTGGCCCCTGGCCTTGGAGCTCAGTGGCCACATGCTAGCCAGCCCTACCCCCAAGGGCAGGCTAGCTAGTCCAGGGACAGGAGCTCCGCAGGTGGCTGCAGCCTCTGACTCCAGGACCATGGCCTGGCCTGCCCTGCTCCAGGACCACCGTGGTGGTGGGGGGAGGGGGGCTGGGGCCCCAGGTGGGGAGGGTAGGCTGGGGGGTTGGGTGACCCACAAAAGTGGACAGCCCAGGCCTCTGGGTCCCCCTTAATATGGCCCTGATGATTATTCTCATAAAATATTGTATTGGCCCTTGTAATGGAAAACTACAGCCTGGGACAACCAGCACCTTTTCTCTGATGTATAAGGCATGCTTGTAAATGTGTTCCATCCACATCATTAATATAACTACTATGGGTTTCATGGGGTGGAAAAGAAATTTCTGCAAAGAGATCTCCTTATCTCCCATTGCCATCCTACCCCTGCTCTGTGTGTATAAGGGTTAAGCTGGGAGGGGTTGCAAGTGCTTTGGAGGATAGGATCACAATTCAAAATGATTTGGACAAACTGGTAAAATGGTCTCAGGTTAACAGGATGAAATTCAATAAAGACAAGTGCAGAGTACTCCACTTAGGAACGAACAATCCATTGCACACACACAAAACGAGCAATGACTGTTTAGGAAGGAGTGCTGGGGAAAGTGATCTGGGTGTCATAGTGGACCACAAGCTAAATAGGAATTAATAGTGTAACACTGTTGCAAAAAAAGCAAACACCATTCTGGGATGTATTAACAGGAGTATTGAAGTAAGACATGAGAGGTAGTAATTCCACTCTATTCCGTGTTGATTAGGCCTCAACTGGAGTATTGTGTCCAGTTCTGGGCACCTCATTTCAGGAAAGATGTGGACACATTGGGGAAAGTCCAGAGAAGAGCAACATGAATGATTAAAGGTCTGGAACACTTGACTTATAAGGGAAGATTGAAAGAGCTGGATTTGTTTAGTCTGGAAAAGAGGAGACTGAGAGGGGACATAACAGTTTTCAAGCACCTCAAAGATTGTCACAAGGAGGAGGGAGAAAAATTCTTCTCCTTAACCATAGGATAGGATAGGACAAGAAGCAATGGTCTTAGATTATGGCAAGGGAGGTTTAGGTTGGACATTAGGAAAAAATTCCTAACTGTCAGGGTGATTAACTACTGGAATAAGTTGCCTAGGCAGGTTGTGGAATCTCCGTCATTGGAAGTTTTTAAGAGCAGGTTAGACAAGCACCTGTCAGGGATGTTTTTAAGAGCATACTTGGTCCTGCCATGAGTGCAGGGGACAGGGTTCAATGACCTCTCATGGTTCCTTCCAGGTTCTATGATTCTGTGATTCACCTTGATCAGGAGGTGTCAGACTCTGACCTCACTATTATAGATGATGACTTTTCAGTTTTTCTTTCTACAGTCCCTAAATGATGGGATTGAAAAAAAGCTGCTTCTCTGCCTGAATGTTCGTACCTGTTCCTGACTCTCAGGTCCAGTATCTGCCAGGAGTTACTTTTGAGTCTCCTGAGTTCTGCCAAACTTGGCATGGTGCTAAGGGACCTTTGTGAGAATGCAGTCAGCTTTGATAGGCCAACTCAATGATCTAGATAGAATGATGTGTCTATTATGAACAGGGTACCAGGTTCCAGCCTCTCTCCCTCCCAATTTACAGAGGATTTAGGTTTCAGAATATTGGAGCTGTGCTCTAGCCCAGTGATTTTCAAACTTAGGGTTGGGATGGGACCCAGTATTGGGTCACAGATCCTCTGGCACTGGGTTGTGGCACCCCTGCTGCTGCCGCCAAAAGACTGGAATATATTGCTGAAAGATGTTACTGTTGGGTCGCAGGCATAAATGATTTCTTTTCAACTGGGCCCTGAGGAAAAAAGTTTGAAAACCTTTAACCTTTCGCCTCTGGAGACCTCAGTACTAACTGAGTCACAAGCTTTCTGAGGCTATGTCTACACTTGTTAATTCAAGTCGACTTAGCTAAGTTGACTTAACAAAGTCGACTTAGCATGTCCACACTCAAATTTTAAGTCGACTTAGAGGGGACCCTACAAAATCAACCTAGAGCGTCCACACTGGACACCTAGGTTGATTTGTAGGGGCTAGGTGGCCCTGGGACAGGTCCACGGTGGCCGGGGGGCTCAGCCTTTGCCCCATTGTACTTGGGTACAGTGGGGCACGGGGGGACAGGGACCCTGGCAGGGCAGGGTGGGCAGGGCTCTGCCTTGTCCTTTGGTGGGGGGGGAGGGGCACGCCAGGCTGTGGCTGCTCCAGCCACCCTAGCAAGGAGGGCAGTGGGAAAGCCCTAAAGCCCCCTAAGTCGACTTAAAGACAACTTAGGGCTACTCTACGTCCACACTGGCTAAGTTGACTTTCTAAAGTCTTAAAAGTCGACTTAAAAGGAGGTTTTATAAAGTCAACTTAATTTTTCCTTAAGTCGACTTAAGCAGCTGCTTAAGTCGACTTAAGGAAAGTGTAGTATAGACGCACCCTGACTGTCTTAGTTTGGACCTCAGTCCTTAATACAGAACCACAGCATAGCTTTACTCACAGGTGTGGAATAGTCAGGCCTGGTTCAGATCAGGACTGGAGTGCATGGGAAGAGCTAAAGGGGAGGACAGACTGGCATAGCACGAGATGCTGTAGGTCAGGATTGAGGTGCATTGGTAGAACTACATGGGTTCCCAGTTAGAATAGCAGGCGGTGCTGTAGATTGAGATTGGCGTACATTGGCAGCGGGGCAGGGGAAATTCACAAAGTGCCTGCACTCAGTCATGAAATGAGAGAGTGCTCTTACTTCTGCTACAGCCAGCGGTATCTTGTTTTAAATTCTGAATTCTCCTCAAATGTAAAAACTTCAGTTCCAAAACTTAAAAACTTCATTTAAAAAAAAAAATTAAGGCTGAAAATGCATTTGAGTTGACTAATGCAAAAATAAAATTACTGTCTTTAGAATCCTGCAGCTTTTCACAAAAGTTTATGCACAGTGTGGAAATGAAGAGTTAGGGTCAGGGCCAGATTAACCATACTGGGGATCCTGGGCTGCCCCCCACCACAGGGCCCCCTCTGTCTGGTCCCTACCACCACATGAGCCCCATCACTGGGGAGGACCTGGGGCCAGAGGGTGATCCTGCCTCACTCTGTGCTGAGTGGGGCAGGATTACCACAGGTTTTAGAGGCTGGAGCCCAGGGCCTTTTTGGCCAGGGCCCGGGGCTTAAGCCCCTGCAGTAACCTGGCCCTGGTTGGGGGATCCAGCCAGTTCCCCACGGTCATGTAAGCCTTTCTCAAAAAAGTTGTACCACATTATATGCTCTGGTCTCATAGCCAAGCTCTGTCCTTCCATTCCCTCCTAGTCTCTGCAGCCAGCCAGTTTATATACACAAACATTTTAAACACAGATTTTAAACTGCATAGGATGAGTGTGTCCCAGGCCTTAGCCACATGTAACAGGAGAGTGAGAAGGGAAACAGAATACCATATCCTGCCACTTTAACACACACTAACTTACTCATTTTCTCTACAGAGTATTACTCCACCCTAGTCCAAAGAGCTTGGTTCCACTGGGTCAAAAACAAAGAGAAAAATGTCAAACAAAGGACAGTTTGCTTCAGACAGGGGAAAAAGAAAAGTTAAGAAGTCTCTTGTACCAGTATAATCCTTCTTGTCTAAGGCAGCTGATCAGTTTCTCAGTGCTTCCTGGCTTAGTCCTCAGACCTTTCCAATTCTGTTTCCAGCTAGGTGAGAGCTAACCCTCATGGGCCTTCTCCCATCCTCCCCTTTGAATCACTTTTTGTTCTAGTGAACCCCTAGTTGTCTAGTTACATAGGAATGAGTTCATTCCATATGATGCTCTTCATATTATATCTCCAATTCCTTCACTACTCGATTCTCTCTGAAAAGGCCAGCAAACCAAAAGAAATGTAGAGTTGAGCCTCATTGGAGATATGGTGAGCAAAACAAAGGTTAGGAACATTTTAAGAAAATAAATAGGGAAACTTCTAAAAGCATCATGGGCCAGATCTTCCATTTATATGAACTTTCAGCTATGACAGTACCAGCTTAAGAATCGAGCATCTTAATTTTAAACTCCCTTTCTGATTGGTTGCTCAATTTGTTCTTTTTTCACACTTCTTAAAAAAAAAAAAAAAAAAAAAAATCTATCCTGGAATGAGATTGGTTGTGTAAAATGTGAAGGGTTTTTAGAGAAAAGGTTGAGGGTTGAATACAAAGGAAAGCTAATGTCAGGATGCTACTAACACTCCTCAGTAAGTCATTGTGACCTATTGATTGGGGGAAAATGATTATCATGAAAAGCAGAACCAGGCATTGCTGGTTATACAGTGATTTTGTGAAAGGGTAGAGTTTAAAAAAAAAAAAAAAGGGAAACCATTTTAAAAAGCAGCTGCCTAAATCATGTCAGTCAATTCCTCATGTCCAAAAGGGCATGGTGTGCAGTGACTGATCCTGAACTCCTATGGCCTCATTTACACATACAAATTTTGCATAAGCAGTTTAGGCAGACGCCCATCAAGCTGAGTATAGTTGCCCAGGAACCCACGTGAAGTTCTAATTTGGACCGAGGCTGTATCAGAACATAGATTTGAGCTTGCAGAAAGGTTTGCAACTTTGCTGAGCCAGGTCCAAGTCTGGAGTTTGCAAATAAGAGTTTCTAGTGTTTGTTGCCACAGCATCCCCCAGATGTGGCAGAGTTACAGTGGAGGTGTTACTGCTGTGCAGTCCGTCAGCCCTTCCCAGGTGCCCAATTGCTAGCAATGGGTGAACCTCGGAAGCTTTGGCATTGGGGGAGAGCAGTGTTAACCCTAGAGTTGGTATGCTTGTCCCAGCCTCTTGGGACTGCACAGCTTGGCTGACGGTGTCACCAGCACCATCTCTCATGAAATTGAGGGGATCGCATCCTGGCCAGGCTGGATTCAAATTAGACAGACCCAGCTAGTATTCTGGCGCTTCCGGGCCCAACTGGAAGCAGGAAGTACAGAGTTAGCCCAGCCAAAGCAGAGATGCTCACATGGTGAGAGATTATACAGCCCCCTTTCAGATCTCAAAAATGTTCAGATTTGGGGCTCGGTTTCAGTTCTCAGGATAGAGCTGGGTGTCCCAGAGCTGCTAAATTCAAACTCAACGTTCAGGGCCTGGTTCTGGGATGTTGATTCGGTCCATTACTGAAAAGGAAACCGTCTCAGTCTGGCTCCGGGCCAAATGTCAACCAAGTTTGGAGTGGTTGGATCCAAAGCGCTAATGCATCTCTTTCACCATTCTAATCTGAGGGGTTTGTTCTGAAGATAGCCAGCCACAAAGTTGGGATCCTTCAGCAATATGCAAAGCTGAGGTTTTGCTCCGGCCCTTCTCTAGTGCAGGGCAAAGGTTCAGGCTGCTTATTTATGCTGAATTGATTCTTCTTATACCGGTTTCCAATATGACCAGGATTCAGCACTCTGGCAGAAATATTCATCTGTGAGTTTCCCAACAGCCATTTCACATTCCCAGCATGAAACCCGCCACTTCTCTTGAGGGTCTGCTGTTGTTTTTGGATGGAGGGAGGGAGAAGGAGAGGCAATGCGGATCCAGAACCCAATGAGAAAGAGAAGGTTTTTTTTTTTAACCATAAGGAAAGGTGTAAAGAGTTATAATGGGACAGGAGGCAGAAAGGGTGACAGAACTTGACCAGTCGTTCCCATACACACTGCCCAAACACAGAAAAGTTCTCCCCCATCCTTCCAGTGCAAGGTGGAATGAGAAATGAACAGTGCTGTGACTGTGATCTAGATTAGTAGAAGCCTTTAATTCTTACATTAAGATTCAGGGCTAGGACAGAACAAATACGTTTACTGAATCAGTCAGGCATGGCCAGGCACATCACTGGAATTAATTGAAACTCACACGGCGTTTTGCCCCGGCATGCAGAGTCTGGTTTCTCTGGAGACCTGGGATTATTTGGTGACTGTCCTGGCTGAGGTTGTTCCAAAGTCCTGAGGACATGGCCTTTCTTGAACATTATAGCTGAGGGAGGCATCAGGAAAACAAGTTTGTTGTAGCTCTGATCACATGAGACCTGACTCCTGTTTCAGAATTGCTCTGTATAGGATTTGCTTGGCTAAAGAGAGACTTGTGCCTTCCTTCCACCATTTCAGCCAGAAGTCAGTAGATGGATTGCGATGGGGATGCCAAGGCAATTTCTCCCTCAATTTGAAGAATGTGAAAATGTGAATATGGAACACTCAACATAGGAAGGTGCGGGTGCCCAGGGCGGGATCAGCAGGTGCAGTGTGTGGTGGCTCCTTTTCCCCGCTGGCTCTGCACTCCCAGCTGGGGAGCGAGGCTGTCAGGGACAAGAGCCGTGCATGTGTGTGGCTCTTGCAGCCGCAAGGCCCGCCGGGGGCAGGAACCGCACAGGGGAGCAGGTGTAGCACTGCAAAGCCGGAGCCCTGCATGCAGCTATGAATAGGCACACATGCCAGCTTTGATGCACATGCTGGAAGTTGCTGACCCCTGGACTAGGGGCCTGTTTCAGATCCGACTGAAGTCCTTCTAAAAAACTCCCAGGAAGTTCCACTTTCTCATGACCTATATAGTTGGTTTGGACAGAGCGTGTTTCTCACACTTGTTTTCTCTTTCAGTATAGCTGGATCCCTCCAGGGACTTTGTAGTTCTAAGGCCCATGGAAGAAATGTAAAGAGCCAGTCTTTCTGCCCCAGTAGGCTGGATATTGGGCACTGCCAGAACCCATGTGCATATTTTAAGTGTGTTGTAGCATGTTATCTGGTCTGCCGTGGTGTTAAGAACTGTGGGATTCCCTCCAGACACAAGACATGGCCCTGCCTGGAAATTTTGCAGCAGCTAAGAAATTCCCAGCAGGGTAGCTTCCTGTCTCAAAGCAATTTTGGGAGCATCCAGAAAAAAAAAAGATGCTGCCCTTGGGCAGCAGAACTGGGCCATTGTTTCAAGTGTCCCTTCCCCCACCCCTTTGATTTGACACTTCCTTGCAGCAAAGGTTTTAGTCTAGATAATATCTTATTTATTATTCATTATGAGCACTGTTCTCAATAATAATATACATTCTTCATCTCTGCCAATGGGGAACTTGGAACTAATAATTGATCTTAAGTATTGCTATTAAAGGGACAGAGTATTAAAGTGACAGACAAGCTAAAAATTAGAGCTTAGGTCCATTTCTGTGCTAGAGAAAGCAGAAATGCTTGGGAGATATAGAAACCATGTTGTGGCTCCTATGTTACTCTTACTTCCCAGGCTGGTGAAGAGTAAAGTTTGCTTGACCAAGACATCTCTGGATTCTGGCAATTGGTGCTCTGGGGGAAAGAAGTAGGGGGGCTCTGAATGTCAAGTGCTTTGATTTTATTTAAACAGTAGTGAGATGTAAGGGGGGCATTAAACAGAAAGGACATGCGGCTGGGGGTAAGCGGGATTGCTTCCCCGACGCCTCCTATAATTTGAGCACTGCTGGACAATCCCCCTGGCTGGAATGACCCTTGTGCTGGCTGTTGTCTTTAGTCGGCAGCACACAGTGTGGCAGGGGAGTTGGAATGGGCGAGCTGGCATTAATACTCAAGAAGAAGTTTGCTCTGGGAAATATAAGTTACACCTGCTCAAAGCCTGCGCTGGAGTGGTGATGAGACCCATGTTCTCCTCACTACTAAACAATGTCTCTGGGGAAACCTGGAGGGGAAGCGTGTGTGAGAGCAGGATTTACTTGCTGTTTGTGCTAGTGCAGGCAAGCCCTGTGACTTTGGAACACTGTAGGCCAGAGGCGCTGCTCAATGGGCTTGGCAAATAGTAAATACTCGTGCAGCTGGAGTACCTTAAATACAATATCTAGCATCTTGCTAAGGAGCTCACATCTGACAATGTATCTCATCCAGTCAAGTGTTTGATCCTGCTGCAGCCGTGTTCCCTCTAAGCTTTCTATATTCACCCCTTCACTCCAGCTGCTGTATCCTGGTGCACCTCACATGGGCCAAAAATTTTAAAACTTAAGTGCCTACAGCTAGCCACCTGAATCCATACTAGGCATCTAAATAAATGTAGGCAGCTGACAATTCCCATTGACTTCAAAGGCAGTGGCAGGTGATAAGTATCTTTCCAAAATCAGGCCAAATATGGATTTAGATATTTAACTTTATACAGCCACATTTGAAGATTTTAGACAGATTACCCCCCCCCCATTCTACTACCCTGCTCTTGAAACTCCTCCAAGCTAAATAGGGTGAATCAGAGATGCAGAAAGAATCTTTAACCTGGGAATTTCCTAGTTCTGATCAATTGAAGTAAGAGCTTTATTATTATTTTAAAAACAGAATTTTTCTTTTTTAAAAGGTATGTTATATGTGTTAAAGGGTGGGTGGGTGGACAAGAAGCAGCATGTATTTCTGTCTCTCCCCATGCTCTATGATGGTGTTCCCATTATGCCAAAGGCGAGTTTGGATAAATGCTATAGATCAGCTGTCATGATGACTTTCTGTGGAGGATAATTTCAGTCTCCAGAGTTGCCTTGATTTGTCTCAGATACATAATGACAAACTACCAGCTTTTTTAAATAGTGAGTCTCTGTTGTACTCCATGGTCCTTTCATGGGCTCTCCCACCGGACAAGCCCTCCTCCCCAGCCCCCCATGTGTGCTCCAAAGAGAGTCTGAGCCATGAGGGGCCAAGAAAGGAGCAGTTCTGACCAATCCTCTCTTTTTTTCACAGAGAAAGATGAAGAACTTGTTCCTCCTGCTCACACTAACAATGATGCCGCTTCCTGCATCTTCAGTAAGTTAAGGAAATTTTCTCAAGATTGGCTGTTTACAGGGATGGAATGAAACTTGGGGTACAGGCTTTCAACTTGGGCAACCAAAGTGTTTGTAGAGAACTTGGGGTAATGGATGTCCTGCTTGAAAATGACTATATAATAACAGTGTGCCCTACATAAATGCACTTGAAGAACTTAATACTTGGCCAGCATACGCTTCATGTTGTATCTGCCCTCCTTGTCTTCACTGAGGTGATGGGGCCCAGTCACCACACACACCGAGGTTTGTAAATTAGAAAGTCTATATTGGCAGTTTTAATAGTAAGTCACTAGTAGGAATTCTGTGGTGACATGGAACTAAAGAGTCATGAGGTATGGCACTTAGACCTCATGGCTATCGCCAGTGGAGCTAAAACTTTCAACCTTCTGCTCCAGAACTACAGGCCTCTGCCAGTTGAGATAAAGGAGAATCTGTTACCTATCACAGGGCTTGTAACCTCTGCACCTCTGGTGAATAGCTGGGAACTAAATGGCCTATACTTGAGCAAGTCTGACTTTTTAGTATCCACTAGAGAATAGTGGTACACACACATGCTAGTCATTGCTTTAGAACAAAGGTGTCCAACCTTTTAGTGTGAGGGGCCACATTACAATTTTATTTCTCACTCGGGGCCTGGTGAAAACTTTTGGATGGGGGAAGGGTGCTGCTGCTGCCCAGGGGATACCAGTGCCAACTTTTATTTTTTGTTGGTGGGTGCTGACAGGTGGGGATTTTGGGAGGTGGGGCGGGAGAAGGGCTGGTTCTGTTCATCATCTTCATTAATGATCTGGATGATGGGATAGATTGCATGCTCAGTAAGTTCGTGGATGACACCAAGCTGGGTGGAATGGTACACACGCTGGAGGGCAGGGACAGGATTCGGGGAGACCTAGACCAATTGGAGCATTGGGCCAAAAGAAATCTCATGAGGTTCAACAAGGACAAGTGCAAAGTCCTGCACTTAGGACGGAAAAATCCCATGTACTGCTACAGGCTGGGGACCGATCGGCTAAGTAGCAGCTCTGTAGAAAAGGACCTGGAGGTTATGGTACAGGGGAAGCTGGATATGAGCCAACAGTGTGCTCTTGTTGCCAAAAAGGCCAATGGCATATTGGGCTGCATCAGTAGGAGTGTTGCCAGCAGATCGAGGGATGTGATTATTGCCCTCTTTTTGGCACTGGTGAGGCCGCATCTGGAATACTGTGTCCAGTTTTGGGCTCCCCACTACAGAAAGGATATTGACAAATTACAAAGAGTCCAGCAGAGGGTAATGAAAATGGTTAGGGGGCTGCAGCATGCGGGCTCCAGGGGTTCTGGACTGGCCTGTGTTCCTGCGGGGCTCGGCCTGCTTGAGAGGGGAGGGTTTAACAGCTGTCCTTAAGTATGTCTGTGGTATATGAGCCACACTGGATGCTGGAACTGCCCAGCAAAAGTGGTGTGAGGAGAAGCAGTTTAAGAGCAGAGAGGAATGGAAGCATCAGCACATTCAGCTGGCTTATTCCTAGTTCCTTCTATGACAGATTCAAGCCATAACTCCTCAGTCATAAAGGAAGCTTCATGGTTAATCTGCCTCACGTGGCTTTAATAATGTCCCACCGCCATCCCATCTATGATTTCTGTGGTCACAGAGATCAGTGAGAATTTGAAAATAACTGAATTGGAAGGGGCATTTAAACACTTTGCAGGAGGGCCGGTTTTCTCTAGTGAAAGGTGTGGTGTCTTTGAAACGGTGGAGCTCTTTTCCTCCTCTTCTCACATAGTAGGAGGTAATCCCACAGCAGCTGTGCTGCTGAGGCAGGAACTGTTGCTTTGTGTTCGCCGTTGAACACATCTCCTGAAGAATAGCAGGCCGGGTGAGTTGGTCATATTTGTATAAAGATGATTCATTCTTCAGCCATGTCCTCCTCAGAGTTGCATGGATATCTCTGTAGGACATCTCCCAAGAGGAGCTAAGAGGCTGTCTATTGACATGGAAGGCCGGGGGTGGGGTGGGAATAACTCTCACATGCAGGCTTCATTGTGGACATAGAAACTCATCTGTTGTAAACAGGTCTCAGCCTTTTGCCTAAAGACACAGAGAGCTTTTCTTATGACTCAGAGCATAGGCAGTCTTCACTGCTGGAGGCTATTGACATTTCATCGTATAAAACTGCACAGTGTTCTGTTGAGAGTTGAGTAACAAACCAGGGCCCTTGAAGAAACACATCTGGATGAACACCTCCGATCAGTACTGTCAAGCACATCTCTCTCAAACCGGCCATTAAACAGTTAATATCATGTTCCTTCTTCTATGGCAGCCTCAGATCAAAAGTCCATGCTCTACCAGCTGACACCAGCTCATTCTCAGAATTTCTTCTTTAAAAGAGCCCAAATTTAGAATATTCCTTAAAGGTGCCAGAAGGATGGAGCTTTAGGAATTACCTTCACATTTGTAGGAAAGCTAAACCTCTCTAAAATGAATTTAAACCTCTCTACCTTCTAGAAGGGGCTAGACAGCATGAAAGGTAACTCCCCAAAGCACAAGCACACTTTTGTTGCTGTATAATTTAATAATAATCGTCAATAGTATTTTATTTCTTGCAATCTATTTTTATGTTTCACATATGTCATAAGTGATATTTGTGTGTCCCTCAAGCCCAACATGTCCATACTACTGGTTAGTTTTTGCTCAGAATAAAGCAGGATTGGAAGAACAGGGTACTGCGAGGCAGGAATGAGATATATTGACAAAACTCTGAGGAGCCCAGAACCGAAAGAGCAGGTGCATTAGCAGGTCAGCTTGATATGAACTTGCAGAGCTGTGCAGAGAATGGTAGGAATGAAAATATTGTCAGTAAAGAGATCCCTTGCCAGAGCTGTGCATGGGATTGAACTAAAAGGGTATTGCAGATTAGATGGAGGGGCTTTAGAAGAGGTGTATGTGAGAGGCTTGTGCTTTGCCTGCCTGCATTATATTTTCCTTTTAACTTTTTCATGGACAATCAAATTAATTCCCTTACTGACCCCAACCAGTCCCTGAAAAAGAAGCTACATGTCCTGCCCTGCTCCCATAGTGTTATTGGCTGATTGCTACGATTCCTCAGCTGAATGAATGGATGGACAGGCTAGCCTATGACAGCAG
Organism: Pelusios castaneus; assembly: GCA_007922175.1. NCBI lineage: Eukaryota > Metazoa > Chordata > Testudines > Pelomedusidae > Pelusios > Pelusios castaneus. Next base: position 406,775 of record ML685785.1, on the reverse strand, counting down.
ATCCCTTATGGTTTCCTGGATTAGCCGTATGAGGAGATGGGCGTAAGCAGAATGTTTGATGGCGTGGTGAAAAAGATGTGTATGGACACAGTGATTGTACTCCTCTTTCCGTAGCTGTGAATATTCTGGAAAATCCAGCTGTTTCAGCTCTGAGAAAAGTGAGTAGGGGTTAGTCATGTCATATGGGCCTGAATCGGCTCCCATGGGAGTATGAGCTCTGACGTGGCTGACAATAGGATTGGGCCCAATGCGTTCCAAAATTGAGGGTGGCATCTGAAATTCCCCAGTATCATTGGTGGGAGGGGGAATTTGGGAAGGCCTTCTGACAATGAACCACCTGTGCTGCCTGCCTACACTGACTGGAACCGCTTCCATGCAATGACATTGCTTGCAAATAGACTGCCTTCCGTGGAGTGGAAACATGGAGTTGGAAACAATGCAGACGGGAACAACAACGTGCATAGACATCAACTGGGCTTGAGCTGCAGCCAAGGGTTGGAGCATATATGAACAGGACTCCCTTAAACTAATTCGATTAAAGGGGGTATCTTAATGGCTGCTGTTTTCTGTCTCTTCTCCCTTCTTGTGTTCCCAGTTTTAGTCTGGAGCAGACTAACTGTTTTATTTTAATGACATCAACTGTCAGACCAGGGAAAGCAGCAGATAAGTGGGGAGGTGCTAGCAGGACCATGATCATGGGGGACAAATGAGAATGGTGTCTGAGATTCATGGCTGGAGTGAGCTGGATTGAGCTGCTGCCTGCGTTAGGCAGAATTAAGAGGAGCTCCTGCTTGCAGCACCAGCTGGCTACTATCAGTTTTTCTCCCAGTGATCCCTCCCCAGCAGCACCTGCTGTCCCAGGCATTGCCTCTCCCCCTTGCCAGCTAGAGCATGGAGAGACTGGTTCCAAGCAGAACCGCAAGCTCAATCTCTCCTGTACCCAACACACGAGGCATCCCAGGCTCCACAGAGGGGACCTCAGTTACCAGCATTTTCTCTTTGTTTGTATGGCTGTTTGTTTGTAGTGCCTCAATGCAAGATACAGGCCCATTTTGCTAGATGCCGCACAGACAAGTGACAAAGACAACAACCCCTGCCCCCTCCAGCTTACATTCTAGCTGTCAGTCAAGACAGGACAGATGGACAACACAGATGACAAATGGAATTTAGCATCCTCCCCAGTGTAGACAAGGCCTAACGCTGCTTCTGCACTAGGAAATTGGGGGGTGGCTAGGATTGAAGCCTTTTTACCACTGACTCTCAGGGCAGGGGGAGGTAAGAAAACAGTAAAACTGTCTGAAGTCTATCTACAGTACAGATTCCACCACTGCTACAGCATGTGGAGCTCTACCTCTGGAGATTAGAATGACTTTTCCTCCTGTAGACAAGGCCTCAGTGGAAGTCACTCTCTCAAGGTCTTGCACATGAGTAATCCTGTTCTCTGAGCTATGCTGGCTTTGGTGATAGTGCTGAGCATTGTTTGGCCCATAGTGGGCCTGATTTTCAGCCAGGCCTCTTCCTGGCTTTCATTTTTGCAAGTGTCATTTTGTGCTTGCAAGTAACCGCTCGTCACTGTAAGGGTTCATGATCCGGCCATTCAGGTAGGCTGTTTGGAGGCCTGATTGAAAATCCCACCCAGACAATGTGTATTAATCAGGAGATTCCTGCCTTCTGCTGGTAGCTCTATATATTTACCACTTACATTTATAGGTTAATGTGATGTTCTTTTATATGATGCTTATTATTTCTGTACCATTTAGCATTGCATCTCCTCCCGTCACCATCTTCTTCGCTCTACCTTGTCCTAGTTGTTCATGTTTTGTTTGACACCATTTCCTTGATGACTTTTGTCTTGTTCATAATACTTAGAACTTTTTGCCTTTTTGGCTCTTTACAAACATGCTGTGTCTTAGAGGCAAGAGCAATAAGGAGTTGAGAGAGAATTACCGGAAATGATTGTCTGTGTCCACTCTCAGCCGGGTCAGACTCACTGCCAGATTGAGTTCCTGTCTGCAATACATACAGGCAGCACGAGAAGGTGGAAGATGGACTCCTGCTTGCAGCACCAGCTGCCTGAAGCACTCTATGTTGAGTGTCCTTTCTTTTGCCCCGTTTATATAGGACAGATGCATTTAATTCTTATTTGTTTTGTTTTAGGCTATTGGTATAGCAAGCTGTATATCTGAAATCGGTCCACCTGTCTGTACCCAGATAACTGCACTTGTCACATTTCTAGGCCTGTGAGATGCTGAGCACCCCCAACTCTCCTTCAAGTCAATGGGAAAATGTAATGCATTATTATTACTTAGATTATTGTGACACCCCAAAGAGGCTAGGATTCTTCCAAGTGTAGAGGATGACATGGTCCAGGCTCTGAAGAGCGTGCGATTCATCACCTGGGGTGTGCCCATTAACACCATTTTTTTCCTCATTGATAACGTCTTTGTTTCTCAGCTAATTATTATGGAAACTAGCAAAGTCACACTCATTGCTGGGGATGCCATACACGGCAAGAGTGGTCTCTCAGTGACTCCATTACAAAATAATCTAGGATCAGAATATTTTTGTGTGTTGAAATAACTTCCCATAACTCCGCAGTCAGATATCTCGACAATGGCCACATGGAAATGTTTGCCCTTGATTAGACTTCATGGCTGTGTCAGTACAAAGATACACTTGAAGCAATGAACTGTTTGCTAATCTCAGTTAACAGACTTAACTTTTAGTGCTTTTGTTTGCTATCTAAGAAATACAAAGGTCAAACTAGATATGACAAATGATCTGTGCAGACTCTAGGTATGATTGTTATTTTATGCTACAGATGTTCTATGTGACTTAATGAGATGTAGGGAACCAAGTCCAAATTGATCTTTTATCCCTGAAATTGATTGCCGTACCTTCTGTGCCAGCCTGTAACATTGTGCAGCCTGTCCTCCAGTGTGGGGGCACTTTTCATCACCTCTTCATTTGGTAACATGCTTATGTGCCCGAACAAAGTTTGTATCAGATCTGTGTAGATCTAATAATTGGATTATTGGGTTCAGTAAGTCCCAGTAATGTTATAAGCCCAGTAATAGTGGCTCAAGTTACATTTTTGAGGCGTTTCCAAGAAGGAGTTTTGAAGAACATTTCACAAATAAAGTTGCCAGCCAAGCAAGCCTGATTAAATACAGTGCCCAGTGTAGTTCTTCTGGAAAACCTTTTAAAGGTCTGACTCTCAGTTCTTGGAAGCCAATGAAAATCTTTCTAATAACATGGATGAGGCTCTAAATGACTGAAAGGTAGGGCTTTAGAATGGAAGTGCCTCCTTAGCCATTAAAACAACCAGAGTCCAGTGGCACTTTTAAAGACTAACAGATTTATTTATCGCATGAGCTTTCGTGGGAGAAAATCCCACTTCATCAGGGGTATTCTATCTACTACCAAAAATACATAAAAATGGAAACCCCAGATGCCCCATCATCTCAGGCATTGGCGCGCTTACAGCAGGATTATAGAATCATAGAATAATAGGGTTGGAAGGGACCTCACGAGGTCATCTAGTCCAACCCCCTGCTAAAAAGCAGGACCACTCCCCCTAAATTACCCCAGCCAGGGTCTTGTCTAACCAAGCCTTAAAAATCTCCAAAGATGGAGATTCTACCACCTCCCTAGATAGCCCATTCCAATGCTTCACCACCCTCCTAGTGAGAAAGTTTTTCCTAATATCCAACCTTGACCGCCCCAGCTGTAATTTGAAACCATTGCTCCTTGTTCTGTCCTCTGTTACCCTCGAGAACAGCCTAGCTCCCCCCTCTTTGGAGCAACCCTTCAAGTAGTTGAAGGCTGCTATCAAATCTCCCCTCAGTCTTCTCTTCTGTAGACTAAATAAGCCTAGTTCCTTCAATCTCTCCTCATAAGTCATGTGCCCCAGCCCCCTAATCATTTTTGTTGCCCTCCGCTGGACTCTTTCTAATTTGTCTACATCCTTTCTGTAGTGGGGAGCCCAAAACTGGACACAGTATTCCAGATGCGGCCTGACCAGTGTCGAATAGAGGGGAATTATCACATCCCTCGATCTGCTGGCAATACTCCTACTGATGCAGCCTAATATGCCATTGGCCTTTTTGGCAACAAGGGCACACTGTTGGCTCATATTCATCTTCCCGTCCACCATAACCCCCAGGTCCTTTTCTACAGTGCTGCTACTTAGCCGATCGGTCCCCAGCCTGTAGCAGTGCATGGGATTTTTCCGTCCTAAGTGCAGGACTTTGCACTTGTCTTTGTTGAACCTCATGAGGTTTCTTTCAGGCCAGTGTTCCAATTTGTCCAAGTCTCCCTGGATCCTGTCCCTGCCCTCCAGAGTATCTACCATTCCCCCCAACTTGGTGTCATCCGCAAACTTACTAAGCACACAGTCTATTCCATCATCAAGATCATTAATGAAGATGTTGAATAGAACCGGCCCCAGGACCGACCCCTGGGGCACTCCACTCGTTACCGGTTGCCAACCAGACATCGAGCCATTGATTCCTACCCGCTGAGCCCGTTGATCTAACCAGTTTTGGCTATGTGGACTCTCTCCTCAGACCCTATGCTATCAACACACTGAGCTATCTGAGAGACACTACGGATTTCCTGAGAAAAATCCAATCCATTGGTCAACTTCCAGAAAATACCATCCTGGCCACTATGGATGTAGAGGCTCTTTACACCAACATCCCACACAATGATGGACTGCAAGCTATTAGAAGAACTATCCAAGATGATGCCATAGCAAAACTTGTGGCTGAACTTTGTGACGTTGTACTCATCCACAAGCATTTCGGATTTGAAGATAATTTATACCTTCAAATTAGTAGCACTGCTATGGGTACCCGCACGGCCCCACAATATGCCAACATCTTTATGGCCAACTTAGAACAACGCTTCCTCATGTCTCATCCCAAAGCACCTCTACTTTACTTACATTATATTGATGACCTCTTCATCATCTGGACCCACAGTAAGGATGTCCTTGAAGATTACCATAGAGATTTCAACAATTTCCACTCCACAATCAAACTTAGCCTGGAACACTCCACACAGGAGATCCACTTTCTGGACATGACAGTGCAGATTAGTGATGGGCACATAAAGACCACCCTATACCGCAAACCTACTGATCACTATAGTTATCTACATCCCTCGAGCTTTCACCCTCGACACACCACACGATCCATTGTCTACAGTCAAGCCCTAAGATATAACCGCATTTACTCCAATCCTTCGGACAGAGAGAGATACCTTCAGGATCTCTGTCAAGCATTCTTAAAACTACAGTACCCACCTGCAGACGTGAAGAAACAGATTGACAGAGCCAGATGGGTACCTAGAAGTCAACTACTACAGGAGAAGCCCAAGAAAAAGAAATACAGAACCCCATTGGTCTCCACCTACAACCCCCAAGTCAGACCTCTTCAACACATCATCAAAGATCTACAGCCCGTTCTACAAGATGATCCCTCACTCTCTCAAACCTTGGGAGGCAGACCTCTCCTTGCTTACAGACAGCCCCCCAACCTTAAACGGATACTCACCAGCAACTGCAGATCATACAACAGAAACATTAAAGCAGGAAGATATCCCTGCAACAGGCCACGCTGCCAACTTTGCTCTCATATATACACTAAAGACACCATCACAGGACCTAATCAAGCCACGTACTCCATCAAGGGCTCGTTCACCTGCTCATCCACCAATGTGATTTATGCCATCATGTGCTGGAAATGCCCCTCTGGCTTGGGCTATGTACACACGATAAACTTGTCCCGCAATAAGTTATTGCGGGACAAGGAAAGCGCTATAAATATAGCACTTTTGTGTGTACATACGTGCTTCTTCTATCGCAAAGGAGCATTCACCCGTGTGAATGCTCCTTTGCGATAGAAGAGCAGTGCATGGTGGGCACCTGTCCCACCCTGCACTGCCCACAGCCAGCCCCCTAGTCTAGTTGCAGGGCTTCCGGTGGCGGCGGGGGTTCCATTGCCAGCCCCCGCTGTCACCCGAAGCCCCAAGGCTGAGCTGGGGGCTATCCCGAACCGGCGAGGGTTCAAGCCAATCCCCTAGCTCAGTCCAGGGGTTTGGGTGGTGGCAGGGGCAAGCGTGGCAGCTCCCACCGCCACCCGAAGCCCTGCAGCCCCCTAGCTCAGTCCAGGGGTTCGGGAGCTCGAACCGGAGCCAGCCCCCTAGCTCAGCCATGGGGCTTCAGGTGGCAGCAGGGGCTTCCGCCACCACCCTTAGCCTCGGGGCTGAGCTAGGGGGCTTCAGGGCTTCGGGTGGCAACGGGAGCCGCAACCCCTGCCACCATCCGAACCCCTAGACTAAGCTAGGGGGCTGGCCCGAACAGCTGGTTTGGGCCAGCCCCCTAGCTCAGTCCAGGGGAGCAGCCAAACCTGGCAGCTCCCATAATAGTCAATTTCACTGCTCAGCCAGAGCAGTGAAATTGACATATTTGACAGCTTCAATGTCCCAGAGTGCCCTCGACTTTTCCGGAGGCTGTCTACCACGCACAAAGCGTACACACGAGCATTACTGCGGAACAGCTGTTCTGCAGTAATGCTTACCACTCTCGTTTGAGTGGTTTTACTGTTGCGCGGCAAGAGGGTGTTGCCACACAACAAGAAAAATGATCATGTGTACACAGTTAGCTTTATTGCACGATAAGGAGCCTTATCGTACAATAAAGTGATCGTGTGTACATAGCCTTATATACTGGACAAACAGGACAGTCTCTGCGCAAAAGAATAAATGGACACAAATTTGACATCAGAAATTGCAACACTAAAAAACCGATAGGGGAACACTTCAATCTCTCTGCTCACTCCATTGACGATTTGCTAATAGCTGTGCTGAAACAGATGAATAACAAATCACAGCTTCAAAGAGAAACGGCAGAACTTGAATTTACAGGCAAATTCAACTCAGTTGCCTTGGGGTTAAACAGGGACTATGGATTTTTCTCTCATTACAACAGGTGATTTGACCTCACCTTCCTCTATGTGCTGTTCCCCAGTGTTTAAATCCTAACACCTATTTTGATTTGCTGTTACATCCTGACCTGATCCTATGTCATACATTTCCCTGCATTTAATTTCCTCCCATTCTGTAAGTTTCCCATCTTCAAAGCGTCTGATGAAGTGGGATTTTCTCCCATGAAAGCTCATGCGATAAATAAATCTGTTAGTCTTTAAAAGTGCCACAGGACTCTGTTTTTCTGAAATAGACTAACATGGCTACCTCTCTGGAACTTAGCCATTAAGTGATGCTATGATTATAAAGCCGTTGGGTCTCCAACAGGAATTTTAGGCCTGGTGCATGCCAGTGCTTCCTCTGTCTGCGGTATGTAATGCAGCTGAAGGCGGCTTGCTCCCAGGATATTAGAGGGACAAGGTGGGTGACATCTTTTACTGGACTAACTGCTCTTGGTGAGAGAGAAGAACTTTTCAGAGAAGAGCTCTGTATGGCTCAAAAGCTTGTCTCTCTCAGCAGCCAGATGATATATAATAGATATAAGCATTACTCTTTTCTCTCTCTCACTCACACACACACACCCTTGTCTATCTGAAATACATAGTCTTCTTTCTTTACATATCTGACTGTCTCTTCTCCCTGAGTGACTAACTAAGAAGTCCATGATGGGCCTTCTCCAACTCCACACAGATACTGCCTACATTCTCTACCCTTTGCAGTTAGGTTTCATACCTTCTCTCCTTGTACTATAGGTTCTTCTCCTTTGTATCCTGATTGGCTCCTGGATTCCTAGAGTATAGTGTACCTTGGAATTGCTCTCAGAGGCAGGTATGTCCAAATCCCCATGGGAATTGGAGACATCACATTTACATGGCCAGCTGGTTATACTGGATACAGCTGTCTTTATAAGCAGAAGATGCCACAAATTAGGCCAGCCATTCCCTAACCCAGGAGTTATAAATGTTATGCTTTACTTAGAAATGAAACCACTAACCTTAAAAAGCTCCAGCTGAGTCAGCACAGCATTCCAGGTGCTAGCCAGTTAAGGACCCTAGGCACGAATATTTTGCTCTCCCGTCCCTAATATTAAACCATATTAAAAAGTGAATAGGGGCCCACTTGAGCTGCATGGGACCCTGAAGTAATTGTTTAGTCTGCTTATGCCTAGTGCCGACTCCGGAGCACAGCAACCCATTTACTCTGCCGCACAGATCACCAAGAGCACGTTACCTGCTAATCCCACTCTTCTAAGTAGGGCCCTTTGTCTTTAAAATCCTTCATGTCACTGGAGTACAAGACGTCCATGTAGGGGAGACTGTCAGCAAGGGGAATTGTCACCCTTCTCCTTTAGCAATTCTGGTCAATGGGCTGATGCCTAGTAAGGACAGCTGACCAGACAGAGCTTGCGTTTCTGAAGCCTTTGTATGTCAGACAGAGCAAGTGTGTGTCCTGTGTGGCTGTCTCTAACATGTTAAAACAAACTTTTCTAGGCACACCCATAGCAAATGGGAGAACTCTGTGTGTGTGTGTTGCTAAAGGCAAGCAAATGGAAGTGGGTGGCGGTACACTAATAATAATGAATTTTGTGGCTTCTGGTCCAGCAGGGAGTGGCTGACTCTAGATGAAAGCATATCAGGCCCTGAGCAGAGTAAAAAGAAGCTGTTGGGACAGAAACTGAATAATGGAACTCATTATGAGATCACATAATAAATTTCATATCTGGCATAAACATGCAGACCTACAAAGTGCTGAGCTTTTGAGCTGCACCTAAATGAAGGTGTGGTGAGTTGGTGGTGATTCTTGGGCTCTGCATGCCCATAAACCTCACTGGAAAGAGCCACTGTGAACCTCACTTTGTATATAGGGATTAAAGAATAGCAATACTTGCATGCCAGAGATACTTGAATATTTATCACACAGGGCCATGTGCTAAGGGAGAGTTTGAGGGCAGCTGCTGCTTTTCTATACCCTCCCAGTTATCTGGTTCTCAGCTGCTCTGCCTCAGGATTTGATCTAGATGTTTTCTTCCTCTTTCTGCTGACTGAAAGATCCTTTGTTACCAGAGTGAATTAATGCCGTTTCTGAATCAGCCGGCTGGCAGAGAGGAGAAACACTGTAGAGCAAAGAACTGTAGTTCATCTGTGCATGGGGAACAGAGGTTACAGTAGGAAGAGGGAAAAGGTGTATGCAGACTGATACCAGTACAGAGGACAGATTAGGGGACTAGAAGACCAATTTGGAAGACCGAGTCCCAAAACTCTGCGGATGGGAGCACTCCTAAAATGGTGAGGTGGGAAAGCAAAACAGACATCCAGGTTACTTCTGACTACAGGGAAATGCATGCATGCATTAGTGAGACAGAATGATGCATAAGCAGTCAGCTTTGGCCCCTACACCCAGCAATGGGTGCTCTGGCCAGGGAGATATTGACTAGACGGGGGAAAGTGCTGTAATGCAGAGAGAGCAGTTTCACTCAGGAAGGCGTGCTGCAGTTCTGATGAGAGGGGTCGTCAGCCCCAAGGGATTTATCTTAAGGGAGTTGGGTTATAGACTTGCAGTGGAAGAAGATGGGGAGAATTGTACACAATTTATATGAAGCAAACAGGACAGCAAAGTGCAAGGAGAAGGAATGAGCCCTTAAGGTGCATCCTTACAAATGCTAGGGTGTCACGGAAAACAGGCAGGAATAATTCAAGGGGGTGCTGCAGTAAGACAATCATGAGTGTGATTTGGTCGTGGTTACAGAAATATAGTGACTGTGGTACCATCAATTTGTAGAGGAGGGAAGTGAATGAGTGACAGCTGGGGGTGGTACACCAAGGAATCAGATATGAGCAGGGAGAAAATAAAAAAGCTATCTCCAGCAGACAAGGGGGAATTTACACACCCAGTTTTCTGGGGAAGTCATGTTGTGATACCAGCCTGCAGGAGCTCGTCCCTGGAATGAAGTGGCAGAAGAGGTCTGGGTGCAGGGGAATGCCAGCTTTCTAGAGAACTCGCAGGCCTTCATTGCCCAGGTGTTGCAGTGGCAGTCGGCACACACGGGGTGAATAGACAATACAGCCTGGCAGAAAAGGGCAGCAAACGGCTAAGATTTGACTGTCACATATGTTCATGTTTAAAATACCAGGGAATGTTTAGGGAAGCTTTGGATGTATTCCTGAAGATAGTCACCTTTGCACCCCTCCCTTCTTGCGCTGTACCCAATATAGCATGGATGCAGTCCAGGCTCTGAGCCCTTAACAGTGATGTAACCATTAGCAGCAGACATCCTGGATTCACAAATCCTGCCAGCCAAGCTTTTTGGACAGAATTTTAAAATTAAAGGACAAAGGAAACGGAAAGGCTATAATGACAACTCCTGACTCCTGCTGCAACCTGTCTCAGCGCCATCATCCTCTTGGCTTACTGCCCAACCAGTGCACTCAGCCCTTCTCAACCATAGGATTTATAGAGCCCTGTGGACACAGATGCAACCCTTGTAACAAACCTTCTTGTCAATTACCATTCTAAATCCATAATGTTGCTCCAGGACTCCCACCTCTCCCTGCGGCACACTGGTTTTTTCCTTCTTTCTTCCAATTAATTTCATAGTAATTAACCTACTTACATACATGCAATCATTATTCCTTATCAGCATCTCTTTCCCCCTGCCAGAGCGCCACATGCTTCTCTGTACAGACCATGCTGACTGTAACAGCCCAGGTTTCTTCTGGGGCAATGTTCTCTCACTGATATGATTGCACTTAGTACCAATAGCTTCTCCTAGTCTAAATTTGGGCTCCCTTGACACCTGTACCGCCTTTATACCGTCTATAATACAAAAATGATTAGGGCTTTCAGTGCTGATGGCTCAGAGCACGTGGTGATTGCCAGGGATCATCAGGAAAAAATGTCCCTCTGTGGAATCATATTGCATACAAGTGCACTGGAGGTGTTTGGGGCCTTTCTCTTAAAAATCTGGCCTGGAGACTGGACGCAGGAACAGATGGCTCCATTGAGCTTGTCTGGGATGATGATGTCAACCTCAGCAAATCCTTTGCCTTTTGGGAGAGAGAGGTGAATGTCCTCAGGAGCTGGGATCCTTTCTAGGAGGCAGCTGAATGGATTGAGGGTGAATGGAGTTGGCCTGCATATCTACACGCAATAAAAGACCTGTGGCACAGTCATGCCCAGCCCACATCAGTTTACTCAAGCTTGTGGGACTATAAAATTGCAGTGTAGATATGCAGGCTTGAGATCCCTGTGTGCGGGGAATGGGTCACTAGATGCCTTTTCCAATATATAAGGTTTTTCTTCCCTCGTTCTTGGCTTTTTTCCTTCTATCTCCCTACCCATTAGCAAGGGACGGATGGTGATACCTTTACTTGGTATAACATTGTAATTGTTTAGTTCAGTTTTACTGCTTTTGTTCTCTGTCGCCATGTTTGCTTGAATGTTTGGTTTTTACAGGCCCGCAGGGCGAAGCGGCAGACTGATTTCTGGGGGAGCTGGGGAGAATGGAGCGAGTGCAGTCGGAGCTGTGGTGGGGGTATCAGCTTTCAGCAACGGCGCTGCTATTCGCAAAGGTGAGGACTTTCTTCTTTTACATTACCAAGTTCTTTCTCCTTCTCTTTCTCATAAGGGGCAACACCAGATAGCTCAGGGCAGCTTCTCAGCATCTCTTGGTGAAATAAGCTGTCACTCATCTGCCAAGGAAAGTTTGGCTTCTCTTATTCTCTTTATGAACATAAGGCTAAATCTGTTTTCAGAAACGCATCTCAAATAAACAGCTCTCCCTGCAAAAGGTGCATCCAAGTGAAGTGGAATGTAACACATAGAAATAGGACGGTTCTGGGAGAAGATCCTTGGCAAGTGTAAGCCAGTATAGCTGCATTAATCTCATTTAGAGCTTCATCAGTTTTCAGCAGCCTAGGAGCTGATCTAAGGTTTTTCTATTAAGGCTTGGGGTGTGGATCCAAAGCTAAACAAGAGCTAAAATTTGGTTTGGGTGATGCCAAAATTGCAGTCCAAATATCTTAAATCTTGAGAAACCAGCTGTTCCTACTGGATCCAGAAAATAGACCTTTTCCAGTTTTCAGTACTGTCCATATCTAACTTTATAGTGGTGCTTTCAGATGCATGGGAACAAATCCAAGCTGCCCCACATTCAGGGAGGAAATGGTTCTTTTCTCAGTTTATAGTTTGGGGCCATCTCTAATATATAATAGAGTCACAGTAAAAGCTCCATTGTAAAAAAACAAGCTAAAGTAGGCAGTCTCACTGGTGCTCCTCAACCTCCTTTTTATAGAGACTTCTTATAAGGAGTTCTGATTGTTCTGCAGCATTTCCAAAACAGTATGTCCAAGCATGCCACTTCCTTTTGCTTTGCTGTCCTGTGTCTCTGTGCTGACTCAGCCTGCCTGGAGACTTGCTTTGCTGTGTTACAAGGGCTGAGATGATGGACAGAGGGGCACAACGGATGGCTTTTTCAAATCCAATTCTCCCTGGACATTAACTCTTTAGGCATTGAGCTGTATCCCTCTCCCTCCCCTTTTGGAAAGAGTCAGCTATAGAGCCAGGGGAGGCAGTTGCCTCCCTTCCCTTTGGCACTTTCTGTTCTCCAGCTAATGAGTCCAATAAGAGCATGAATGGGCGGTTTGAAGTGTGCAGACACACTGACTTCATATACATTGCCCTCCCACCCACAGCAGATTTCTACTCACCACAGGCAGACATGTTGTATCACGCAGGTGCTGTTAGAGATATCTAGCTGTGGGGTAATAAAATGTCTAACAATGAACAAAAGAAACTGCCTCCGGTCATTGGTGAATACAGTGGTTAAGGTATAATTTGAAAGGCCCCAGAACCCTCCTAATCTCTGGGCCCCCTTCCCGTATTGTCTGGACCCCCTTCATGCATGCGCAGGCCCCAGCCCAGACAGGCATTTGCAACCACTTCTCAGTACCACGTGTATCGGTTATCGCTCCATAAAATATTTATAAAACTATCTGGTGTTTGTCTATAGCAATTATTGTCACAAACTAGCAAACACTTCATAACACAGTAAGTATTGTGATTAACAATGTGATAATTAAATAAAAGGTGATATGCAAGCAAATAAACACACAAAATTTTGCATTATAAATCAGTAGTTCCCAACCTTTTTGGTTGAGGGGCCCAAAATACAGAATTTAAAACCCTGAAGGGCCACCAGTTTGTTTAATTAAAATTAAACTAAAAATTAGTTGAATTAAAATGGATTGTAATTAAGATTAATTGGGTTTAAATTTTTAATTAATTGAATTTGAAAATTTTTAATTGAAATTTAATTTTTAGAAATGTTTTTTAAAAAGCCATTTTTAAAAAGGTATTTAATTACAATGAATTTTTAAAGCTTTTTTTAAAAAAAATGAAAGAAGAAAGAAAAGGAAAGGAAAGAAAGAAGAGAAAGAAAGGGCTGCATGCATCCCCATGCCTGGAGGGGATGTGAGCAGCCATAGCCCAGCCTCCCAGCTGCATGCCGGGACCAGGCAGGAGGTGGGCGCAGGCCGGGCAGAGCCCCCCATGGGGACCCCATGGAAACCCTTCCCACATCTCCAGGCTTCTTAGATCTGGGCCCTGACCACCTGCTACGGCCCCTGCTGGGAAGCCGGGACCCAGCTGCCATGGGCTGCCTGGATCCAGACCCGCCGGGGCCGAGGACCAGGTCCGGTCACCACTGGCAGTTCGATGCACCCCCTGTGGGGGTCAGGGCTGGGGACCCAAGCCTGGGGGTGGCCCCACGGAGTCCTGGCCAGGGCCTGGCCATCACCGATGGCCCAATCTAGCCCCCACCAGAACCAGGGACCAGGCCTGGCCTGACTGCGGCCCCGACCCCAGGCGCGGCCGGGAATCTAGAGCCAATCTGGCCCCCGCCAGGGCTGGGGCCTGGGGCCAGGCCTGGCCACCATTGGCAACCCAGTGCGACCCCTACCGGGGTCAGGGCCAGGCCCCTTCCCCGGCTCCTCTGCCCGCCCCCGTGGCCCCTTCCCAGACCCTTCCCCTTACTTGGCTGGAGGTCCAGAGCTGCAGCTGATGCCAGCCTCTTCCACCCTGAGCACGCTCTATCTGAGCATGTTTGGGGCGCGAGATTTGAAACTCCCCAGCTGGCCTCAACAGTCTGCTGCTTAGGGAGCCCCCTGGGTGGAACACACCGGAACGCAGCGTTCCGCCCAGTTTTCCTATTTTAGGGGCCCCAGAATGCTGGCGTTCCAGGCCGTTCTGGCTTACTTTAATCCCTGGGTGAATAAAACATTGCTCTGACTTAAAATTTAAAAAACACACTGTGGTAAAACATAGTGTATCCCCTACCTGTATCTCTAACTATATCCATAGCAAAGGGATGTGCTGAAAGATGCCAAGTCCAGTTTTGTGAAAAAGAAATAGGATATCTTAGTTTGTTAGCTCTTTGGGACAGGGAACGTGTTTAGTGCTGTGTTCTTTGTGCAAATCACTGGGTAAATTCGGTGTTGCCTGGAGGTTAATAATAACAACAATGAGGATGATAGCTACGTTTTCTTCGGAACTACTTCATGTTCTTTCTCTGTCTTTCAGGACAGATGGTGGGTCTAACTGTATTGGACCAACTCGAAACTATCGTTCATGCAATATTCAGGTACTGTGCCCAGTATGCTCCCCCCTTCCTGATGCTTCCCTACTTGTTCAGAAGCCATGTGATGAGCCCTCTCAATGCCACTGGGATCCTTCTGCTCGCCAGGAACACCAGTGCCCATAGTGCTGGTGAACATTGTTCACTTGGGAATACTCATAGGTGACCAGGCCACAGACTAGAGTTTGTGCTTTTGTATAATAGCTTTTGGGCACATACCACCTCTGCTTGGTGATTGCAGCATGTAGAGATTACTATAGTTACAAAGATCTCACCTGCAGTTTTCTGAACACCCCAGTGTCCGATTGTTACCTTGAGAATTCCCTCTGTTAGGCAAAGCCTATTCAGAGATTCTGATCGCATATGGATCATCCAGGTTGCATTTCAAAGGCTGTGGGGAGCAGGAAGACAACATGAGAAAAGGCTTAGGGCACTGGGGTTGTCCTGTGGGAGGGATCTGGATCAGTAAGGACAATGCCATGGAAAGGAACCAGGAAACATCTCTATTGTTGATGTTCATGGTTAGAGCTTGATCACATCTGAAGACCTCCTGTCTAGGAATAAGGGCAATTCCCTAACCACATAGATAAGAGTGAAGCTGGCCTGACCTGGTGCAGAGTAATGTCAAAACTGCATTCAGGAGTGACTCTGTCATTCCCGCTCTGTGAAGAATCTGTGAGGAGCACTCCCCAATGAGATCCTTTCCTTTACCCTCCTCCTCCTGGTGAGAAATTTGTGTCACTGGGTTCTCTCGTCCCACACAGAGCTGCCCTGAGGGCTCCCAGGATTTCCGAGCAGAGCAGTGTGCTGAGTTTGATGGGACAGAATTCCAAGGAAAGAGATACAAGTGGCTTCCTTATTATGGAGGTAACTGATACAAGGTTTTAATCTTGTTTGATGGATCTCTGCTGTACCTTGGAGGTATTTGGCTTTGCCCAACAGTAGGGGATGGGTCTTTGTCTGGAAAGGTCTGCATACGTGTCTGTCCAGGTGGAGGGTCCCTCTTCTGGACCAGCTATAGGTGTCTGTGGCAATGGATCATCTTCCAGAACAGATGCACAAGATCTCTGTCAAGGGCTGCCTTGAGGCACAGAAAGCCGCTCCAAGTAGCTGTTCCATACCTTTGGAAATCAGGCAAAAGGGATCTCAGGCAGGACTCAGCAAAATCAAAGCTCCAACACTTCTAGAAATCTTGCTGCAGGTGATTTGCTCAAGGACACTCCAAGAGCCAGGTCCAGAGGCAGGAATAAAAATGGGAAGTCCTGGCTCTCAGCTCCCTACTTTAATTACTGAGATTGGATGTTTTCCATATTCACTCAGCTGACTCTGATTATTGGGCTTTTTTAAGTCAACCTGGAGAATTTCATTCTTTGCTTGTTGAGATGTTACCAGTGTGTTAACACTTGTTCTGTCACTCTGAAAAGCCTCGTACGACATGGGAATGTATTCTGTAAGAACAATTCATTAATATTCATAGCAATCCACTCTTCCTGGCCTGATCCCACATTTCAGACTCAAGCTCATTGGATATTTGCAAGGAATTTACCATTTCACATGACCCCAGCCTTTTTCTTCCCTTTCAGCTCCCAATAAATGCGAGTTAAACTGTATTCCCAAGGGGGAGAACTTCTACTACAGGCACAAAGAAGCAGTGGCTGATGGGACACTGTGCGAGCCAGGCAAACCGGATGTCTGTGTAGAGGGAGTCTGTCAAGTAAGTCACCTAACATCTCACTCTTTTTCTATGAGATATATAGAGTGTGCCTCTGTCAGTCTTCCTGGCATTTCCCTTTGTCCTGTTCAACCCCTCCAAAATAATGCCCTTGCTATCTAACAGCACAGCAAACTCCTTCTGTGTCTGGGACACTGAAGGAAGAGTGGGGATCATGCGCATATATTTCTGTGGACACTTTGGGAGAGTTACCCACCAGCCCCTGGCCATCCCTCCTACTGAATCCTTGAGCGTTTAGCCTCCTACTGGTGATCAGTCTAGGCCCTGGCCTTTTCTTTCTTCACGCCACCCCACCCCTGGTTTTCGTTTAAACACACTGTGCTCTGCCAGACTGTCGGCTGTGACAACTTCCTCAATTCTGCCAAGAAGGAAGACAAGTGCTTGCAGTGCGGAGGAGATGGCAGGGCCTGTTATGAAGTGAAGGGCACTTTCGATGTGCCCAACCTCCCCAAAGGTACAGTAATTTGGATTTTCTGGAAGAGTGAATAAGGGAGAAGGACAGAGGGAAGCCTAGACTTGTTTCGGCCCTTTGCATGTAGTTAGTGGAGTTATCCATTCGCTCTGTTTATGGGAGCCACGACACTCGTGCTCCCACCCAAATAACACGCTGCTTCTCTGCTGCTGTAGAGCTAGAGAACATACCGACTACTTCTATCTGGGGTCCTCTCCTAGTTCCCACTGCAGCCCTAAAGCTCTCGCACTCCCCCGTATCTTCCCCAGTTCTCACTCTCTTGTAGATGCTACAACTTTTCTAGAGGAGAGAGGCTCCATTGAACTGTCCATCAGAGCGTGGCTGCTGGAAGTGTTCTGTGCAATAGAGCCTTAGGTCTGCAGCACCTCCAAAAAGGAGTGGGAGAGTTGGACCAGGACTGGAACCTGGTTCTCTCACATTTGGCTGGCTCTGAACTACTTCAGTCTAACGATCACACTGGGCTGAATCTTTATCTGCTGAGCTTCAATCTGATGCACTTTGAAATGTCTGAAGTAGGAAACCTTGAAAATTAGGGTGTGTAATGGAAGCCTAAAGAGGCCCCTGATGCTATTGGTTTTATGGAGCAATGCTCTGATAATCCTGTTCTAGGATGTATTTTAGCCATGAAGTGGGTGGATTACTTCATGGGTTAAACATATCTGTGTGCAGCCATCCTAGAATCAATGAAGCTGCAACAGCTGATCAAGATCTTTCCAGTTTCCAGACCCACCAGCCAATAGTGAAGCTGGGCATCTCTCCTGCACACATGGTTGACTTCCCCCACCACAGCCTCCATTGCTGTCTGTATCTTGACCGACTTCCTTCATTTTCTTCAGGTTACAATCAAATCTTCATCATTCCCATGGGAGCCACACACCTCCGCATTAAGGAAGCTGCACCCAGCAGGAACTTCCTGGGTAAGATAGGTATTGTAATGAGCTTATTGCTACAATATAGAGATGAACTCAAGCCACAAAATTCAAGTCGGATTTTCAGACACACCAGAGTTCAGGGGCATTTGGGGTGGAGTCTTGGTCCTGCCCCTGAAAAGGGTGGAGTTGGCACAAAATTCAGTTCTAAACCCCAGCTCGACTGAACAGGACTAGGAGTACTCAGACCTGGGACTCAGGCTTTGCCCAGCACCACTCCCTGTGACTGATGAAGATCAAAAGACCCAGCCCTATTTAAACCTTCTGCCTGCAACTTCTAGGGGTCTGACCAAAATGGCAGAGTTTGGGTCTGGGTTCATCTGTTTGCCACAAAGCTTGGTAAAGTCAAATCTAAACTTCTCCTGCCACCCCAGCTTTAGGGATGGGCTCCCAGCACAAAACCTCTTCTGAGCTAGTCACTACTTTGGGCTTTAGGCTTGTCTTCCCCATGCTCTGTGGATGGACTCCTGATCTGTTCTTGCACAGTACAAACATTGCAGTGTTTTCATTACAGTGTTAAGATGTTCAATGCCAGATTCCAACACAAACCCCTTTACCTACTAGATAGAATGTGCAATAAATCAGGTATTGACAGATTCAAATTAAGCCAGTTTGGGAATGGTGTGTCTTGGATTTCCACAGCAAACCTCAGCTCTGTCCTAGGACGTGCCTCAGTGCCTGCCCCAGAGAAAGAGGAAAAGGGAGAATAGAGCAAGTGCTGGGAAGGAATCTGTGGCAAAGGGTTTGACCATGCAGTGGAAAGTGTTCACTGTGCAGAAAAAATCTGGCAAGATAAAAAAGGAGAGAGCCCAAGCAAGACAACAGAAAGCAAAAGTGGGGCTAGAAAGTTGTCACAAAATAAGGGTCTTCTACAAAGATGTGATTTCACTTGGTATTTGTTGAAAGCACATTCTCAGGGGAGGCACAGATGTTTATCTCTAGTGCAGAAAGTACTAAACACAACAAGCTGTTCATTTCCAGTGAGTTATCAAGGACACACTTGATGCACCAATTGCCACTGTCTAGTGGACATTGGCACATTAGCCCAACAATTACTCTCTGCTTTCCGGAAGGTTGTGGGGCTTGTGTGAGGAAGCTGGGTTTCAAGTGACTGAACTGAGGGTTCCATGAGTTGCTGATGTCCTAGAAGAGCATGGCATATGGCATCTGTTTGAAATGGTGTCAGCATGTCAGGTGGGTAGTGGATCTTCCAGGCTATTCATTCTGCACCTCCTCTCATGTGCTCTGTCTCTTTGTCCAGCCATCAAGAATGTGCAGGGGGAATACTATCTGAATGGGCACTGGACGATTGACTTCAGCCGAGCCCTGCATATCGCTAGCACAGTTGTGCATTACGATCGAGGCTCTGAAGGGGACCTGGCCCCTGAACTGCTTCACTCCAGAGGTCCCACCACTGAGCCCTTAGTCATTGAGGTAAGCAGATGAGTTTACCTTCTATTAATATTATCATGCTGTAGGTGCTCGGCTTAGGCTGCTGCTCACATTTTGCAGAGATGATGTGCTTGCTTTCTACAGGATAAATTTCAGTAGACAACAGGAAGTGATGCACCTGTATTGAGCCCAGTGAGCAGGGATAACCCCTGTAAGAAGGGGAACTATTCATCCCTGTAAAAAATGGAATAGGATCAGAAGCTAAAATAAGGAAAGAACAAGTTAAAAATTATTTAGACAAGTTAGATGTCTTCAAGTCACCAGGGCTTGATGATATGCACCCTACAATACTCAAGTAGCTGACTCCGGAGATAGCTGAGCCATTGGCTATTATCTCTGAAAAATCATGGAAGACTGGAGAGGTCCCAGAGGACTGGAAAAGAGCAGATACAGTGTCCATCTATAAAAAGGAAAATAAGGACAACCCAGGCAGGGCCAGCCCAAGGGTTTTTTGTTGCCCTAGGTGAACTATGATTTTGGTGCCCCCTCCCCCACATGCTATAAGAGATAATATATGTAAAAAATTCTCTTCCATCTAATTTGGTGCCCCTGAAAGTCTGGCGCCTTAGGTGACCTCTTAGTTCACCTATATGGTTGGGCCGGCCCTCCAGGGAATTATAGACCAGTCAGTTTAACCTCTGTACCAGGAAAAATAATGGGGCAAATAATTAAGGAATCAATTAGCAAACATCTAGAAAAAAATAAGGTGTTAAGTGATAGTCAGAATGGATTTGTCGAGAACAAATCATGTCAAACCAACCTGATAGCTTTCTATGATGGGGTAACAAGCCTTGTGGCTAGAGGGGAAGCAGTAGATGTGGTATATCTAGACTTTAGTAAGGCTTTTGATATGGTCTCACATCACCTTCTCATTAACAAACTAGGAAAGTACAACCTGGATGGAGCTACCGTAAGACGGGTTCAAAACTGGTTGGATAACTGCTCCCAGGGAGTAGTTATCAACAGTTCACAATCGTGCTGGAATGGCAGAACAAGAAGGGCACTGCAGAGATTCATTCTGGGTCCGGTTCTCTTCAATATTTTCATCAGTGATTTAGATGATGTCATAGGCTATGTCCACACTGGCAAGTTAGTTTGAATTAAGGAAGCTTAATTCGAACTACCTAAAGCCATGGCTACACTAGGCTTTAATTAGTTTGAATTAAGGGCTTCCTTAATTCGAACTAATAACTTCAAATAGGGTATTAGAAGTAAGGGTTAGTTCGAATTAACCAATCTGACCATGTTAATTCGAACTAATTTCTTAGTTCGAACTAACCAGCCCATTGAAATCAATGGAGATCGCTAATTGTTGTCTTTAACCGCCGATGATAGGCCAAGAAGCAATGGGCTTAAATTACAGCAAGGGAGGTTTAGGTTGGACATTAGGAAAAAATTTCCAACTGTCAGGGTGATTAGCCACTGAAATAAATTGCCTGGGCAGGTTGTGGAATCTCCATCATTGAAGTCTTAAGAGCAGGTTAGACAAACACCTGTCAGGGATGGATTAAGAGAGTACTTGGTCCTGCCATGAGTGCAGGGGACTGGACTCGATGACCTCTCATGGTTCCTTCTGGGTTCTCTGATTCTATGAAAAGTTCCAGAGGGGGTAGCTGTCTTAGTCTACTCCAGCAAAACCAAAACAAAGTAGTTGTTCTGTGTCACTTGCAAAGAAGCTCAAGAAGATAATAGGGGACTCATGAGTTAAAGATCTGGTATAGGATGCGGGCAACCTAGCAACTGCTACTTTTGCTTGAGTCCAGCCCAGGATACCACCTGCTGTTTAGCAGAGGAGCAACACAATCAGCCGTAGCTCTGAGGAAAATGAATGTTCTCGCTTCACTGAAAAGAGTGCTGGAAGGTGGTCTGGGGAGACAGTGAGGAAACAGCACAAAATACATGGCCAATGAACAGAGAGGTGTTGGGAGTGGAAGGAGAGGATTGCCTTGCTTGCATCCTGAGGTCAGGATGGGATGAGTGGCCAGGAGAGACTGACTCTTCCTTCATCTCTTTCCTTTACAGCTCATCACCCAGGAGCCAAACCAGGGTGTGCAGTATGAATACTACCTGCCCTTGCGAGGACACAGCTCAGGTTACAGCTGGAGCTATGGCTCCTGGAGTGATTGCAGCTCTGCGTGTGGTGGAGGTAAGCGAGTGGAGGCACCTCACCATCAGCAGGCAGTATGCAGTGCACAGCCAGGATCCGAAAGGGAAGACCGTACATGCAGCCATCTGTTAGCAGCCCCTTACCCAGGGCTGTTCCATGGAGTGATTACGGAGCATTGGCGGTCACAGGAGGCTATGGTCTGTGGCTCCGCGATCAGGCAGGGAGGCACTGTTCTCTACGTTCTGTCCTCCATTGCCTTGTCCAGTCTCGTTTCTGTGTTCTGGGTGATGGAGCTCTCCTACTGCTTCCCTTGGGGGCTGTTTCCCAGATGGATCGATCTCTGTGTCATGGATTTCTTCCTGACGGGCAGCCTAAATTTTCTTTGGTTTAGCTTCAGCTCATTACCCAGAGTTCTGCCCCCCCCCCCAAACCATCCAAAATATGTCCTCTCCAAGTCCATCGATCTCCTTACTGTTCCACCTAATGTGACTGAGCCAGCAAACCTGTAGTGCTTCCATATGGTCCATCCAGCAGAGAGGCTGTCAGAGCTCCCATGAGATCATGCCATGTGTATTTCAACACACTTACGGATTCTAAATGAGAACCAGTTTCATGGTAAGCTGCGCTCCCGTCTGCCCTTTCTCACCTTGGTCACTGGTGGCCACTGCAGGGACTTACTTCTCTGGCCCATAATGAAAGTAGAAGGATGCTTCTGTAGAAAATGACACAGTCTCCTCTGCTGCTGTCATCCTGGAATAGGGATGCAGAGTTGCCCTTTTCCCCTGGGGCTGATACACTTTCATTCTGACATAGACCCAGCCCTGTGGGGCTGACCCACAGCTTTGCTATTTTAACATGTCTATGTGCTGTGGACAATAGACACAGTTACTAGAAAAATTATATATGGCAGAGCACACCCCTCAAGAACCGGGATTGGAATCCTGGTACTTCAGTTTCAGAAACACAGGGCACCATAGCCACCTATGCTAAAGGACAAATCCTCTCAGGTCTCTCTGACCTTTCCTGTAGGCCCAACTGCTGTTTCATTTAAGTGCTTATGTAGCCCCTCCCCGCAGTATTTGAGCTCCTCACAACTATTAATATTATCCTGTGGAGCAGGGCAATGCTATTATCCACATTTTACAGTTGGGGAGCTGAGGTACAGAAAGTCTGTGGAGGAGCTGGGACCTGAACCCAGGTCTCTGAAGTCCTAGGCCAGTGCCCTAGCAATAGGATCATTGATGGGGGAGCAGCTGATACAGAGAATCCTGGAGCTGCACCTGGCCCTGTTCCCTCAGCAACCGGCAGGTGATGTGGCAGCTCCAGATTACCTCAGAAATGTGTCATTCCCCAAACCATTGCATTTATATCCCTGTTATGGATGGGCCATTTTGATCAAAATATTCTTTTCTTCTTCTCCTTTAGGTTACCAATCACGCCTGGTGTTTTGTACCATAGACAATGAAGCTTATCCAGACTATATGTGCAGGGATAAACCAAAACCAGCCAATAACCAAACATGTGGTCTTCAGACCTGTCCCCAGACAAAAAGGTGAGCCATTCTCTCCCCATTTCTCTGGATTCTTCCACCCCTTTGTGAAGTTTCTTGAGACCCAGGATTGCCTTCAGCCTCCCCAGCTGCTACCCCTGTCTGGAGCTGTTGAAAGAAATTTACTTTTCACACATCAGTGGAAACAGATTTCCAGAGTACCTAGTGGTAGGAGATCCCTGAGCCGTAACTGGCAGAACTGTGATCAGTGGCTCTTAGCAGATATTTTCTAAAGTGACTACGGTGCTTAGGCACTTTTAAAATGTTTTACCCAAGAAGTGGGAAAGGATTTCTGTGCCCATAAGGAATGGACTCAACATGACCCGAGTCTTAGCCCTAAACAGGAGTTCTCATTTTCCTTAGGTAGAGTTGCTAGAGGTATTAGACCTAGCTGTAGTGGGGGAAGGAGGAGGAGTCACATTGGCTATGTCTACACTTGCAAGTTAGTTTGAATTAAGGAAGCTTAATTGGAACTAACCTAAGTCTTGGCCACACTAGGCTTTCATTAATTTGCATTAAGGGCTTCCTTAATTTGAACTAATAAATTTGATTTCTTAGTTCAAATTAACGGTTAATTCGATCCGTTAATTAGAATTAAGTCAAATGTGGCCATATTACTTGGAACTAACTGCTTAGTTCGAACTAATCGGCAGATTGACCTTCCTGCAACTGACTAATTTGAACTAAGCAAGTGCCCTGCATGGCCATGGCTAGTTCGAACTAGCATTTTAGTGGGACCATGCTAGTTCGAATTAAGTTAATTTGAACTAAAATGATTTCGAATTAGTTTGAATAATTCAAACTAGCTTTTGTAAGTGTACACATAGCCTTAGTGTTCATTCTTTCCTTCATTAAAGCTGCAAATATAAGGGCCAGGGAAGTTCATCTGCTGCATCCCTGATGTCCTGGCCCTGGAGAGGGCTGAGCCCTGTGGTCCCTCCTTTTATGGGGCTGTCAAGCTCCTGCTTCCATTACACTTCCAGTTGGTTCCCACATGGCTCTGACAAGGTATCTGCAGTATGTACCATTTTATCATCCTGATGTCACCTCCCTCCGTATCCACTGGAATAAGTGTGAAGCCTGTTGAAGTCCTTGGCTATGTCTACACTGGCAAGTTAGTTCGAATTAAGGAGGCTTAATTTGAACTAACTAAAGCCATGGCTACACTAGGCTTTAGTTAGTTTGAATTAAGGGCTTCCTTAATTCGAACTAATAAGTTCGAATAGGGTATTCGAACTAAGGGGTTAATTCAAACTAACTAGTTTGAATTAACCAATGTGGCCATGTTAATTCGAACTAATTTCTTAGTTCGAATTAACCGGCCATTGAAATCAATGAGGATCGCTAATTCAAACTAAGCAAGTGCTTGCTTAGTTCGAACTAACATTCTAGTGTGGCCATGCTAGTTCGAATTAAGCTAATTCGAACTAACTAAAATTAGTTCGAATTAGTTAGTTAGAACTAACTAATTCGAACTAATTTTAGCAAGTGTAGACATAGCCCTTGTGTTTTGAGGGCAACTGGAGGCTGGGGAACTTTTCTGCCTACACAATAGCCTGTAGTGTTAGAATTTTATATATTGCTTAAAGTCCTTTAAAACCTTTGTTCTGTGTATGAAGGATATCGTACATCTATCTGCCAAGAATGTGGAGCCACAGTGGGGCCCGGAGCTCTCAAGTGAAGAGGTAACAAGGAGGAGATAGAGATTATAGAAAGCAGAGTTTCACCTATTCTCTGGCCACTCTCCATGTAAAAATTCTGGTTGCTTGGTAAACCCCACTGGGTGTTTTCATCCTTGGTGATGGTCTAGGATGGTGCTTTGCTTTTGATTCTCACCCCCCTTAAATGATGGTGAAGGATGCTGGGTACTAGACAAGGGAGAGCTTTGTTCAGTTAGTGGTGAGCTCTAATGATGATTTGCTCTTCTGATGTGGCTGTTGGATGGGACAGTTCTTTGTATCTTTCTGCTTCTGATCCAAAATAAGTATTGCCATCTCTCTTGGGCAAGGTGGCTACTTTTGAAAATTTTGCTAAATTTGTCAAGATGATAAACTCATATAAAAGAAAAAGAAATGGGGTAGAAATTGGGTAAATCAGATGGTTTAATAACTGATCAGCATGCTAAACTTCTTTCGTTTCAACCTCAAGTTTCCTCTGAAGCTTTTCTTCTAACAACACGTACTCCAATATTGTGATGCTATGGCTATCCACCATGACACTGGGCCCAAACAGAACCAAAAAGGCAAAACTTGCCTCCTAACGAGTCACACTACTAATGGTTGAGTGGGTCTTACTGCCGTGTTACCCTCTGCAGTCAATATAGGACCCTCAGACGTCTTCTTTCTTAGCTTCAGTCTTGCAGGTCACCTCGGTTTACAGATGATCTGTGATGAATGAAGTGAGGCAGAAGATGCCTTGAGTGCCAGTTGCAAAAGTCTCTGGATGAATTTGGCCAATTATCATAAAGACCTTTTAATACATTATGCTGTGGCTTTACAGAGAACCAAAAAAATAGATTTTTTTACCTCCACTCTAGCATTCGTAAATTCTTGATCAGTGAATTTATTTGTAAAGGTTGGCAGCCTGGTTTAATCTCGGTGGTCTCTGCTTGGCTGCTGATTCCTGTTGTGAGGGAATTTCTAGTTATTTTGCAGATTTGGACTGTTATTTGCCTCAGTGACAGCAGAGAATTATATCTTGTGGACAACAAACATGATCTTTTCTACTCAGTTCTCATCCTGTGACACTCATTGAGATACTGGAGGTGTTGGGTGAATTTTTAACCACAGTCTGTGACATAGATCCATGTCCCACCTGTTTGCTAAAGGTCACTCGGGAAAAACTAAGTTCATTGTTGGTGGAAATTGTCACTGACTCCTTTGAAGAGTGCTAGTTGCCATCTGCTTTGAAGGATGCCTGCATACGCCCTTTGCAAAAGAAACCACTGCTTGACATTGACAATCTGAGCAATTATTTAACCACTTTTAATCTTCCCTCTTTTGGATAAAATAACTGAAAAGGTTGCAGTGAGATGCTTTCATATCTCCTTGTCCTTGTCAGTATGATTACAGACTTGTATATGGTGCAGAAACGTAACTTGTTCCAGTGGCTGGGTCCTTCCCTCCTTGTGATGGACAATGAATGTTCAGGCATCCATGCTCATGCTACTCAATCTATCAGCTGCTTTCGTTGCTGTTGATTGTGAGTTGTTGTTGGGTCCCTCTGTTTCTTCTTGGCCAAGAGGACTCACAAAGTTATATTGGTAAATTCCTCATTGACCTTGAAGGCATTCTTGTATTGGGTTCTATTGTGTCTCTTCTCTTGCTCAGTAATATTTGGGGCCGTTAGGGGAGTTAGTGAGGAGGATGGGTGGTGATGTTAGCTTGTGACCTAGTGGGGATGGCTGTGTCTGTTATGTAGTTTTCAGTGAGACTAGCACATGCATGTGAGTGAGCTGGCTGATGCTTAGTTTGGATAAGATGGAGGTGATGATGACAGGCTGGGGGGACAAGTAGAAGGCAGTGGCAGAAATTATATCTACCCTCTTGATGGATCAATGGAGATGTTAGAGTTGGAGCTCATTTGATTAAATGGGAGATACCTGATGGCAAGAAGTTCTCGATGCACACCCCCAGCCTCCAACTTTGAACTGCACAAACCATCGTGGTCCAAAATAACTCCTATCTGTTGTTCATCAAGGCATGCTCCAATGCCCATCGGTGTTCCCAGATGTAGGACTGGAGAATGGGTGGAAGGGGCTAGGGCAAGCTTTTCAAATTTTCATAATATGGACCTGTGATGGGATGCACATCTGTGCACCCCTGGGGCATGATCTATGTAATTTTTCTGTTCAGTTTTGCAATGTAATAGTGTGATTTGATGCCAAATAGGCTATGCCAGGTTCCTTTGTGAATGCTCGCAATATATTCTACATAATTACCCTGACACCATGTTTTCTACAGCAACATTTGTGTACAGATGTGAAGCATGTTACAGAGTTCAGACTCTCAGGACTATCTCTAGCACAGAGGCTGGAGAATTACATGAGAAAGGAGATGCATAGGCCCTCCTTGGCTCAGGGGGAAGTGAAGAGAATCTCACTGCAGCACAGGGTGAGGGGGACTGTCACGGAGTTTTTTGATAGTGGTCACTCCTGTTACATTGGTGCAGCGAGCAGGGTACGAACCTCCATGGGGAAACCTGTTGGATTTCAAGATGTGACAGGCTGCTCCCCAGATTCAGTCTGGTGTGCCAATATGACCCCTCGAACCCCACTCCTGAACCCCAATTCACCCCACCCCGCTGGGTGACCACTCACTCCTGAGTCAATCCACAACAGCCACCAGCGTGTGATTTGTCCCAGGCAGTGGGTGTAAATCCACTAGCCACACAGGTGTCAATCTCCAAGTGAGCGCTCCCAGCCCCAGATCCCACATCGGGAGCTACTGTCTTACAGGGATTGGGACCCACCCCCAATCACCATAGTCTCAAATTCATCCACTTAACAGAGAAGTGGATTGTGCCCAGCCTTCCACATCCACACCCTCTAAAGAGCTTTAGATAAAAACAAACACTAGTTTATTATCAGAGTACGAATTCAAGTGAGGAAATGGCCAATCAAGGCAGAATTGTACTATAAATGAGTCAGGAGTGACCACTACCAAATAAAAGGTATAAACTGCATACTAATCTAATATCTCTACCTAAACTGACCTCATAGTCCACGATTATGCGCAAGGTGTTCAGCTGTTCGGTGTTCTACAGCCATTCTCTGCCTGTTACTAGGCAGGGCCCAGATCTTGCTTGAAGTTGGTTGCAAGATGGAGTCTCCCAGGCCAAAGCCTGCAGCTTCTCTCCCAAACCATCTGTGTCTGTGTATTTTAAACTCCTGACAGTCCCTCCCCCTCTGTGCTGCTGTGAGATTCTCTTCACTTATACCTGAGCCAGGGAGGGCATTTGAATTCCCTTTGACATGTAATTCTCCAGCCTCTGTGCCAGAAATAGTCCTGAGAGTCTGAACCCTGTAACATGCTTCACACCTGTATACACATGTTGCTGTAGGAAACATGGTACAAGGGTAATTATGTAGAATATGTTGTGAGCATTCACAAAGGAACCTGGTATTGCCTATTTGGCATCAAATCACACAATCACATTGCAAAACTGAATAGAAAAGTTACATAGACCATGCCCCAGGATGCATGGATGTGCATCGTGTCACAGGACCTCGTCCTAATAGTAGGATTATCTTGCAGACCACTCCCTTCATGTCTGTGATCACCTACTATCTCTGTGGCAACTATTGAAAGTGTTCACATAAGAAAGTATTTGTCTAGTGAATTTTAAGCTTCTTTTAATGCAAGTCACCAAGGACATAAGCCAGCACCCCATGACAAGCAAGCTGTCCACTGAGTGTTCGCAAGGGGGCCACACCCCACAGTCTAAGAATGGCTTTGAGGCAGAAAAGGGATTTTGTTTGTCTATACTGTAATTTGTGGCTGGAGTTTGGTAGGTGGTCAGGTTGATTGCATTGCTTTTCTTTGATTGTTTGGTCCCATATGTGATGTTTTCATGGACAGGACCCTAGAACAATGGAGAGATGCCTTTTTCCCCCCTCTTCCCTTTAGAAATAAATAAATAAAAGATGAGGGCTCGAGGGGAACCCATGCAGTCACGGAGTGGTTCCACGGAACTGCACCATTGCTCACTTGCTCTATGCAGCAATTGTTATTGTTCATGTTTAAACTCACCTGTAACATTACTCCAGTTACATTTGAGTTTCCACCTCTAGTAATGTATTGGTGATAAGCTCCACACAGCCTGCTATAGCAAAACTCACTTAACACATTGTCAGCTGTGTCAGCATCTGTTACTTTAATGGCTGCCTCCTTGACATGCAGATGTCATGAACTACTGTATTTCAAATTGCCACCTTGGCCAATTTTCTTGAGTGGGAGACAAAAAATACGATCTTGTCATGCTATGATGGCCCTCTGTATCTTCCTTT
Source organism: Pelusios castaneus (assembly GCA_007922175.1). NCBI lineage: Eukaryota > Metazoa > Chordata > Testudines > Pelomedusidae > Pelusios > Pelusios castaneus. The sequence goes on along the minus strand of ML685785.1, from coordinate 377,907 downwards.
CTTTCTATTGCTGATGTCACAACACAAAAAGAGACTTTTCCCCAACTAGTTGAACTGGGGATTTCAGGGTTAACCCTGGCCTTTAGGGCACCAGCTGTGATACAGCAAGCCCCATGTACGGGGACTTGTTTGCTACCCCTGTTTGTTCATTGGTTCTGCACGGCTTTCTGTTATCTACAGCTGGAAAACTGGAGAGTGGGAAGCCTGCTCAGCCACCTGTGGAGGAGGTACCCAGACTCGCTTGGTTTACTGCCTGTCATACAATGGACAAGGCTCCCAGGGGGTGGTGGATGATACTGAGTGCATGGCCTTTGCAGAGCAGCCCCGCAGAACACAGCCCTGCAACATGCGGCAGTGCGCAACATGGAGCATAGGGCCCTGGTCAGAGGTGAGTTCACACACTGAATGTAACATACACATCTGACAACCACTGTCTTAGCTGGCATACCAGGGACTGAATCCGGGACCTTCAGAGCTAGAAGTGTGAAATGCTACAGTGAGAGCTAAAGAGACAGGATCTCCAGTTAGACTGTATCCTGTGCAGATTGGGCAGGGAACTGTAGAACATACTCTGTGTAGACGGAGTACCAAATCCTGTCTTGAACCTTGATCTCCAAAGATATTGCACTGAACCGGCTGAACTCTGCCCAGAAACAGTGAGTTGGATTGTCAGTGCCTGGGTGTATTTGTGTCTCCATAAGGGGGAACTCTTTGAACCTCTTGCATGTAGGCCTGCAAATCCTAGCCTCATAGAAAATAGAGAGATAGTATACCTATTTGAAATCCTAGCCTCATAGAAAATGGAGAGATAGTATACCTATTCAGTCGTGTGTCCATTTTCAGTGCAGGGCTGAAATTTATTCTCTGGAACTATGTTCAGTCCAACAGTGCATCCTGACAACATTTATTGTTGCTGTGTCGTGACATTGTATGCCTGAAATGTGCAGTGCCATGCAGGGTGACCGTATGACATTCTTGGCATTGCAATTCCTGAAAAAGACTCAGGATTATACGTTTGTCCTGAAAGATGCCGGAAAAACATATGAATATGTAGACTGTGCCACAGATTCCAGAATGGTTTGGATACCAGGAGTCATGACAGTGTAATTAACAGAGGAACCTGGCATTGAAAAATTATATAAATGTACTTTCTAGCATAGTGGTTGCAACACAACTCCACCCTGTGGAGAAAGAGACGGGTTCCTTTTCTCCCTCTCTCATCAGGAAACAGATGATGAGCCAGACTGTTGAGCACTTGAGTGGGACAAGATCTTTGGGCTGGGGATCTGGACAGCACAATGGCCCTACACCCTCTTTCCCGCTCTAGAATCTTTATGATGATTTCTGGCACTCACAATAATAATAACCTGTAGCTCTTGTCTATCACTTTGTATCAGTAGATCTCAAAGCACCTTACAGAGGAGATCATCAGTGAAGAAACTGGGAAGTATAGTGACTTGCCCAAATTCACCTAGCAAGCTAATCACAGAGTCAGGAATAGGATCCAAGTCCCAGGCCAGCGCCCTAGTCCTCAGGCTCCATTGCCTCCTATGCAGCCTAAGAACTATGGCATCCCCGTAATGTGTGTTTTAGCTGCTTCTCCGATGGTTGTTCATACTGTACGCTTTTACAGCGAAAGTTTATTTTAAAATCAGCGAGCAGAGCCAGAAAACCTAATGGTACCTAGCTGTGTGCCCTATAACAATCAGGGCTCTTCTTGCAGTGCTCAGCTAGCTGTGGGGAGGGCGTTCAGACCCGAACTGTCACCTGCAGAACAGAGTTGGGATCTCAGACTCAAGACTTCGCCTGCCTGACAGACCTTAAACCATCCCTCAGCCAGCCCTGCATCAAGGAGAATTGCATCCAGGAAATTGGCTGGCACATTGGAGACTGGGGCTTGGTAAGTGTCACAGCCTTGTGGTGCTCTGTCATCAGTTCACTAGTTCTTGTTTAGTGTTCTCACATTTGTGCTGTGATTGAATTGCTCCACATGTTGGGTGTTGAGGCTGGGAGCACAGTGCGCTTCATTATCAGCTCCCCGGCTCACTGGCACAGCATGATCTGTTTGATTGGCTGCTTGCTTTCTTTGGGTCTGCTCCAAAAATAAAACTTCGGGGAGGGAAACTAACATTTCAGTGACTGACAACATGCAGCCGACACACTGAAACAACCCACTTCTCTTGCTCAGTAATTCCCATTTTTGTGACACCATCTCAATATCACGGCACCCATTCGAACATGGCAGACAAATTATGATGTGGGGTCCATCTCTAATGGGCTGGACATCATGTTTGGTGAACTGAAATATGGTTTTTAAATGGTTCAGGGTAACCCGGTTTAAACAGAGGGTTGCCTGCCCTTAGGAGAGGGCCGAACTGTTTAGTGTGACTCGTGGCCAGGATCAACACCAAAGCTAGAAGGCAGTTTCCCAAACTCAGTTTTGCCCCACACATGCTAGCTGAATTCGTATCTTTTAAGGCAGTTCAGGCTAAGCACAGTTCCTGGCACCAGGGGATCTTAACAAGTCCTTTGTCTTGTTCTGTCTGGTGCATAAGGGCTGGGCATTTCGGTTTGCTTGCCTAATTTTGAAAACAGCATCCTGTATCTGATGAACGGCAAGAAATACCTTGCTGGGACAGACGTGTTACACAAATGCTTATTCCCCATCCCCCAACTTCTTTTCTCAGCTGCTGCCAGTCCCTCCCTGCCCCCCCTTTCTTTCCTAGGAAAGGTGGCAACGCCAGCCAGTTATGTTCACCAGAGCCACCAAACCTGGTTGGCCCCATTGGTGATCGAATTCAGGGCTGGGGTGCGTGAGAACTGTGCCGAGCAGGGCCGGGGAGCCCCAGTAACAGTGGAATTGCTCCTAGCCACGTTCAGCCTTCAGTGTTGGTCACACCGTTATTCACCAGTGCTTTGACATGTTTTCCTGGCTGCTAGCCATGTTCCTGGCCAGCATGCCAAGCTTGTGGGGCTACCGTGTTCCATCTCCCTGCGCTCTCACCTCCTATTTCTGCCCTAGTGTTCGAAGAGCTGCGAGTCAGGCATCCGAACACGCCAGGTCATCTGTGCTGATGGCGATTCCAAGTTCTACCCCCCTGAGACGTGTGAGGCCAGCCAGCCACAGATCCCAGCCAAGCTGGGAAGCTGCAACATACAGCCCTGCTACCTTCCACAGCGTAAGTGATGTTACTAGACGTCCAGGTTTTCCTAGGATGTTCCTGCTTTTCAGTAAAAATTCCCAGGTCCCCCTGCCAGCTGGGCTGATTTTTACCCCACAAAGCCATTGGACCCACTCCTGATTTATCAAGTATGTTTTGCTTCAAGCAACAGCAGCCTAAAAATGGCCCCTGAGTTAGTTACCTAAAATCACACAGAGCAGCCAGTGTCTCATCATTGTTAAGCAGTGTTAACCGAAGGCATCTCTGTTAATCCTCATTGCCACCTCACTGTCCCATGTTGGGCCGTTCATTTTTCCACACTGTGAGAGATGGATTCTGTGCGCTTGAATATTGCCCCTCCTGGCCTGAAAGCAAAAGGTTGTAGTGGTGCCTGCTGTCCACAGCTGAGTCATCATGGCAGATCCATGATTTGCCGTGGGTCAACTTGTTGTCTGGGTAAGGAGCGTCTCTCCCTTCTCTGGCCTTATAGGAATGTAGCAGTGGATTATATAGGTTGACAGAGAATGATGCCAAGCTCCTCCCACTCTGGGTCCCCAGGAATTGGAATAATTTTGGGGACACTTTATCCCAATCTGAATATTGCTTCCCCTGCCCAATCCCCTGGCACAGGTGAATACAATCCCCTGTGTACACTAGTCTAACCCACTGCCTATATTCTGGGAGCGCTGATGGTACTTCTCCATCTCCTTGCAGAGGTCCCCAGTATGCAGGACACCACAGGCTATGACATCAGCCGACAGTCTTTGCTGATCCGCTACCTCCCAGACAGTGCCAGTACAGGTTTGGAAGTCTTCTGTTTTCTTTCGTTGTTTCCTTTTTACTGTTTTCTTTATTTCCTTTCTTTATGTGGCTTCTAGGGGTTTCCAGGAATCCTGGGATGAGGAACAATGTATGGATATTTTTACATCTCTAGTGAATTGTATCTAAACACCAATTCACAAAAGAACATATATACATATGCACAAATCCTAGGGTTTGACGTGGAGGGCATTGGTATAAGCTAAATAAAATGCTTCCTTGGCAGCCGTGTCTAAGAGCTCACCAGGAGAATAAGGAGTTTACTATGGTCTTTTGCCAGCAGGCCAGTCCCAAACCTTTCTGCGCCACTTGCACTATTTCTCCCCATCTCATCTCTAGAAGATAAGAGTCCCCCTGTTTCTGCTCTGTTGTGTGCTTCAGGCATCTGTAGATTTTACATCTGACCCAGAACCCCAGAATCTTTGAATTGGCAGCTCCAGGACCTCATTGTGAACCATTACTGCAGTCAATGCAAAAGTGTCTGACGAAGTGGGATTTTCTCCCATGGAAGCTCATGTGATAAATAAATTTGTTAATCTTTAAAAGGGCCACAGGACTCCTTGTTTGTTTTGGGAGCTAAAGGCACCCAAACCGGGAACCCTCCTTTAGAGGAGGAATGAAACAGTCGGAAGCCTCTCAGGTGTGCTACTAAGCTGGATGGGTTGGTAGAAGGAAGGTAGTAGTCAGCAAGTGATTTGAGGTGACTGATGCCATATTCAGGTTTTACTAAGGTCATCATTCCAGTGAAGGCCAGTCCTTGTGTATTGAGGAACTTGCTAAACACTTGCTCTCAGTCACTTTATAAAAAAATGTATTTTGAGGGGGAAAACTGTCCCTACGATGTAGCTAACATTGTCTTCTGGACTAGTGTGAGGACAGAAATTATGTAGTTAGAGGTTATTTCTTAAGGGTATTAGCAATAACATGTTAAGGTCGTTTGTTAGCACGTTTATTTTGAATAACCAGAATCCAGTAAAAACGATAACCAGTGCTCCAGTCAGGAAGTTTCCTGTGACTTTCTCTCAAGTGAACAGGTGCTAACAAGTCTGGTCTTAGACTCCTATTGATGTTGTTTGAACAGAGGTAGAGGAAGCATGGACTGGATTTTGATGCCCACCTGAAATGGGCTGCATGCATTAAGGAATTTTTTTTTTCAGTCTATAGAGATGAAAGAACAATCCAAGGTAGCTCTACACGCCACCAGCTCCAGCCCAATGAAGACCATAGCTCAAACCTCTTGCCTCTTCGTTGGGAATCGCACTCAAGTTCTTCAGGATCCCAGCAGATAAGATCCCATCAGGATATTGCCATAGGGACTGGCCCTCGGGGCTGCAGCCAGAGCCCTCACGGTTGTTGCTTAGATGGCCACACTCCAGCTTCTGGCCCCTTTGGACAAGGCTGTCCTTTCAGCACATGCCATCAGAGCAGGTTGGATGAAACAGTGGGGTTTGGGCTGGAGGAACCACCCTCTCTGACGCAATTGATGTTTACAGATTGTCTTTGTTTGGTCAGGGTCCAGATAGGACAGATTTTGCAAAAGCTCTTTGTTTTTTCCTTGTAGGTATGGCTGCTGCACTGATGGAATATCAGCTGCCCAGGGCCCCAACAATGTGGGATGCCCCACTGTTTATGTGAGCAGGAACAATCCCATTGCAGCTCCCACAGCAGTAAGTGGCAGAACTCCTCCAGAACTGTTTGCTAGCAGTGCTGAGATCGGGTTGAAATAGCCCATTGTTTTAGGGTTTGGATCTGGCCCTGGTGACTGAGGGTTTTGGCTCCTTTTGTGCTCCTTCTTTTATGTCTCTTGAAAATAACTCTGGGGAAGTGATAATGGGAGGATGCTAGACGTAAACTAAGCCAATGTCCTATTTGCTGCCACTCAGGGAGACCCTCTGGAATTCCTTCTTGACCTGGGTGAGGGTGGTGGTGGTGTCTGTGCTGTGGAGTGGAAGTCCCTTGTTTGGGGAAGAAATTCAGTATTCCTTATTATAGGATACTGAATCAAACTCCCACTCTCAAGGCAACCGGAAATCAGCAGTACAGCATGTGGAAGGGAAAGTATTTGATTGTTATGCCTGTGCCATTCCATGAAGCTATCTTGGATGTGGTTGATTTTTTTTCTGAGAAAGTAAGTAGATAGGTCTTTGCAGCAGGAGACCTTGTGCAACTGTATAGTGACAGTTTGGGTTAACAAGATGATTCGTGGTCCAGAATAGGTTAGTGCGGCATGCCAAAATGCAAATAACAGGGGGCAGGATGGCTTGGGTGGTATGGAGAATTTCACTTCAACATTGCCCATTCTGATCTAGCCTAGGTAAATAATGACTGAAGTTCCATACCATTCAACTTTATGATGGCCAAGGTAACACGCGACAGTGATCTCCATCCCATTCCTTGTGGGCGAGGGACAGCATCATCGGGTCCCCTTCTGTGGCTGTCTCAGCAGAGTAGCCAAGGGCAGAAGTGGCCATGGAGAGGCATGTTGGTGGGCAGCATGGGAGGCTTGCAGTACCACCGACTGTATTGTGTCTGTTCTGGAGATAAGCAGAGAGAACCTCTAAGCTCCAGAGCTGTCAGACCCGCTCCCCTTACAGGCAGGACATTTACTCGTAGAAAATCAGAATTGTGAGCTGCTAGATCAATCCAGTGGGCCGGTTGTGTGTGATTTCTCACATGTGCAGCAGCTGTATCCTAGCAGTAACTGCACAGTAACTTTTGGCTCTCAATTCCTTTCACTCAGGCAAGCCAAGCTTTGTCCCAGCAGGACCCGTCTGATGAGTGCCGAGGTTCTAGGTATGGCTGTTGCTATGACAACACTGCTTCAGCTTCAGGGCCTCAGGGGGAAGGATGCCTCAATGCACCCAGCCAATGTGAGTGGTATTTTCGTTTCCTGCTTTAGAAATGTGCCTTCACTTAAGGCAAAGTCCTACAGAATTTCATAGAAAATGCTGTGCTTTTGTAGGGTTTTTTCCACTGGTCCTTTGAAATGTAATAAAAAAATTATCTCTTTGCAACAGCATTTTGTATGATGGTTGGAGAAAAAACATTAGAGAAATTCCTGTCACCACTACTAACTTTTTATAGAATCCTATAGACTTCATCTCTGTTAGTGTCTATAGAACTTCCTCATAAGGAGCACTTAGCTTCCCCAGGCCAGCACTCACTCATGCATCCCTGTTTGCATTGCTCCTGGTCAGCTGCCATGACAAGCCAGGAGTCATCCTAGTTTCAGTGAATCATATTCTACCCCCAAACAATCCATATTCTACGCCCTGTGTGGTTTCAGGGCTATAACCAAGGGTAGAACATGTCACACTGGGAATGAATTGAGGTTTTAAAGCCACATCTCTGAGTGGGGGCACTGCAGAACCACGGTGCCCCAGAACAAGGGCCAGGGAGATTGTGTCATTCTGTGTGTTCTTCTAGCAGCGGGAGGTGTAGTGTGCCCCATTAGATCCTCAGAACCATCCATACTTGGCAGAGTAGTGTAGGGTGTGCGCTATTCCCTCGCTTTCCCCAACTCCCTTCTTGGTGCACGTGAGCCACCATTGGGAGCCCTTCTCCCAGTGACCCAAGGGACAGGACAGCTTCTCGATCATTCCTCCACACTCACTTGCAATCAGGGAGGAAGATGGTGCTATTTCCATTTTACACATAAGGAACTGAGCATGGGAGTGTCTTTCTCAAGGACACCCAAGGAGTCAAGGGCAGTGTTAGGAACAGCACCCCATCTTTTCCCTCCTTATTGGGTGTGTGACCCAGGAGCTCATTCTACCTCCACTGATGAGATCCTGGCTAGCGTGGTGATGAAGTTATCAGTGCTTTCTCCTCAGTAGATAAGTGACTCCAGGACTGAACCCCCACGATCACGTCTCTCTCTTCTGCTGTTTGTCGGTAGCTTATCCTGTCAAATGTCTGCTGCCCAGTGCCCACGGCCCCTGCACAGACTGGACCATTCGCTGGTACTTCGTAACCGCTGCCGGCAAGTGCAACCGATTCTGGTACGGGGGTTGCCATGGCAACACAAACAACTTTGCCTCGGAGGCGGAGTGCGTGAGGGCATGCCCACGCTCCATGGAAACAAGCAGTGCAGGGCACCAGCACCACATGAGGACTTTGCACTTCTCTTCTGGCTCCCACCGACGAGAGGGAGAGGGCCAGGGACAGCCGCAACCATCTGCAAGAGGGACTGGGATTCATAGCCAAGGAGAAGGAATACGAGAATCCTTCCACTTTGCCCAGCCTGGGCCTGATAGCCATACAGCGTGGCAGGACAGAGGGCTGAACCACAGGGAGGATGGCTGGCGAAGGACCATGAATGTGGGTGCACTGCCAGAGTCTTCACAGAGGATTGGCACATGGGCTAGCTCGCACTGGGGATCTCATCATGCTGCAGCTCCTGGGGAAAGGAGGATGGACCAGGCAAACCAGCTGCATGGGCGGGGGGGAGCAGTGGTGTCTGGGCACACTGAGAGGCAGCTGACAGTCAATGGGCAGGTAGTGCAGCATGAGCGTGAGCAGTGGCCGAGTACCTCTGGAGCAGACACTTCTGGGGTTGATGGACCTGGGCACCGAGCCTCACCAGATTCCACCTTGCAACGAACCTTGTACAGGTGAGGCACTGAGAGCTTATTCCACAGGGGAAAATGTTTTCCAATCTAGGACTGATTGACTCTCCTGAAATGTCCCACTACGCATCAGTTACACCAGTGTCCCTGTGAAAAGCCAGGTGTCCAGACCCTAGGGATGTCCAGAACCCATTTTACCTTTTCTGGGCCCAGGTATGCACACCCCCATACAGCCATGGGTTTGAGTGGAAGTACTGGGGGTGTAAGGACTGCAGGATTTGGTCGTTAATCTCCATCCTTTATATCTAGAGGGGGCATTTTTCAGGGATCCCTGTGGGCCAGCTCCCGTTTAAACCAACAGGAGTTGTGCTTGCTTACACCAGGGAGGAATTTGACCATTGTGTAAGTTCAAGCCCTTATTTTGGCACTGAAGGGGTGCGGCAATGGTTACTTCTAAAGACAGAGCTGTAGCCAGCTGATGAACACCCCAAAGGTCAAAGGGAATTGGATGTAGGGATTTGGTTCTGTCTTCAGAAAGTTTGGTGTTTCTGGGGACCTGGAATCAGGTTTCATTTAGTTCTCCCAGACCCAGACTAAGGCCTTGTCTACACTAGAAAAATAAGTCAACCTAACATAGGTCAACTTGTAGCCTTACTGGGGTGGCTGATATCCACATTGCCCTCCACAGGTTGGTGGAGAGCATTTCCACCGACTAAAGAGGCAGTGTGAGTTGTTGAGAGCCCTCTTAGCTCCCTGCCGGGAGCCCCACAGGCTCCTGGGTTTCTGGTGGCCTTTTCCTTGCCACAAGCCAGCCCTGGGCTTCTACCCTCTCCATTCCCACTGGGAGTGGACAAAGCAGACCAGCAATTCTCACCCCTAAGAAGTGGGTCCCTGCTTGCTCTGAACCTGGCTGGACTTCTCGCCCAGTTCCCAGCTGTGCGTGGAGACCAGCTGCTTAGCTCTCAGGGGGACTTTCTTGTCAATTTTACTGCTTGGAGCAACCCCCCACTAGATGTAGGGAACAGTGTCTACACAGAAACACTTCCTCACCCCATCTGTGCAGACATTAGCCCTGCATCTCTAGTTGAAGTGACTTTATTACAGCATAGCTGGGGAATTACATTGGTGGGAGGCACATTTATTCTGTACACCAATGTTTTGTCAACAAAAGCTAACTTTTCTCTGCAAAACTCCCCAGCATAGAGCAGTCCTAAGGCGTTTTAGTCATCTCTGACTCTACCTCATCGACTGGCCGGCCACAGCATTCAGCTTGTCAAGGGTGGCCTCCTCCCTGAATTGGAGCATGCAGGATCTCCGGGCTCTAGTGCTGTAACTGAGTGACATGGACCCCTGGCTTGTGCCTTAGCTCACTTTTGTGGAACTCCCATCCTGTACTTAAGGCAGTGGTACCCAAACTTTGTGTACCAAGCCTCCCCTTATCTGTTTCCATGTCCACCTCCTCTTCCCCCCAGCTGGGACTGGGAGCAGGGTTGCTGTTCAGGGGGCTGCAGATAGGGCTGGGAGCAGAGCCATAGTGGCTGGGTGGAGGCAGGCACTGGGGCTGGACATTGTGGCCACGGTCATTCCCAAAGCAGAGCTCAGGGCAGAGTGGGTCTGGGAGGCACTCCCTTCCCTGCCTCCCATGGGAGCTGGCCCAGGCCTAGCCCTGGCCCCGTGAACATGCCTTCACACCTCCCTATGGGGGCATGCTCCACTGTTCGGGCACTTCTGCCTAATGTCTACAGTGGAGCTAGAGGTGTGATTTCCAGCTTGGATAGTCATACTTATACTAGCTCTGGATGAGCAAGCGTGCTAAAAATAGAAAAGTTAGCTACAGCAGTGAGGGGCGTAGCTGCAGCTGTACATACGTAGGGTTTCAACTTGGATCATATTCAGGCATCGAGTCCTTCCTCCCACGTAGGCTACGTTTCTATGGTTAGCACACAAGCTCAATCAGTTACTGTCTCTGCTGATGTTGGAAATTACACCTCCAGTTTCAGTGTAGATACACACTTAGAGAAACCAGAGACCGGGTGGGAGAACGAGAGATGGACATGGAGTGAAATCAGTTTGCTCTCTCTACAGAATCCTCCTGGAAGGAGCGGAGTTCTCCATAGTGGAGGCAGCCTTGGGACAGACCATTCATCTTCTCTGCAAGACAGGTGCTTCTCCCTTCCCTAGAATTGAGTGGAAGAAAGATGGGAAACTAGTATCGTCTGACAGGTAAGCTTAACCCCATTGGTCTCGTGGCACAATTCTTGTTCTTCTGCCCATCCCGCATGCTCCCACATGCTCTGCCAAATCTTTTTTTCAAAGACAAATTCTTAAAAACAATACAAACAAACCAAATAACTTGGTGAACTAGAAGAGCCCCTCCTAATGGAAGCCCACCACTAAGCGACGTCAGACAGGCCTCACCCTACCAGGTGTTTGATGTGGTGTGATTGAACACTTGTTATCAGATCACATCGCCAGCTTTCAGCAACATCATCCAGTTCACAAATGGTTACGCAAGTGAGTTTTGAGTACAAAGTCCTTTTCAGTGGTGCTGGGAGAAGTTTTGAGTTGTTCTAGAAGTTCATGAGTAGCCAACCCCCATATACCTTGGAATAGCTTACTGCTATTAGATTGCAGCTCATGCCATTAAAATTGATTTGTTTTAGAAAAACTCTTCTTAAATCTCAGCTTTACAGGGTTTTCAGGGGAACGAGCTGTCTCCTGCAGCAATTTAGTCACTTTCTATTGTAAACCTAATGTAGGACTGTTGAGCAGTTAGTTCCCACCTTTGTTTTGCACTGACTGAAAAGTGGCTGGAGAGTCCCACACAACTGCTAAAAAGGCAGCTCGGCATTTCAGGGGCGGGAACAGTTTAAAATTGTCAGTGTTTCCTCCATTCTCTTTGTTTCCCACCTCCATTTCCTCTTTTGACCTCTGGGTGAGAGAGGTGGGAAGAGCCATTCAATAGCCCGGGAAGTTTTGTTTTCCAGCGATGAGGACCCAGAGGGACATTTACCGCAGGGAGTCCATTGCAGCTGTGACATAAATGAAAAGGCCCATTGGCCAATCAGTGTGTGGCTTTGGACAGTCAGTACCCATGGTCTGGTTCTCATATGTAATTGCCTGTGTTCCATCTCTAGGCATGCCTACCAGTCTGACAGTTCCTTGGTGATCACCCATGTCAGGGCAGAGGATGCTGGGACTTACATGTGCATAATTTCAAATGGGAAGATGGAGAGCAGACGGATTCAGCTAAGGCTCAAAGGTGACTTGTTATCTTCCATTTAAAACCAGAACTTGAATTCTTCTTTCTCTCTTTTTAAGAACCAGAGCAAGTAAAGTCAGTTGCAGAGGCAAACTTGGAACGTCTCTGAGTAGATTTAGCCACATACTCTACTTAAATGTACACCCAGCACACTGGAGCTGGACAATTTTGCCTAGCAGTACCCAGAGGGAGGGTGCACATCTCTGTGGACCTAGCCCCTCCTCTGGCCATATATGGACAGTGCCTCCCCAACCCCCTCAATTCTGTTTCATGGTTCATGGATAGCATTGGAGCTCCATGCGGAGTTTTTCATCTCACGGTCTTGGTCTCACAGTTTGAGAGACTCTTTCTTGTATAAAGTAGTCAGTGCAGCATAGTGTTCATATAATAATTGGAGTAGTTGGATGCCCTCACTCGGATTTAGGTGTTGTCCATCATGTGGGGAGGCCAGCCCCTACAGTGATTCCCCCCCACAAGGTGATTGTCCTCTCTCAGTGAAGGATACATTAAAGAGTGTTGCTCCATCTGCAAGTTCATAGAATCATAGAATAATAGGGTTGGAAGGGACCTCACAAGGTCATCTAGTCCAACCCCCTGCTAAAAAGCAGGACCACTCCCCCTAAATTATCCCAGCCAGGGTTTTGTCTAACCGAGCCTTAAAAATCTCCAGAGATGAAGATTCTACCACCTCCCTAGATAGCCCATTCCAATGCTTCACCACCCTCCTAGTGAGAAAGTTTTTCCTAATATCCAACCTTGACCTCCCCAGCTGTAATTTGAAACCATTGCTCCTTGTTCTGTCCTCTGTTACCCTTGAGAACAGCCTAGCTCCCTCCTCTTTGGAGCAACCCTTCAAGTAGTTGAAGGTTGCTATCAAATCCCCCCTCAGTCTTCTCTTCTGTAGACTAAATAAGCCTAGTTCCTTCAGTCTCTCCTCATAAGTTGTTCACAAAGTTGTTGTTCACAAAGAGGATACAGCTGCCAAGAGACCTGTGGATGGAGCAGGTCATGAGGCCCACCTTGGCACTGAGGCCCTTTTCTGATTGACAGTCACCTTTGGATCCAGCAAATGAAGCTTCTTTGTGTTCAGGCCCTCATGTTCTTCCAAGAGGGAGAGGGAGTCATTATCCATCCTCTGGTACAATGAGGACGAGGTCCCATAAATGAATCAGCACCATTCCCATACTTGGGTAGACTCCTCGTTGATTTCTGAGAGAAGTGCTGACCAGCACTGTCCTCCCTCAGCATGCAGGATGGAGCAGCTCCATGTAACTGCTCCTTGATACCATGTTGAGAGCAGCCAGAGCCAATACTTTTGACTCCTGTTTCCAGCCACAGGGCATCCATCGAGTCCAGTATCAATGACATCAGCATCTGCACCGATGGTCTCCACACTGGCAACATCAGACCTCCTTTGCCTCTGGGACCAGAATCTCCACTGGTTCAAGTCTTTGGTGGTGCCATCGCTTCTACCACCTCATTCTGTGTTTGCCCTATGCACCTTTTGGACATGTCTTGGAGCTAGTGTACTCACTGGTACTACAGCTTGCACCACCAGGGCCTCAGACTGTAGCATTGTGGCCAATGCTTGACCAGCACTGTACATCTTTTGGCACTGTCATTGTCTTGGTGGCAGATCCTTTCATTGACTTGAGTCCCACCCTTAGCTTCAGTACCAGCCTCTCTCCTCTTACTAGGTGGGAGTGTTTCTTATTTGTTACCTCTAGAGCTGATCCCCTCATTCCTCTTCAGCATTGACGTCACGCCAGTATTGGGCTTCAGCCGAGTCTGATTGTTTGTTTGCTGTTGAGGCGGGATCCCCTGTTGTCATCAGACAAACTCCAAGACTCATTAAGATCTAGGTTGTGGTCATCCTCCTCTCATAGTCAGATTGGCACCAGAGATCACCCTTGGTTGCCATCAGTTGTCTCATTGGGAGTTCCCTAACCAATGCTTTTCACCCTAGTGGAGAGTTGACACTCCTCTATCCTTTCCCTTCGATTCCAGCCATTCTACAGATCATTATCATGATGAGTTGGGCGTAGTCCAATTTCATCCTCATTGCTCCAGCATAACTGAGATAACGTTTGTTCTCTAACCTCCTCACATTGTTGATTCAGCTTCTCATATCCCTTCCTGTTTATCCTACTCCAGCATCACAGTCAGGTTTTGCATCCATCACTCAGCTCCCAGCATCTCACTGCATGGATGTGGCGTGGTTAGATGAGGAAGATGAACATTATTTGGAAGCAGTCTGGCAAGTTTTGCTCAATAGTAGGAAGCCCTCTATCAGAGCTGCCTATTCAGCCAAGTGAGATGGTTCTTGATATGATCATTAGCCTCTGGAGTTCTTCCAAAACTGGCTTATGTCCAGGACAATTTGGAGTATGTATTATACCTTCAGTCCTCTGATCTTCCACTTAGTTCATTGAGACTCCATGTGGCAGCAATTGCAGCATTTCATCCCCCCATCCATGTGTAGTCGGTGTTTTCAAACCACATGGCAGTGAGGTTCTTGAAAGGAGTCACTCATTTCCATCTGCCAGTTAAAGAGCTGATTCCTTTGTGGGACCTTAGGCTTTTATGAGGCCTCAGTTGGAACTCTGGTCACTTCTTCTTTCCCCCTTCTGTGTCAGAAAACTGCCTTCCTTGTGGTGATGTTTGCAAGGAGGGTGGGTGAATTGCAGGCTTTAATGATGATGGCTCCCTTCCACAAAATTTTCTGAAGGCAAAGTAACCCTGCAGCCACACCCTAAGTTTTTATCCAAAGTGGTTTCCCAGTTTCATTTGAAACAAACTGCGTATTTACTAATATTCATCCCTCAACCACATTCAAGCCCAGACTAAATATCTTCGCATATTGGATGTCAGGTGATGGTTAACTTTTTATCTGGATAGGACCAAACCTTTCTGCTCCTCATCTCATTTATTTGTTTCATATGCAGCCCTCATGAAGGGTCAAGCAGGCTCTTCATAAATGATCTCCAAGCGTAAAAGTTCCTCTATTATGGCAGCATGTGAAGTAACCCAAGCTACACCTTCACCAAGGGCGCATACTCATTTGCAAGAGCCCAGATAATATTGATGGCCTTCCTAGGTGACAATCTGATGTTGCAGGGCTGCCACGTGATCCTCTGTGCCTACGTTTACAAACCACTATGCGATCACTGCTGCACCCAGAGGCCCACTTCCAATGAGCACTGTAAAAAGCACAGCTGCCTCTGCTCGAAGTAGAGCTGTAACTGTTCTTGGAGACATGATGCAGATGTGTACTGTGTGACCCACCCTTCGTTCCCTCTGCAGCAGAGTCTGGACTTGTGACATTCAGAGCACAGGGCGTGTGGGTGGGTTTGGGCCAGTGCTGCCAGGGGAGGGAGAAGGGCTGCAGGGCGTGAGCCCCACCACTAGAGGCACTGGGAGGTGACGTTCTCTGGCTCCAGCATGTTGTACCGGTGCACACACCTAGTTAGAATACACGTATCCCAGCCATAAGAACAAGTTACAGGTAGTAAGTTGTTCTTTTCCTCCACTGCAGAGTTGCAGGGCTACCTTCTTCTGTGGCGGTATCCACAGCCTGCTGAGTGCCAGCCATGATCCCAGCAGAATGTGTCCACAACGCAGCGCTGGCCAAGTGTTAGCCGAATGCCAGCCGTGAGACTGAAGCAGTACACTCAACTGGAGCAGTGACTTGCCAGATGCAGTCACATCTCCAGCCGGGCCAGCCGCGCTACACTTGAAGCCTGGAGTGCCAGCTCCCCTCCCCTAATGCTTTACTGGGTGGAAAGAAGGCAGTCAAGAAGGGGAATCCTGCAGGCCATGGCTGCCGGTCTGGTCCTACACCATAGCACGTTATGTGCTCTATCCGGACAGAACGATCCGCTTTGACTCTTGGGGCCTGTGAGAGATGCCAGAGTTTTCCCCAGCATGGGCCTCGTGGATGATGAACTATTTACTGTTTTTTTCCATAAAGTGCATTATAAAACAGTGACTAGCTTTATAAAAGGTGGCTAAGCACGCCCCGCCCTCTGATCTCTCCACAGTGTGGCCTTATGCCTCCCGTGGGGGTGGGAAACATCTGGCTTTCTTTTGTCCTCCTTTTGGGGTAACGGCACAAGAGGAAAAAGGCTCCGTTATCCAAGAGATCCTGCTGCACATCCATGGGTGCCATCTAATGCCAAGTGCCTGCCTGGCTGCAATGCCCAGCAATAGGAATTGCTGGCGGACGGCCCTCCTTGGCCAGAGAAGGGGTCTGGCTGCTGGCAGCAGCTGCTCTAACTCTCCCCTGTTCACACCAACTCTACACAAGAGGTCATGGTGGGCAAATCCTCTTACTCATGAATAGTGTTTTATTTTGGACAGAGGACCACGGGTCTCCTCTGACAGAGGGAGTTAGAAGTCGGCTGCGCAACGGTCTGGATCACCAACACAGAGATCTCACCGCAGGAATTAAGACTGTTCAGTCAGCTGGTTCCTCTGTACACCAGCCACTCATGTACAGGTAAGGCCAGCAGCATTCTGTGGGCATGCCACCATGGCATCCACTGGTATCCATGCAGGAAAGAGCAAGGTGAGACGTGCTTTCTTGCTTTGGGGGCTGGAGGGTGGGGGGGCTGGGAGCATTGGATGGATGGAAGTGGAGGTTAGCAAAGGTCTCAGCCATGCTAATGACAAACTGTCCAGTGTGCCGTTCACAATATTCGCATGCCTGGCTAGGAGGGGCATGGTGGCTGGCTGTAGAGAAGGGTTTAAATGAGAGGACATCTGAGCTGTACCAATTAACAACTGAATTCATTGCTCTTAGGAAAGAAAACAAAACAGACACACATTGAATTTAAAAAAACCAAAAAAGCCAACATGCCATAGGTCTTACACAGCTCCACTCGTCTGGAATCTTGTAAGAACAAACTGTCTTGGGATCTGTCTAGTCCTGTCTCCTTCCCAACTGCTGGGCTGGGTGTTAAGCAAGAATACTTTGGTATGTCTGGGTCCTGCTGTAAACAGAAAGAGGAGAAAATGTTTTATGTGCCTTAACCACCCAATTTAGTTGGCTCCAATAAAATGGGACCAGGAACTGAGCCCCACCCCGATTCTGAGTTTGCAGATCCAAAGCCCAATTGCTGAGGTCTGCTAACCCCTGTAAAGTTCAGAGCTTAGCTGTGGGTGTGAGGCAGAAAATGAAACTTTTTTGAAGCGCAAGAAGGCTTTGGTTTGAATTTTGAGTAAAAGCTGGGGTTGGTATTTCCCTTCCCACTGGTCTAGTTCGTCCAGCCTGACATAGCCCATCCCAACTGGATAACTGGCAGAGTAAACCAGGGCTGATTTAGTCCTGTCTGAAATAACGTTTGGCAGCATCTCCTCATTATTATGTGGAATGAACAGGCAAAGATGTCACTGACATAGAACACCAGCCCGTACTATGGGAGAGGGCTTTGATGCAGAAACTCCAGAGTGGGTGAGGTTCTGTGTCCTGTGCTAAGGGGCTGGTGATCAAAGTGTAATAGTAATTATTCCTGCCTGCCTTTAAATCTATGAATTTACTCTGTTTTGTGGGAAGCTTGGTTGGTTCCCTGATCACCAGGGCTCAGCATCACGCAGTACGGCCTCTTGAGCTGGCTAAAGCCTTGTGCAAGCTGGCATTTTCTTGACTGCTAGTCAAAAGCGTGCTTAGAAGGATGTGGATGTAGGGCTGCAGTCTCCAAATCATGAATGGAGAGATGTGACCTTGGCTGGCTTCCCATACATTTCAGCAAGTCACACTCAGCTGGAAGCAGGTTGAACTGAGGCTATTGTTTCGAGGGGAAGGGATTTGGAAGTAATGTGCACCAAGACTCTGAGGGGAATGTGGCGAGCCCTATCCCCACCCCAGGGGGAAAAACAAGGCACTACAATGAAGCTGTATTGATTGCCAGTGCTAAGCTAGGAAGTCATTGCAACTCTGTGCTTGTGGGAT
This sequence comes from Pelusios castaneus, assembly GCA_007922175.1. Classification (NCBI taxonomy): domain Eukaryota; kingdom Metazoa; phylum Chordata; order Testudines; family Pelomedusidae; genus Pelusios; species Pelusios castaneus. Next base: position 360,147 of record ML685785.1, on the reverse strand, counting down.
CTGTACGCAGATTACGAATGGATAAGAATGAGCCCTCGATGGTGGATGCCAACATTGGGGAGCGAGTCAGCCTGCCCTGCCGTGTAGAAGCCTCACCTGCTTTAAGCATTGAGTGGCAGAAGGATGGGCAGCCCCTCTCCTCTCCCAGGTGGGTTCATGTGGCTGTGTTGTCAGCCCTTTTGTGTGTATGTGCATGCGCGTGTGCTGGTGTTGGGGTGCTTGGGGAGGATGAGTGGCGAAGATCTCTGCTATAGATGTGCCAGACACCTAAAATGGAGCACCCAGAGGGACACCCCTCAGTGAACAAGCAGCCTCTTCCTGAGCGAATCAAGGCCCTAATGCTGGTGTCAGCTGTGCGCTGGTTTATACGGGTTAGTCCGTCCAGTCAGGGACCAGAAACAAGACCATGTGATTTAGGCAGCATGGCTCACAGCTTAAACTGTGACCATCCACCAGTGCTCCAGACTGTGGCTTGAAATCTGTTCCCAGACACAATAACCACGTGGCGTTTGATCAAGCCCATTAGTAAAAATCAGTCTGTGGCCAATTCACAGAGAACGGGGATAAATTCACCTACAGGGTACGGGAACATTTAAGGGGAAATAGCAAGAGGTGCTCTTTTCCCCGTTGAGTAGCTTGCCTCCAGAGGGTGGTTCTGCGCAGTCTCTGAAGATCATGGCCGTAGGATAGATTTGGCTGGCACTGCTGTTAGCAATCACGGCCCAGTTCAATCTTCTGTCCCTGCTGAGCGGGGTTAGCAGAAAAGTTGCTTACTGCATCAGTGGTGGCGGTGCTGTGAATACGATGCTGGCGCACTCACTCCCTCTCCCTTCCCCAAACTCCCTGCCTTGTCTGCCTTTGGTCCCCAGGCACAGGCAGCAGCCAGATGGGACTCTGGTCATCAGTCGTGTTGGCCCCGAAGATGCTGGCTACTTCACTTGCGTCGCTTCAAATGGGCGTGACCGGGACCAACGCCAGGTCCAGCTGCAGACTCTAGGTAGAGCAAGGGCCCCCGGTGGTGTCAAACATTAAAAGAAGGCAGGAGTGGAGAGACCCACGTTGAAATCCTGGATTTGGCCTTTATGGTCCCTACTGCCTGTTACCCTCATACCCCATCCATCCCTGGCCAGGAAAATGGGTACTTAAACTGACTGCTTTTCCAATGGCGGTGATCACACCCTGGTCTACACGGAGAAATCAGGGGGAGTCCACTTCTCCACAGCTGTATACCAGCAGGAGGAACAAAGCTGGCTGAGGGCGCAGGAGCCTGCCTGGCTTTGGTTGAGTATTTAGAGCCACGCTGGAAAGGCTTTTCCCATGAAGGAACGGGCTTGCCCCCAGTGGCAGCCTAGAATGGTCTTCCTGCTATTGATACCCTCCCTCTCTGCCCAGGAGAGCTGAGGATCACTGGCCTGGGGCCGAGCCTCACTGTGTCTGAGGGAGCGAACGCCCAACTCCAGTGCAGGGTGACGGGCAACAATGTGAATGTAAGATGGTCAAGGTGAGTGCTGTAACCCTTGCTAATACCACTTCCTAGCCCTCCTTCCTCTCTGAACAGGGCCCCGTGTCCCCCACTCCAGGCACCGTGTACAGAACCTGCTGAAATATTAACCCAGGGCACTCAGCCAGACAGCAACTCCCTACCTCCCCTCTATTAATCCTTGTAATTTAATTCTACTCTTCTGCAAAAGTTACAGACAGCACCAGTCCTGGCCAAAGCCCTGGAGGGGCGAAAGATTCCCTTGCTGAAAAGCTCAGGTCCTGGCTAAACTGGAAAACTCTGACAATGACATTACATCAGTATGGGCTGAAGTACGGAGGGGTGCTTTAGTTAGCTCCTTTACTGTGAATACTACCAAGCATCATAGCTCCATGGGAAGGAGGCCTTCATCCCTGAGCTTCCTTCATTCTTTCCCTCACCCACCAATTATGGGCAGGGAAAAGTAAAGGAGACAGCAGCTGCCTTTTTCTTCTTTTATTACTTCACAAGTTACACTTGATAAAGAATTGTTAGTCCAGCCCAAGAAAGCTTAGAACCTCAAACTTCCCGTACAGGAATGGGGTTCCAATGCAAGCAGATGGTCACCACATCCACCTGTCCCCCGATGGAAGCCTAATTATAAACAATGCTGGAGCTGGGGACGAGGGATCCTACACATGCAACGCCTACAGGGGGAGCAGCTCGGTCAGTGCCAGCACTGAGGTGAAAGTGATCAAGAGAAGGCTGGACGGTGAGCACGCCCGGTCCTAGACATCACCACGCCTTGTGGGATTGATGTAGTAATCAACCCAGACAGCCCTGCTCCATTGCTAGGCTTGTTTGAATTTTAGTTGGACTGATTGGGTACATTAGAAGAAGCAATCTAGTTTCCTTGCCCTCCCAGCCCTCTGAGCAGGGTTTTGTGTCTGCCCATCTATCACCGTTCCCTCCTTACCTGTCCTCACAATGGTGGCAGCAAGCCCATGGCTCCTGTTCCAAACTGTGCCACCACTTTGCATCATACCTGAGCCTCAGTTCCCCAGCTGTGAAATGAGGAGGATTAAGTTCAGGAGGGAAATGCCAAAATGTTTATCGTGGACAACCAGAAGTTGGGTTTGTAGATGCCAGTTCAGGCCCCTATAAACTGGCCTGTCAGAAGGTGCTAAGCTCCCACAACTCCTGGTGCTGCTCAGCACAACAGGCCCCCCACCCCCAGTGTGCTATCTGACTTTGGAGTGTCAGGCCTCCATCTGATCATTTCTGTACATTAGCCAGGACTTATTTACCTCAGCTATGGTGCAGAAAGCAGGACAACACTCTCTCTCAGCACTGAGGGTGTGGAACTGTAGTAGATCCAGAGGGGCCCTGTTAATCTATTGCAGAAAAACAAGAATCCTGGGGCACTTGTAAAGACTAACAGATTTATTTATCACATGAGCTTTCGTGGGAGAAAATCCCACTTTGTCAGTGAATGAACTGTAGAAGGGCCCGTATAATCCTGAGTCTAGGTCCTGGTGGATCAAGTGACTTCTGGCTAATTATGCCTTTAGAAATAAATGTTTGTCAGGCATTATGCTAATGACATGAGAACTAATGCCTTCTCCCTCCCTTCCCTGTCTTTCTCCTCCTGCTATTTGTTTTGCTGTAGCAGTGGACGTGACCAGAGTGTGTGTTGACCAGCCCCACCTTGCCAATTGTGATCTGATCCTCCAGGCTCAGCTCTGCACGAATGAGTATTACTCCAGTTTCTGCTGCGCCAGTTGTTCTCGGTACCAACCCCAGAACAGCCCTGCTCGCCAACAGGGATGAAGAGGTGTGGCCCAGCTCCAAGAAAAGGCAGCCTAAGATGACCGCCAAACAGGAACAGTGTGGAGAGACATTTCATCCTTTTTAACTCCCCAAACTCTCTCTGGGCGCCTAGCTCTCTTCGTAACTCAGGTGGGCTGTTCTCCCCATGTATGAATGCTACTTGCTGTTAAGTATTCAAAGGTGGCAACACCTCCAGTGTCTCAAATGCATCACTGTAAGCGTGCAGAGATTTTTCCCAATCAATCACACATGCTGTGCCATACAGTACACTGCTTTAGCCCACGAAGAGCTGCCTTCATTCAAAGAAATGCTAAGAACCAAAGAAACCTCTACCTTTAAGCAAGTGTGAAAGAGGGCACGAGAAACCGCTCCTGAAAAGAAAATCTGTGTGCCACTTTGAGAAAGATCACCACCTCCAAAAGCCGGAGGGCACTTTGCCCACAGGGGAACAAAGCATATTTTGTAAAATATGATGTTTAATCTCCTGAGAGCCTGAATGTTTCTGTGTGGGTATTTGTCATCCACCTTTCATCCTAATACACTTAAGATAGAGGTCATTTCATCCTCCACTGAAATACAACTAGTGCTTAACTGCTCACAGCAACAGGAGCATTTCAGGGGAGCAAGTCTGTGTTGTAACCACACCTGCACTGAACATCAGGACCCTGATTTTAAAAGATTGACCCTTTTTATAATTGAGCCAAAAATGGCATCTGTAACACCACAGCATCATGCTGGCTTTTCTCCCAAGTGACTAACCAAGGCCGTAGGGCTCTGTCCTAGCTTAACTACCCAGAGAGCACCTGGCCTTAGCTTTCCAACCTCAGAGCTGAGGCAAAGTCATTCTACCAGGGTGGTGCCACAGGGAAGGAATAAGGATCTCCCTGGACAGACAGTGTAAATGTTACACCTTTTTATCATTTCATGCCCAACAAAGAATGGCACCAAACATATACACAGGCTTGGGAAAGCAAAAACTAGGCCCAGTACCAGCAGGGTAAGGAAGGATCTTGCTCAAGTCAAAACAGGGTAACTTCAACATTGCCACCTCTGCTCGTGTATTCTGTATGATGTTGCCCCTCGTACGAGTCACTAGCTTCTGGCTATAGCACCGCCACCTTTGTTCCAGTGTGCTGGCTGTGACCTAAATGGATTAATCATCCTGGTCAGCTCCGCCCCCCCCCCCCCTTACACTAGATTACAGCCTGAATCAAGGCAGGCCTCTGCTTGGTCAGCAGCTGGTATTTCCTGGTTGACTCCATGCACTGTGCTGATCATGAGCAGTATAAAACTGGACTTTGGTCAGTCCAATGAGGAATGTGGGTTGAAGTGAATGTGTGCTGGGTATCAGCTGAGGTTTACATGTGGTAATCTAACTAATCCATGATGTTCTAGGAAATAGTCTGTTTTCTAAACCTGAACAAGGTTGAGCAAGTTTTCCTGCTGTGCATTCCTCATCTTTTCTCTTTCCATGCAGCCTACTAAACAAAATTTGCCATGCTTTCCTGCAGCAGCGCTTTCATAACTCCTGGATGAGGAAACATTGCCAGCTGCATTTTCTCCCCCTCCCCGGCTCTGTGATAGGGGCCGAGTCCCTCCCCTTTTCTGCATCAGTTTTTCCATTAGTGAAATAGGGCAAATACCTGCCATGCCCAAGTTCCAAGCACTTTAGTTCACTAACCTTTGGAATGCACTTTGCTGGTTTGCACTCTGCCAGACAGCATGCAGTAAAATGTAAATGCACTCAATTTTAACCAAGATTCCTCTCCTCCATGAGCACTGTGCATGTGTCAAGGAATGCTGCTCTACAGCACACCTTCTCTGTGAGAAGAGCACAGCTCCAGCTTCGACCTGCCCATTCTGGCTGAGCATTGCAACATCAGGAGGAAGCATATAAAGTTATAGATCTGTAGCCAAAAACTGAGCAACCATCACAATTCCCACAAGCTGAGCTGAAGATGTACCACTGTAACAATTTCTAGTGTTTGAAACATGGTAGTAAGAGTCACCCTTTGGTTAAGTTACACAATTATGCAGCACCCATCTAACTTGTCAGTTCCTGAAGCACAGGATTGGCAAAGGTTTTTGTTAAATTGTCTGATGCCCTGCCAGCTATGGGGCAGAGTTTGAAGTTGATCGCACCATTTCTTTGGGTTTAAAGATGGGTGATGGCCAGTTCTGGTGGAGTTATCTGAATTTTCAAATAGTTTTATGTTCTCTGGCTATTATTTTCAAATGGATTTCTAAATATATGTATTTAGTATATCCTTTATACTGAGAGGTACCACCTATGCTGTTTTAAAAAAGCATGCCACCATCTTAGAAGCTGAATGAAGATGTCCTTTCCTCTACCCATTTTATTCACTTGTGGAGAACTGTAGGTGGGTGCTGAAGCTTTACTTACATAATAACCAAATGGGGTTGTTTACTTTTGGGGGCTGTCTCTACATTTCATGAAGTGAAAGACATTCAGGGAAGAATGTGAGGTGACTGTGTAGGAAGATCACATTGGGCTGGGACTGATAAGTGGTAGGTATAGCTATGTCCAGCAAATCTGAATTTAGTATTTCCGTTAACTGTGGCTATCTCTAAGAGTAATAAAAAGTTACAGAATTTAGTATTTGTATTTGCTGCTGCAGAAGAGGATTTGGCAACAGTAGGCTTGTGGAATTAGATGACCAGAGGTAGAGTTAATGTTGCACATCAAATCAAACTCAGTGCTGTGTGCTTAGCCATGCAACTTTAATATGATTGGCTTATCAATTGCTGGTGTTTTTGAACAAAAAGAAATGCAAAGTCTTTATGGCCTAGAGATACTGCAGGTCTTGCCTCAGACACACATCAGGTTATAGTAGCCACAGAAAGTATCAATTTATTTCAATGGAAAAACAAAAGCACAAGTTCCCTTTAACTGGCTTTAGTGGTTGAGATTAAACTTCTCTTACCCTTCAAGATACAAATTATGAGACACAGCAGAATGATGGGCTTTTCAAAAAGGGAAACATGAGCCACTGTGCAGAGAGGTAAGTTCATTCAACATCATTCAAGAATTCACCTGAATAGCAAAAGCTGCAGCTTATAAACATGTGAAATAAGAACCTCAGAAAAATGGAGAATAATAAGAGAAGAGATCAATTGCCTGACCCAGGGGCTTCCAGGACCTTCACACAGGTTAAAAGAAAAACCTCATTTCCTTCCCATTGTTCCATGATAGCAAGATCGATCGGTTCTGTGGCAATTATGCCTAAACCAAAGGTCTCACCAGGCAGTGAAAAACACGGGGGGGGGGGGGGGGGGCAGGGGAGTCTAATTTTCAGAACACACAAAACTTCCAGTGAAGTCACAGAGAACTACCAAGCCCATTGAAAAAAATCAGGTTTGAAAGCTCTAAGTAACCAGTTTTACTAGTACATAGAAATTATGGGAAAAGGAATATATGTGTTTAAAAAAACCAATATTTTGTTTTATACCAGCACCCACGTGGCTTCTAAGACTATCAGCAAGTATGAATATGAACAGGGTACATAGGGTACAAAGTGTATGAAAACATGGACAACTTAGCAAAATGCAACAGCTTCTACCACCAACATTTATTTCTGTTAAAGCAGATTATAAATCATCCTCATCATCAGTACAAATATATATAACTTACATTTGCTTGTAAGGCCAAAGTTTAAAAGTAATGTTAAAATGAGATGGATTTCACAAGTCACCAGAGGCAGAACTTGGAACAGCTGCAGCCCTAATCACAAGGTTTCACAAACAAACAAAGAGTTAAAAACAAACCAATTTACTGAACAGACCAACACAAAATGCATTCTGGGTAGCCGCGGACTGAAGATATGGTTACAGTAAATCACAGTAGTGTTAAAATTGATAGAATTAAGACAAAAACTGCAGCAGTACATGAAAGAACATACCATGTAATATTTTAGTTTGATTCCATTAAAAAAAGACAATAGAATTTCCCCATGGTTTTTAAACCATGGAAATACTGCTGTTTAGTTTGATTTATTTAAAAACTACTATATAGTGATTTTATTGGTCATGATTCATGATTGTTGTTGCAATATGCTACGTCCAATGAACTGATACAAGAACAAGCTAAAGGACCCACTCTCCTCCCTCCCCCCATATTACTTACAAGCTAGGGACCCACTTCCCCCCCATATTACTTACAATAAGAATCAGTGATAAATCAATCTTATGTACAATTTCTTACATCCAACCCCTTTTTACCTTTGGCAAGATTACTTACAACTCATACAGCTTTTAATAGCCAGAACTATTTAAAATATTCTAAATACATAAAAATAAAGATTTTGGCTTTATTTTATTCTTTATATATATAATAATCGCTCTGTTACTCAAAATGGAAGCTCAACTTTTTCCAAAGACAGCTTTTGCTGGGCAGTTAACAACTCTACGCTCTCCTACCATATCGAATAAGTCTTTTCCCCACCTTAGAAAACTTTGCTTTCTCTTTCCTTCAGGGGAATGTTCAGGATTCACCAGAAAGAAGAAAGAACCTAAAGACAAAGGTTGATCATTGGCTTCTCATCATATGAGCTCTCTTGATTTTCTGGCAAATGGGCTTCTGGGCCCAAATGCCCACCTCTGATCTGTTAACTTTCCTCTGCCATCCAGACTTCCAAGTGGGGATGGAGGGAGTGCAGAAAGGTGGTTTTCTCCATGACTCCTTTCTAATAACTGCATAACAGATTCATCGTAGGTTTTTCCTTCCCAGGGCTGCTCCCTCTTATGCCTGTTCTCATTTGTACTTTTGGGTTTATCAAAATATACTGATTAGAAATGGTCCGCACTGCGCTCTCCATCCTAGCACACAGGGCTGTTTAAAGTTCAATCTCAAACGTTTTCTGTAAATCACTTGAGAAAGGGTTAGTCGGAGATGGGTTAGTGCGCTGCTTTGACTTGCTTTCTAGTGCTGCCCACTGTACTTCAAATGGATCTACCTGGGGGGCAGATGCAGGAGGCTGTAAAGGCTTGTCCTCAGTGGCCCACTTGCCACTATCCACTCCGTTGAAAGCTGCCGCCCCATTGTGCTGAGGGGGCGATTTGAAGAAGGGGCTGGCAGGAACACTGTTGGTTTCATACTGGGGAAATGTCTGCTGTTTGATAAGACCAGGTGACTGATGAGGATGGGACGCTGGAGTGTGACTTGCGGTTCCAAAGACGTTGGCTACCATCTGAGAAGGAGTGATTCCAACCACAGGCACACTGGGAGCAGCAAAGGTCATTCCATTAGCTACAGCATACGGCTGTGCGGGGATAAACGCGGGCGGCATTGGTGGCACCACACCAACTGGGACTGGCTGAGGCGCACCAAGAGTGTTCACTGGAAAAGGCGGTGCTGGCTGGGGAGCTGCAAGGGGCGGCTGTATTAATGGCTGTGGGGGCTGCTGGGCTCTGACAGTCTTTGACACCTCTTCCAACCAGCGGTCTGCCTCCGAGGGAGTGCGTCTGTGGGTCATCTGGAAGGGACTTGGTGAAGCTGCCCCTGAGGAGGTGCTCCATTCACTACCTGGAAAGGAAACGGGGAAGCCACTAAAATGTCTGTCTGCTGGCTGCGGTCACCCCTTCCCCCACGCTAGTCTAAGGGTTCCAAAGATGTCTGGTCAAAAGCAGCTCCAGGCTCCCATCCCCCCCCCCCCCCCCTGCTTCTTAGGATGCTGTGATATCTGCAAGAACATTTTTGTACCCAACCAGCCCAGCGTGCAGGCCAAGAACACATTAACTCTTCAGGAACTGGAAAATAGGACCTTGGGGGATGGGGCAGAATGTACTGGTTCCAGAAAAGATTTTATCTAAGAAAATTTGCCACTAGCCAGCAGCTCCTGAAGCATCCTCTTCCTGCAGAGACCTGCTGCTGGTTTCCCACAAGGGGACAAAAAGCAAGCAGGAAAAGGTAGCACTACCTTCCCTCCCCACTTGCATAGGAAAAGACAATTTAAGACTTCTCTGTCCAGAGTAGAAGAGCTTTTGAACATGCCACTCGGGCCTGGCGGACTCTGAGAATCCAAGCTGTGACAAGCTACGATGGTAGGAACATCTTTCTTTTGATTTTGATTTTTACTTAACAGGGTCACAAAATCCCTTCCCACTTCTTATTTTTTCATCTTGCCTTCTTTTGTGACCCTTGTTTTCCAAAACCATTGAAGCAATTGTAAATGGTGCTAGACCAGAAGCCATGGAGCCTGAATTCCTATTCCTCCACAGAACATGCAGATGATGGGCAAGAGTATGAATTCTCTCCACTGATTTTAACCCTGAAATGGGCGGAATGATCACTGCTGGGGAAGAGATGGAAGTTTGTCTCCATAGCGATTCAAGCCTTGGGTCTTTCTACTCACAGTCCACAAAGGTGTTAACTGATACCTGCCTACTTGGAATCCTGGCCACTCAGACCAACCACCAACTTCCCAACTGTGAAGGAAAGGAGAACCAGAAAGGCTCAGAGACAGTACTGTTGTTCAGATAGTGCTTAGTGTTTTGCTCCAGGAGAGCATCTCTCTGATCAGCAAGTTATTAACTGTCTATTTCCTAAATTCAGGCAAAGACAGAACTCTCTAACTGCAGCAGAAATAAGTGTAGAAACTGTATCCACACATGAGCTGCCTTGGTGAATAAGGCCTAGATTCAAGGATCTGTGGTTAACTCATCCCTCAATGTGATGCTAAACAGCTGAAAACGTTTGAGTGGCAAAATTAAACCCTGAGCTGCTATCAGAACAGGAATTCAGGGCTTGTCTATGTGGGAAAGGGTTATCAGTTCTAAAGGGAAAATAACCCTTTGATCCCATGGGGACACATTTGTTCTGATATAAAGATGGCTTCTTGGTTTGGCTTTAACCCATTCCCAAGCAACATAAGCTAAATAAAATACTGGACCAAGAGTGCCCATGTGGGGGGTAATTACACTGGTTTGGCCGCTTATGCCAAAAATCTTTCCCATGTACACAAGGCCACAACTACCTCAAGGCCCAGACTGGAGGCCTCAGTGGCAGCTTTAGTTTCCAAAGAAGCCAGATAATCAACCATTAAAGACTGTATAGCACTAGATTAAAACTCCCTTTATGAGTGTCAATAAAAAGAGGAATTTCAGGTACAGAAACAGACAGGGAATTTTTTTGCCCTAAATTTCCATGACTTGTCTTTCTGGCAGCTTAAAAAAAAATCATCAGGTGCCAAGACAAAACAGTCTAGAATCAACCAGCTCACAGCTCTCCTCTCCTACTTTCAAACCTGCCCCAATACTTCCAGCTTTTGTCACCGTTTCTTCTACTCCCTTCAAGAGACATCTGCAGCTATTCCAGGAGTTTAGTCCTACTTCTGACCCTAAATTCTCCAAACAACTCAGAAAACCTAACCCCGATCTTACCCGAGAATGTGGCTGCCACTCCAGTATTAGCAGCAGGAGCAGCAGGGGCATGAGCCCAAGGATTGGTTTCACGAACTGGCATAGCTTTGGATGCTACAGCAGCGTGGGCTGGTTTAGCAGCAAGCACACAGAAGGCAGAGGCAGTGCCATTAACTAAAATGGGAGCAGACAACATCAACGCAGTTAATTCATGCAAGGCGTGCAGGTGACTGAATGAAAGGGTCTCGTCACTCCTGCCAACGCACACCACTTTTATACACACACGACAAACGCTTGTGTAAATTAGCTCAGTGTGAAATGATGACTAATTTACAGCCCATATAAAGTATCTAAAGCCAGTTATTTTAGTTGTACCAAATCAACAGTTAGCGACACAGTTGGAGTGTGGATCTTTACAATCTTATCCGTAAATAAGGAGGTAGTTTTAGGAGTAAAGCGGATTCAAACTGGCTGAAATAAAAAGCAGGTAGGCAGAGAGAATCAGAATGGAAGTTACTATGGTCACGAGCACGGATCAGAATTAATTTCAGCCTCAAATGCAACTGATTTTGTTTCCTCTGTGTTTTATCAATTCTCCCATCACAATATTCTATTCCATTCAGGTGAGTTTTTCTATACTAAAAACCTGAGGCCAGAACACAAATAACTCCCACCTCATTGCTTCTCACATTAAGATGTCTCCATGGGTTTTGGTGTCATTTACATAACGTACTTGATCACCAGTTTGATCTTCATTTGAACTTCAGTTTGAGGCCCCATCTAACTTGCATACTCTGCACCCCACTGAAGACTGCAGTGCCAAATTAGCAGCCGGATGAGTAAAGTAGCCATTGTCTCTCCCTGCCATACCCGTGACATAATACAGTGTGGGGGATGTTGAGAGTTTGGAGACTAAAAACTGAACAGAGGAAATAAACAGCTACATGTGCATGAGATGAATAAAGCAGGATGTGTCTGAACTGCAAGTGATAGAATGGCCGTGCAAGAGGAAATCTGAGACACTCCAGTGATGACATGCTATTGGACAGCAACATTACATAAACACAAGCATTTTCCCACACGTCTGCGCAAGCTTCAAAGTCACAAACCTTGAACAGCAGGAGATTGTGGTGCCACTCCTGTGACTGGCTTTGTCATGGGGGCAGAGGAGAAGGGGTCCTCTGATGGTGCACTGAAAGCATTAGTAATCTGGGAGCACAGGGAGCTGATGCTGTCCATTTCCCCTTCCACCTCAGGGACTGAAAATTAAACACAGATCATTACTCATGGAAAGCTAAAGGACACCAAAATAAGATGATGTAAATATTAAAGCAGTCAAAAATGTGCTACAGTTTCCTTATCTCAAGATATTCCTTCTGTCTGTTTGGATAGCTATCGAAGAGATTGGGTTCACCATGGATTCATAGGTTGGTAAAGACTTGGCAGCAGAAACAGGGCCACAGCCAGCATGTTGTGGGAGTTGTATTTCTGAGAGCGAGTGGAGTATTTGGTTTCCAGGTCAGAAGTGAGTTTCTCATTGCTCATCTCCTGGTTGATAGAACAGGCCATCCATTTTTAACATGTAATTAGATCAGGTTTTATTCCCAGGAAGTTCAGAAAAATAAGTTTTTACACAGCTTTTTCCAGACACAAGACAGTTGTACATTAGATTGTCTTATGCAACATACCAGTGGCTCACAAGGCATCTGACTGGAGATGTAAAATTGATGCAACTATTCAAATGATCTGCTTCAAACTGCATGAAAGCAGCTCACAAGGGCTAAGATGATGTTTATTCGCACTAGGTGTAGCTGCCATTCAGAGAACGACCACATACTTTGTCCTCTCAAAGGTATTTTGTGAGATGAGCTTTCCTCGAAGTGAAGCTGGGAGGAACATCAACGACAATTCAAATCCTCACTTGTAGAGTGTTATAGCTGGGACAATTAAAAGTCAGGACATACAAAATGATGCTGACACTTTCTTAAACTGCCTAGACATTGCAGCTCTTGTGATATTAATATCTCCACTTGCTAAGGACAGATTTGATGTATAATAGGAACTCACTGATTGTACCACATCCTTGCTACTATTTCAGTTTAAATTTATGTATAGTTCTTTTTAATAAAACGACTACAGTTGGATTTTGTGTGTCTATTGTATAACTAGACAACCACATTTCCATGTGTCAGTATGTATATGGAAAAAGGAAGGCATTTTTGGCAAACAGTGCTGAAATGTCACATTTTCCAGCTATTCCTTTGGATATCAGCCCCACACCATTCACCAGTACATGGAAGCAACGTAAGCAAAATAATAGCATCACAGAGATTACAAGCGACATGAAATATTCAGGAAGGCTGGATATAAGCCAATGGAGCGTATGGTACTTAAAAGGAACATGCTTACTCAAGACAGTGCTTTATAGGGACAGCTCCCACAGAACCCCTTTAACCTGATCCAGAATGGAAATGACAACTGCAAAAAATATGGGACAGTAATAGAATAAATTCTTAACGTGAATGTATTTAGCTAGCACTAAATGGTTCATTACCAGATGTTAAACAGATGTGAAACCATTTGGCAACTTCTGCTTTAATGTCAGAGCTTAAAGATGAAAAGGTTAAGAACAAATGAAGACTTGTAAATATTACCTGTTACTGTTGCCTTTATTCAATAGGGTTTTTAAAAAAAACTTTAAGGTTTCAGATTTTTAAAATGGATCTATCTGTTGCTAAATCAGAATATAAACCATGAAGCAGGATATCTTATTTAATGGGATTCTACTATATTGATTTTATTAATAACGTGTATAATCGTTACTGTTTACATTTGTATTGGGATGATTTAGTGTGAAAGCTGCAACATTTCACAGACATGGCATCGCATACTGAAATACAGCCACTTTGTACCATTTGGTATCAAAGCTGTTTGGTTATGGAGGTAGAAGTAGCTCAAATAAGTGCTCTGAAAAGAAGAAATTAAGAAGATAGTCTATGACAGGAACCTTTAGGCTAACACTTGTGAAAAAGGTCATAGGATCTTTTAACACTCAAGTAGTCAAGACTGTAGTGTTTTCTATATGAAAAGCCATTATTACACAGGCTTTATTGACAGAAAGGGAAGAGTACCACCTACTAATTCACCTACAACCCTTTCTGCAGTACCCTGATTCCAAAGGGGTAGCCGTGTTAGTCTGTTGTCCTGCAGTACCCTGAGCTTTTCTTGGAGGTCTCAAACAAGTCAGTTTACCTTGTGCTAACTATTTACACATGAAACCCTCTACTCCCTCCCTCCCCTGTCAACACAGCTCTTCTGTACCATGGCATTTTTTGTGAATGGCAGGCCATGTGAAGTGGAGAGGGAAGGAGGAACTGGTACATTCAACAGCCCTCAGTGAGTTAGCTGCATGGCTAAACCCAGGAGGGAAAAAAGGAAATTTTTGGGTTCTGCAGCTGTAAAAGATAAAGTTAGAGAACACACACTTGCTTTTACCTGAGTTCTTCATGGGAAAGTCTGTCTTTCTTTGCACTGTTGAAGGCAATTCATTTATTCGCAAGGACAGCTGGCGTTTAAAGGGGGACATCTTTTGGCTAAGGGCAGGGAAGCCTCGGAAAGAGCCTTGTCTGGCAAGTTGTTCTATAGGGGCATGCCTTCGTGGGATTGCATGGGGATTGCTCATCTCCTTCTCTAGAGAGGCAGTGATGTCAGCAGTGGGAGAGGTTGGCGAGCCAGGAGATGGGGCCGCATTGCTTGGTGTCACACTTGGAGTTGTTGTCGTTTTCACTTCAGTTACAGCTGTGAAGAGAAACAGGAGATAATTTTCGGCAAGAAAAACATGGCTGAACACTTTTCCTAGGGTCAGCAGCATTGGTGTGTTTTCAGAGGACACATTTGCTGTAATTATAGTTAAAAACTGCCTTTCTGGAGCAAAGTGTTAATATTACAACAGAAAAATCAGTTCCCTACAGCTGTGCGTGTTTCACCATTGACAACCTATCACACCCCCAGTATCAACACTAAGTAAGGGAGCTTCACATGGGCAGGAGCCTTGTAAAATGTCTCATTTTAACTGTGCAGCTCTGCAGAACCCATTACCATTTTCACATCTAACTAAAAGAAAAGGTGACCAGAGCAACTGATTCATAAAAGATCTTAAATCTCCAGTATTTTCTCTTTGGGCAGAAAGGCAACAGTTTTCCAGCAAAGTGGACAATATTCTCAAAATTAGAAAGATGCACTGTTTAAAGCCAGAGTTTAAAACTCTTCACTCGATTTTATTTTTACTGATTTCTTAAAATTTGTATTTAATTTTTTTTTTTTAAAGTTACCTGGACCATTTCCATTGTAAAGCCCTTATCTTGGGACCTACCACCTTCCTTCCACAAGACACCTTTTAACCTACCTGCTAAAATACCAATACAATGTAGCAGCTTTTTCTAGTTGCATCACACACAGTTCAATGCCTCATAATTTTCTAAGGTGCATGTGAAGAAGTGAGAAGAGCTGCGGTTATGTTTCATATTTTCACATGGACATTAAAAACCAGGGAATGAAAAGCCTGCTGTACCATGTGATAAGGTTTGTTTTGCCCAGAAATGTAGGATTTCGTAAGGTTGTAATCCTTTATTCTCTGTATAGGCTATGAGTCATACTTTGTACAGACTGTCCATGGTAAGCAAAAAACATCACACACCCTGCAGTTTTTTTACCTTTAGCATCCTGCATCTGTCTCATTATTTCCTCTCTTTCTGCTTGTTCAGTAGCTGTAGTGACCCTGAAAGACCCCTCTCTTGTGAATGTGGTTCTGCTAGCATCAAAGGTGGCAGTCACGCCACACTCCTTCTCTCGTTTCTGCTTTCGCTCCAAGCATGCTGCAAACGCACAGCCCACAGCATGACTCAGCCGTTCCCCCTGTACAAGAAGACACTGCATCATACAGGAACTGGAACAAGAAGAATCTAATTAAGGAGTCTAAGATAATTATTGGGCCTGGTCAGACTGCCTGGGTTTAAATTAACCCTTTGTGTACAAAGACTCAATTCTATTACTACACACAAATTGCTGGAAAAGGCCAACGCAAGAGATTTCCAGATACACTGTTTATTTCTACTGTTACTAACGCACTAGTGGATGATTTGCCTCTGGACACATCTGTGCTCAAAGGCATTCCGTGAAGCAATTTTTTGGAGTAGCGAGCGCTCACAACCAAAAGGCTGCCACTGTTACAGAAGTCAAAATGATTCAGAGAGTTCAGGCTCACAAATCTTCGAGTACTTGAGCCTCTAATGATCCTAGGCCTAAACTAGCACTTTGAAAATGGCTGTTCAAAACATTCTCAAGATTAAGCTGTACCATAATCCCATAGCAACCCCAATTTGCTAACAAAGACCCAGGCTACTGTGATACAGAAGGGAGCTTCCCCATCTCATCCCCCTGTTTAGAAGAGGAGAGGCCAGGAAGGGGGGTTTATCACAAGAGCAGTGAAATGCTAAGCATCTTCATGACTCAATCCAGTGTGACCTTGGCTGGCCTGAGTGTAGACATACAAAGATTTTATTGAGCAACCCATTATTCTATAAAGAAAGCTTTCAACCCTTCTAAGATATCTCCAACATTACTGCTGATGTCTGGAATTCAAGAGACCCACTGTCCTATAAATAGTGACAGAAGTAACCTGCTTCCCAATCCCAGCTCAAAGGAGACCTAGCTGTCTCTCTTTAATATTTAAAAGCCACCGGTGATCACAATTTATGCAGTTGAATTTTAATTCTGAGCACTAGAACTACTTTGCCTTCTGTGTATGTTTGCACACCAGAGGCCTCAAAAAACTACCAGTCTATATTTAATTATCCTCTATAGAGTTTTTACCTCAGAAACTGTCATTTCTATTTCAGTTTTCAGCTGAATACATTTTCAGATACAAGTATCTTCTGTCTTTACTTTAAAATGTGTAGTTCTGTTCTGACTGCCTTCCATTTACACACCATGCTGGGCACCATCTCTCTCCATAAGACGACTAGGCTACCATAAATGGGGGAGCAAACAATTTAAACAAAGAATTAGAGTTGCAACCATTCCAATAGTTCTACAATATTTTGGTTTAGGGTGAAAACCCTTGGAGTATATTCTGTAGGTAAATCTAAGCTTTATTACATATAGATCAAACATCTGCTGGGTGGAACTCTTCCTGCTCCTAGTCACAAATGCCAATTGCGGGCCTTATGCCCAACTTACGGTGTCTTTTACAGCCATGAAGCAGTGACAAATCCAGCGCCGGGTTGTGCCATCTCGACAGATATAAGAGAATGCCCTGTCAAAATTTCGGTCCGGAGCACAGAAAGAAACCTTCTCTATCGTCTGATCAACTATAAGATCCTAAAGGAAAAAACCCCAAAAACAAGAGTGCAAAGCGGTGCTTACTTAAAAGTACAAGTCATTTTCCACATTACCTACAAGATGGTATAGAACAAAGGAAGAAACCCTAGTTCAGGTGCAAATAAATCTCATACTGGTTCATCACAAAAAGGATGTACGTGGAGACATGTCTACACTGCAATAAAACATTGGCCAACGTTTCCTGGCTCGGGTTCATGGGCTCAGGCTATAAAACTGTAGTGTAAGTGGTCAGATCTAGGATGGAGCCCAGGCCTGAATGTCTACATTGCAATTTTCATGTGTGTTTTACTGTAGTATGGACATCCCCAGTGTATACCAGTGAGAGGCAGATACTGTAGTTGCCTTCAGACATGGAGGAAGACTGACAAGACAAGAGCCATCTGAATGTATGGGTGTTCTTCAAAATTAAGTGTCTGAATGATTCCTAGGAACCCTCTTTGGATTGGGATTAAGCTGACAGAGAAAACCATTTTTAGGCACAACTGGTGGAACCAACTGCAAAAAAGTCATTCCAGCTGTGGCAAAGCAGGATGTACAAACCAGTGAGCAGAGTAGGCATGGATAAATTAGAAGATCTAGTAGGATACAAAAATCAGAACTGTATTGTGCCAGGTAGATATTTAAAAATTAAATTTTAAAAATCAATGAAATACTGGTAGATGGTCATGTTAGATGGTCCAGTCCTACAGGCACAAATTAATAGGAGAAATGTCATATAAAAATACCAACTGCTTAAAAGAAGTGTGCTATTTTTCCATGCAAAAGTCAGTTAAAGTATATTTTCAAAATGCTTCTTATAAAATTGTTCCATTAGCTTAGGGGATTCACACCTGGTGTCTATGCTACCACATTTATCCACCAGATTAATATTCATTCAACTTTTAAAACAGTGCACATCACTCCCAAGGAATAAGTGTCCATCTAATTCTCTTAAATGAATTGATACATACAAAGTTCAGAAAACAGTTTTATTTTAATTAGTATTTCTGGATTGGTTTTTAAATCAGTATTTTTACATTAGAAACAGCCAGTATTCATTTTAAAAGGTTCAGTGAACTTAATGCTGATGAAACAGGTCAGATCAATAGCCTTGCCGGCTCAAGACCTGTATTTATCCACAGATCAGGTATGTCACCAGTAGTGGCAGCACAAACCTCCCCTACATCGTCCCTCCCTTGTATCTCAGTTTTGACCTGCAGGATTCATCTTTTGAGTTGACTAGGTTGTTCTCTGTGTCCGCTAAGTCCTTGCTCTCTCTGAGACCAACACGGATACAAATTGGTTTGACGGCTACATCACCTTTTGAAATTCCAAAATACTCATGTTGGAGGAAATCAAGCCATAGCATCTTATTGACCACTGTTAACTAAAAATATGGCTTGATTTATATAATGATGCAAAATGGCTATAGATCATCTCTGGTTTCAGAGGTGAACACTTCAGAATAAGAACTCGGGTGTACAATGCGACATACAAGACCTTAAAGAGTGATTTTTATACTTTTTCCATTCAAGAATAAACTCTCATGTTAGACCTCAAGGTGAGGCATGGCATGGGTTTCTGTTTCCCAGATATCGCTTCTCTTCAGAATGAAGGTGTTTTTTAAATCTCAGACATGACTCTCCTTACAGTAAGTTTTAGTTAATTCCCTTTCTGCATTTTTGGACGCTTGCCCATCAGATGCAATGATCCAAATCTTCAGATACACTGCAAACTGGGTTGACCAATATACATTTCTCTATGCATTAATCTCTTGTGTACCTCCTTTACTAGTACATAAAGGACATCAAGGTCAGGGGGACTCTGTATGTACGATATACAAAGAAGTGAACTGGAAAATGTGCTTTCCAAGCAGATAAAACAAAAACAGGATTCCAGCTTCATAGTCATTACAATGTTTTGTCAGATGAGCATAGGGTGTGCTGCAGAATAAGTTAGAAACATGGATTTCAAATGATTCACAAAAAATTTCAGTTTATTTCACTAATGAATGATTAAACTTCACATGCATATAACCCTCTCTTTCTGAAACCTGTACTTATCCAAAAATACAGGGCTACCAAAGATTAGAGACATTTTAATACAATTCAGAAATCAAAATCTCACCTTAGTTTTCTCATCTACAACTCTGAGTCCATCGGCTGAAACCCACAGGACTGCCTTAACTGCTTTCTTTCCAGTCTTTCAAGGGAAGAAAGAGAAAACACAGTATCACAGCAATGTTATCAGATTGTACACCCATTTCCACTTTCCAAGAACCAGAATAGTTAAGTGCAGATGAAGTCCAAGTTCAGTAGAGGCGCCCAAAGCCAGATATTCAAATCAAACTGCAAAACATTCAGAGAACCAAGCCAAAGCCAGTATTTTAGTAACAGTGCAAAGGAGGGGGGACAGGAGAAGGGAAATGAATAGAACAGGTGAAGTAAAGACATGTTAATACATTCATTTATAGGCAAAGAATTCAAGGTTGAATTGTTCACCCATTTAAAAAGGTCAACCAAGAAAACTAAAAAGATTCAGATAACATTAATGCATAAGGAGTTACATCACAGGTAGCTTCTACAGAACAAGTTTAAACAATAAAAATTCTTACCTGATTTTTACATTACCCTAACCCTCTGCCACAATCATCATATTGCAGAATCACAGCAACATCTTAAATCACAATATTAGCAATATAAAATTTGGCAGGTGTTTCTATGAATGTTTAATGCATAATACTTGCACTTAACATTAGCTCCAAATATGCTTTTAAGTTATTAGCTATGCACTAAACGTGCAGTGACTTAAGGCAAGTGGGACATATGTTTATTGAAATGCTTAATAAGGTTAGAGAGAGTTACATCAGAGGAGAAAGGTTCAAATTTGATATGAAGCACTTCGGCATATACCCAAAACCTGACTCTGGGAACTTCTCCCTTCTGTGAGTGGAGAACAACAGAATAAAAGGGGGAAGCTGAGAGGAAGAACCTGAGATGCTGAAAGTGCTATTTATTTTTTTAAAACTGTTTCATTGAAGAGAAAATTGCAAAATACTGATCATCAGAGGAAACAATTTTTAAAGATGACATCTCACATTAGAGATGGAGCATTTACTCTGGTTAGTTAAAAACCATTTTGCTGGCTGTTATGCAGAAATGCTGCTAGAAAAAAATTCTTTTCCAAAGTATTGCATTTTCCTACTCATGACTGTCCAGAAAATGTGGGAGTTTCCATGCCTGCCTACCCTTTTCACATCTTGGCAGATAAACAATTTTCCCCTTGGTTTTACACACTCCATCATGATTATATTCCATCATGCCCTAAATTCCGTAAACAGCCAACTCAATGACCTTTGAGTGTCACCCCTTACGCCTCCGCAGAGGGGCACAACAACAGGAATGTCGACAAATGGGTGATCTTTGGTGGCCTTCCTGTGTAAGAACTGAGGTTTTTAAAACGGTTCCTCTATGGTTACGTCACTGATTTCCACGAGTTACTTATTCCCATATGTCAAAGCACTAGAGCACAGTTGAAGTCCATGAGTCATCATAATTTAAGGCTGCTGAATGTTCTGTTTATATGAAACTGGTTTTAGAATTACAGTAAATGGATAGGATATTTTATTGTGTGCGCAAGATTGGTAAGCAAGCCTTCACTAGTATCACTGGGGTTCCATTATCAGATAAAAGATGAAGTGTGTTTGTGTTAGCAGGGGAATTCTTGCTGTCTGTCCCTAATTTCTCAGCCAGTGAGATTCAGGCAGAAGACCAGAGTATTATGGTAAAAGCTGATAATGGTACATGGAACCACATTGTAAGGAAAATTAGCTTAAATGACAACTTCAGGGGAGCAAGCAATGAAAAGGGACATTTTTAGAATGTTCAACTTGGCTGATAACCTCTTATTCTAAAGATTTTCTAGTCTGACATCTGTTGAATGCATTAATGTGTTATTCATGATGGGAGATGTATTTATTAAGATTACTGATAGAACAACAGAAAATATTGCAATATATTAAATGATTTCTAAAATTCTTTGTTTTAGAAGACAGTAAATATGGGATAGCCACGCTCTTTGGGTCTGTGCTCCCAGGTCTCAATCAACAACTTCTGTATCTTCGGTTCTTACACCTATATGGTGCACTTCTGGATATGTCTCCTTTGAAATGTTCTAAAACATGTACTAGTTTCTTTTAAAGCATCCATTATGTTAATCATCAATATCTTTGATTCAGGAAATATAAAAAAACAAGGTTGGTGAGGAAGGTGGTGAAGAATAAGGAAAACGTAACTTTCTCCCACTAGTAAATACAATCTCATTCCACGAGATTAAAGCTTCAGGGAAGTCTCTTTTCAAAAATATCTAAAGCAGCAAAACTCAATACAGTTTTTTTTTTAAAAACCAAACCACCATGTGCAAACATTGAGCTCAAAGAAAGTGTCTCCTCATCTGCTACTCAGATATCACCAAATTCCAATTTAATGAAGTCATCAAACTCCACCATGTACTTCTCAGGAGGAAAAAATTGGAAGATGAAACTATGCAGGCCTTCTTGCACATTTGCCAACACAGGACTGGTACCCCCTAAATCAAAGATCGAAATTTTCCTATCAGAACCCACCTTTTAGACTTGGTTCAAAAAAACAAATTTATTCCAAATGGAGAGAGCCCCACACAGCCTGCAGCCTCATAGCACAAGAAGTTTGTTCTGATAGAGTTGAAAATCTTCCAAAGGTCATTGCACTTTTAGGCTTGTCTAACCTTTCGATTACATCATGAAGACTTTGTCATTCATAGGTGACCCCCTGCCCCCGGATATAAATTTTAACCAGCCTAAGAGCAAGCATAGCCGCGTTATGTCAGTGGGAGAGCGGTGGCTGGTTTGTCGGTGGAGAGCATCTACCTCCAACATAATGCTGTCCACACTTGTGCTGACGCAGGCAAAACTTGTATTGCCTGGATGTGGTTTTTTCACACCCCAGAATGACAAAGATTTGCCAGCATAAGTGCAAGTGTAGACAAGGCCTTCTTCTGCCACCTAGTCAAGAATTAGACAGACATTGTTGTTCAATTTTTAGAAGGCTTCAGCAAGTAATTCTTATTTTTGCTGGAAATATTTTATAGTCTTAAATGGGAAAGCCTTGGTCATCATTTTTGCACAGTTCTAGATCATCTAAAATACAGCAAGAGATGTTTTCCTTTTGTATTCCCTTAGAAGTGTGAACTTCTACAACCCTTCCATCTGCTGAATCCTTAGCCTACATTTCCCCGCTTGGTTCAGGATACTAAACTGCGTGAATGGAATGTTGACTGCCTGACCAGGTAGAAAGTGCAAAGAACAACTCTCATAGTCAATGGAGCAAAGTGAGAAGATTTTGCCAATGCTGAGAATGGAGATATGGATGTCAATACATATGGCACTTACTATGTTAGCAATATTTGGGGCTGCCAAGACACAGTGCATGAAGTATTGACTCCACCATAATAGAAGGCATCCCATTCACCAAGCTATATAGCCCAAGGTTTGCCAAAGATCCCAGTATATTATATTAAGTAGAATCAATGAAGTATAAGTGAGCAAAAGCCCAAAGTTATAAGTAATGAAAGTAGACTCACAAAATGGACAATATATGCTGGATCAGTGTGGTCTCAACCTGTGCTATTTGGGTACTCCATCTTGACCTCCACCAGGGATAAATACAGCCTCTCAACTCTTTCCACACAGGTAGTTCTTCTGGAGGATATCGATACTGTTAAAGTGCAGGCTTCTTAGCAATGTTAAAGCAGATCTGCTCTAATTTGGTCTAGAACCAGCAGGAATATCACTTCTCCTTACCTCTGAACACAACCTTATGTCCAGTTTGTAAGATGTGCCAACATGATAGTCATCATCTTGGTCACTATTGGGAGATTGAACTGAGGATCTCCAGAGCTAAAAGCATGAATCTATAAGCTGAGATGTGTAACAGATTTGCATCCTCTGTGGATCAGGCATATAGAAAACTGACACATGAAGTGATCAATGCCTAAAAATGGACATCAGTAAGTAAAAAAGCAGTAGACTAAAGTTCAAGTTCTTGCCTAAACAAGAGCGTTTGTTGTGGCAGTTAAGATGTTAAAACTAAGAGGCAATGTAGAACTGAGTTAAATTTCTATAATCTAGTTGTGACATTAAATGCTTTAAAAAACAAGGTAAAATAATCCTGCCCACTATGCATTTATCTGATCACAGATTCAGATGCTGCAAAATGCAATATTTTATTTTTAAATACAAGTTTCTATCCCTTAAGACAAACTTCTCAATGTCAGTCAGATAGCGCTGCCTTAGACTAGGCCAATAGCGTAGGCTAAACCTAGACTTTGAGCCAGGGAATCACTCTGAGCTCCAACAGACACTCATAGTAGCTCTCATGGAGCTAGTGCACTAAAAATAGTGTAGCACCAGCAGCATGGGCTAGCAACCTTGAATACAAACCCATCTGGACCTCACAGATTTATACTCAAGGTGAATGGCCTGTTCTCCAGCTGCCTGCTGCTTGTGGTGCTGTAGTTATGCTACTGTTTTTAGCGTGCTAGCTTGATGAGAGAGTTAGTGTATGTCTACATGAACTAAGAATCACACTCCCAGGTCCAAGTGTAGGCATAGCGTAACGGTATATCTACACTACAAATCAGACACCTGCAGATGGCTCGTGCCAGCTGTCTCGGGACCACTGGGGCTTGGGATAAGGGTCTGTTTAACTGCGGTATAGATGCTCCAGTTCAGGCTGCTGGGACACTTCCACTTCACAGGGTCTAATCTGTGTTCATCCAAACATGAACATCTACACTGTAATTAAACAGCCCCTTGGAGGCAGAGCCCAAGTCAGTTGGCACGGGTCAGCTGCAGGCTTTTAATTGCCCCGTAGACATACCTTAAGAGGTACAAACTCTTTTTATTCATTTTATTGTGGTGTCAACTCTGAACCCTATACAAAAATACACAGATTGAAATTATCAATGTATGGGCGTAGACAGAGCAGTATGCATGCCTATATTTCACACAAATACACTTGGTGGTGGTATATATGTGATCATTTCACCTGAGCTCACTCATCACAGCCCTATGCCAGACAAGTATTTTAAAAAAAACAAAAAACAAACAACAAAAAAAACCCTTTCACCTATAAAAGCATGTCACTAAGTTATGGTCTGCACAGGGCTCAGAAAATGAAGTTTTAGGAACTTTTAATCGCCTTAATATAGCATTTTCATACTTGATTTTAAGGTCTACTATCTTGGAATCTTTCAAAGGTAGGCACAAGTGATATTCCCCATTGGGAGCACAAACCCTGAAGGCTGATCGATCTAGTCACATGTCACTGGTCCAGACCGGATACCTTGTCACAGCAGGCAAGTGCCACTCCCCCTCACCCTTTTTTATTTTTTATTTTATTTTATTTTTTTTTTTTAAAGCTGGTGGTAGTTTTATGCTTCCAGAAGCTTTGGAACATTTCAATTAGTCTCAGTGGAAGTTGACAAGTAGGGAAAGCACAGATGAAGTGGCAGAACATGCATATTAAACAAAAATTTATTACACATTCCTGGAAAAACCATACCTTGTTACATGAATGACAGATTTCCTCTCTTCCCACTAGATCTGCATAATGTCTTATGTCATAATTTAGGCAGTTAGAAACTGTTATCCTAACACTACTGGAGGTATCTAAGAAATTAGTATGTTAATGTCGACAAAGTTTAACTATAGCTGAAAGGGAAATAGATACAAAATAGAAATGGACTCAAGCCACAAAATTCAAATCAGATTTTCAGACACACCAAAGTTCAGGGGCATTTGGGGTGGAGTCTTGGTCCTGCCCCTGAAAAGGAGGAGCTGGGCACAAAATTCGGTTCTAAATCCAGGCTTGGCTACTGAACAGGACTAGAGGGACTCAGACCTGGGACTCAGGCTTTGCCCAGAAGCACTCCCCATGACTGATGTCACTCTACATACATGAAGGTTAAAAAGATCCAGCCCTATTTAAACCTCCTGCCTGGAACTTCTGACTAATATAGCAGAGTCTGGGTCTCGTTCATCTGTTTGCCACAAAGCTTAGTAAAATTAAATCCAAATTTCTCTTACCACCCCAGCTTTTGGAACAGGCTCCTGGCACAAAACCTTTCCCCATGCTCTTTGGTACTTTGTGCCAGGCATAGATTTTTGGGTGAGTGTCTGTTCTTTGATGCAGTTGTTTCTTGAGGCAATGAGGCTCTCCCCCCCCCTCCCCCCCCCCCAGGCTTGTCTGGCCCTGGATCAGAGGGGGTTCTGAGGGGATTTTTCCATGGGAATAAGCTTTAGCATCAGATCTCTCTCTCTTTTTGTTCTGGCTTTCAAATTCCTGCAGTGAGTGTATTTCCATAGGACATGAGTTTCCCCCAGGTAGGGTGCACAATGTGAGCGGCCATCTGAGACTGGTGTTGCATCCTTATATGAGGCACATCATTTGAAGCCTGGAGAACCTGGCATTTCAAATATCTCATCTTATACCATTAATTAACTACTGAACAAAAAAGGCTAAACTGAACTTTATTTTCCAATGTGCAAAAACTGACTAAAAATAGTAAAATAAGACAATAAGACTACACTAACATTTCCCCCCCACACCATTATTTTAGGTAGGATGAGAAAACTTTGCTGCTGTTGGCACTCCATCTCAGACCGTGGATGGTTGACAAGGAACTGATGGGCTCAGGTCACATGCATGTCAGAAGACATGCCAACAGCACCCCGAGACAGTGGCTGCACATGCGTGACCCAGACAAGTACTGCTGAAAGACTCCAACCAAGGACGCAACACCTGAAGTGCAGCACCCACAGGGACATCACTCAAAGAAGAGCTTTAGTTTTCTCCAAAGGGTTGCTGAAACAAATTGTTTACTTCCCAAGCAAGTTGGAAGAAACGTCTTGGAGAATCTGCCATAAAAGCTTTTAAGTGTAAATGTAATAAAAATGTTTTTAAATTCAAACCATTAATAGGATGTTTAATCTTAGCTTACATTTTACAAATTATTTAAAATCAAATCCTCTTAATTGTCCTGTATAAATTAAAGCAAAGATAAAACCTTTTAAAATGGTTTAGTATAGCTGCTGCTCCCCATGTACAGACATGGAAGGCACAG
The DNA here is from genome assembly GCA_007922175.1 of Pelusios castaneus. Taxonomy (NCBI): domain Eukaryota; kingdom Metazoa; phylum Chordata; order Testudines; family Pelomedusidae; genus Pelusios; species Pelusios castaneus. The sequence goes on along the minus strand of ML685785.1, from coordinate 333,941 downwards.
ATTACTGGTGTATTAAAAGAATGCAACTTTGATTTGTTAGAGATTTACACTGTTTGCCCTAATAACGTCTGCACATGCAAAATAGCACTGAATTGGTAACATGGAGAATTTCGCTCACACGCACACGTGCAGTTGTTTTGTAAGTGGCATTGCAGATTTCTCAGTCCCATAGGGTTATACATTATCTCAACTGCAGTAAGAAAAACATGTAAATAAAACTGAAGTTTTTGCCCATCTTGATATGGTCTTAAATTAATTTGGTTCTCAAGAAAGGGAGGTATAACATGGATAACTCCGTGCCTACACTCAAAAGCTGCAGTTCAGGCAGAGTATGGTCAGCTTGCAACAGTTTCAGGATGTAGACAAACTTCTAATGTATCAGTCTGGCTTCCATGTGACTTGCACCAAATCTGAGCTCAGGAGGCCAGAGGGGAAGTATTAACAGTATTACCCATCCAGTGCTGAGGCTTTGTCAGGGAGACGAAACAATTTATAAACTGGAATTTTGTGGATCTACTTAACTGGCATTAGATCATTATGTTGGGCTGCCTTTTACCTGCATTCTTTACTTGACATGTGTATTTCCAAGTCATCTCAATCAACAGAGACACATTCTGAAACAGGTTGCTTGGGTTCTGTAGTTCTGATCTGACAGTGCTATACCAGGGATGTAACTCCTTATAGTGCAAGCACAAATGAGTCATTAAACTTACTTTTCCAAAGAAGCCTTTGAAGAACTTCCTTTCCTGGAGGAACAGGGGGGACAAGTCGAGTGCTATTACTGTAGGAAGCTAAAGTGTCCCAGAGTTTTAAACCAACAAGCACATACAAGAGTTGGGGAATGGAGGGAAAGTAAGGGGTGTTTAGAGTTGCCCATAGAAGATGCGACAGGCAAATGTGAAAAAAATCCCATGAAAATGCAGATAAACAGACTATGTGGATTGCTAATAAGATAAGAAACTACAGACCTGAGAACTGGTGAAAAGAGGGATAAGAGAAAACTTAACCTCAGACCCAATTCCATGCGAAGTGGTTATTTTGTTCTCAGTCTCTCTGTTTAGTTCTATTTAGTAAGGTTATAAACCCAACTTGGCAGCAGGCATGAAGATTAAACAATCCAGTTTCTGTGATCTAAGAACACTGAAAAATTTAATTTTTCAATTTTTTCATAGCTATGAGTCTACTTCACACTAAAATGATGATACCCACGAGAAATGCTGTGCAAACTGCAGAAACATCTAAAATTGTTGGTATAACAAAGTTAAACAGAAAAAGACATTTTGGGACCCCATTTCCATTATAAACTAGTTTTGGGAACTTAGAACTCAGCCATAAAAATCTTGCTGTGAACTGAAATTTCTCTTGAAGGTCTGCTTCTGTGTGCTCCCTTAATTTCTGCTGAGAGCCAAGAGATTTTGTTGTTTATGTTGGATTTTATTTTTATTTTAGATGCCAAAAAGCCCCCTTTTTTCAGAAACCTAATTTTTAAACTGAAGCTGTTCAATCTAAACAAAGAGCTAAGTTTGGCAAGTATTCCACAATATACATTGGTTTATGGCGCCCACCCCTTCACCATTGGGACCCTACACCCACCTACCTGGAATCCTGAAGACCCTCTTTGTGTGTGCTTTAATTGTCTCACTTGCAAGTTGAGTTTCCTCACAACAGTCACTTTGACCCATCAAATGTTACCCCTTTATGCAAAAGAAGAACACTAGGCATTCAGTGTACTTCCCCAGACCCTCAGGATGAACAAGGCACCTCTGAAGTACATGCAACAGAAGTCAGCTCACAGAGAGAGGATGGTTAAGTTAAAGAATTGAACTAGAGTGCCCTGCATATCTTCAGCTGGGTCTGATTTTGGTGGTGATAAAAAAAAAAAAAGGGGGGGGGGGGGGGACACAACTTAACATTTATACATTTTACCCAGTTAAGTTTATTTGCCATGCATTTTCATTTGTTCATCCAATTTTATTGGCTTCGTTGTTGTTGCCAGAGTCTTACAAGACACTGAACACTCAGATACACCTAAAGTAGGTATGATCTTTTTGAGCTAGAACCCCAAACATCTGGTGAAGCATACCTCATGGCCAGTCAATAATTAATGGCAGAATTCTAAACAGCATGATGCTGCCTTTGCTATTCCAACGAATTATTTGCAGAGATGGCATACTGCTTCAAGGTCATACAGTTATTCAAGTTAGAGATTAGATAATCCAACTCATCTTTCTGCCAATGCAAGACTGTTTCCTACAGGACAGCTCACAATTAGGTAATAGTAGCAGTAACTAGTGGGTGGGCTACTGCTAGACAAGGTGGCGGGGGGGGGGGGGGGAAGATGGGGGCGGAAGCTCTTCATCTTCCCCACTACAGTTTAACAAAATCTGTACCAAAGTACTGATAGTTGAGCCATTTTATAGTAAAGATTTTTAAGTTTATAGGTGTCCTGATATTTCATTTCAAACTGATTGTTAAACACAAAATTCTGTATTTACACAAAGGTGAGGTTGTGACACCTGGCAAACAAAGCCAGGAAACTCAGCTGAGAAGGGAGCATCAATCTTAACTGTACTTTCCTGACTTTCCCCCCTTCATTCCCAGCCTGTAACTCATTTCACATGCAAGTGTTTAATGCAATCACATTTTACTACTGAAACATGTAAATTCTTTAAATTTGGAAGATGGTTTTACATAATGTTTATATCAGCCAGGCTCTAAAAAAGTCTTTTTTAAAGCAAAAACTCCTGTTTGGACAGGATATACTGAGTATTACTAAGAGAACTAATGAATTCATCACACTGTGGCATATCTAGTGATGGGGGCTGGATGCTGCTGCTGCCGCCAAGTTAAGTAAAATCTATTATATGAAACTAAGTAACAGTTTTTAAAAGATGTAGCAAAAGAAACAGATTTACCAGAAGCTACCTCACTTTTACAGTGATGATTGTTAATTTTGCTCTCAGCAAAGCACTTGTTAAACATGAAAAGTTATTTTTATTTAAAACACCCCAGGAAAAAGTCAATGGAAAAAGACAACATGCAAAATGGTTTTTAAAACAGCACTAAAAGTTAATTTAGAGATCATTTAACTTTTTTTAAAACATACATTAGTTATGTTTCTTTTACCTGCTAAAACAAGAACATACATTAAAACAAATGCATAATTTTTTTAAAAAGGAGACATTAGAAACTGATAGTACACACTGAAGCAACTTAAAACAGATATGACACAAGACAAGAGAATGCAGTCTTGTCTTTTACTGCCTCCTTGCACAGAAGTAAAAAACAAAGGCCTGTAAGTTCAACTCTTGTACGAAGTGAATGATTTTGCAATTTGCACTATGTATTTTCTTAATTGACTGGAAAGAGGTTTAAAAGAAAATACATATAGTGCCTGGGTATCATGACACTAACATATGTGCAATTTAAACCCAAGTGGCAACACAGCCAAGAAAAGAAAAGTGTAAGCCTCACTGGACATATCAAGTAGCACTAAACATTAGTAAGATGTCAAATCAATGTAAAGACCCCTTAACTAGGAGCAAGATTGTCTGCAAATGTGCAGCAAAACATCCTTTTAGTAAGTCCATGAACTGCTTCACTGAAGCAGTCAAGATGCACGGGGGGGGAAATGATAAAAGGGACTGGAGTTCTCGAGTTAGAATTATTCCTGTGGTGGATTTAATTTTCTTTCCTATCCTTCAAGAGTTTTGGAACCCGGTTCCTTGAGAACAAACTGGACTTGGTTACTTGCGCAGGATTTTGTGGCAATACTACCAGAAACAGATGACAATCTCCTGAAGTGAGATGCAGGAGTAGAAAGCATTTGAACACGTGCTGTTTGCCAGACCATATATTTATGGAAGACAAGCTAAGAGTAGCCCACCATTATTGACACCACAGCCAGGCAATCTTTTAGGCCATTTTGAGCAGATCCAAGCTTGGCATGCATGAAGCAATGCTATTAGACTATGCTGCATAGGAAAAAGGAGCCCAAAACAAGAGTAGTGTAGTATGTAATAAAGAGTGAATTAAGTCACCTGTTTAGAGGGTGCAATAAAACTGGTAAGTGGTAGACTCTGGAGGGCGAGACCATTCTTCATATCTAACTTATACCAGTAAAAAAACCTCTTATGGACACCAATTGAATATGGGTCATTGTTGTACCTATTCTCCCCCTCCCCCATCTAATCCTTTCAAACTATCTATCTATCTACTAAATACTACATGCAGAATATATTTAACTTTCTCCCCTCCTGTGCCTAGATTGAGATGTGCTTCTGTAATCATATGTAGTGGTTCTCCTAAATGATCCAACTGTTTTTTCCTCATATAAGCTGAAAAATGCACAACCTGAAACTGGAATGCTATTGCAGAATCAGCAACATCTTGGTATAACAAACAACATTTTGATGAAACAGATATACATACAGCTTTCAATCTCTTCACAGCATCTTCACAGACATGCATTCCTCTGGATTCATCCACTTCTACGTGACCCAAGTACTGCAAGGAAAAAAAAAAAGGGGGGGGGAGTTAGACTTCATGGCAACCACCTTCAATACTTACATGCTTACAAAAAGCCAGTCACCTCCAACCCATATCAACAGAGATGAGATGCTGAAACCTGACAATATGAGGAGAGTTGGGACTCACTTGCATTCTTACTGTATAGGGCACAGGAATTACTAATCAGGTGTGTAATATATTTGTGTTATCAGGCCTACACTGGATTACATTTTTAAAGTGACCCAGCACAGAGCAAGCAAATATTTACTAAACTAAACCATCTGAGAAAGAAACTGCACTATATTAAAGAGCCCTGTCCCTTATGTTCTTCCTATCCGTGCATGGAGTACTTTATATGACCTAGGGCTGCCTTTGGAATTCAACTAAAATGTTCAAAGAAAGCCTCCAACATAAGATGAGGCTTTAGTTTACTTCAATAACCAAAGCTAAAAAGGTTTGAAATAAGTGACAGTTGAACTGAACGCAAAACCAGGATTCATGTAAAAAGCAGATTAACCAGCAAAAAATGTGGGAATGCTGTGTGATACCATTAACACAGTTGCCACCTCTTTCACTTGAGTAATCCATTCTATTTAATATTTATTGCAAGATATCTTTAAAACTTTCTGCTACAGAATTTTTGCACAACACAAAATAGAAGTCAGCCATTGAACTACATAATGAGAAATTAAGGAATTTACCATTTTACAGGGCATTAGGAAATGAAAAACAATATGTTCAACTTAGAGGATATCTTGTATTTAAAAAATAAATATTTAAATTTGTTGAACTGGACATCAGATTTGTTTTAATTTAGTGCTACACACCCCACAAGATTTCTCTTTGCCAAAATACCATGCTGCACACGTAGTGGAAATGTTAAATATTTAACATTAGAGTGATCCAAAATGCTGTTGTCAAATTATGACCTTTGGCATTTTCAAAGCTCAAGCTCCTGAAGATATCTGATAAGGCTGGAATCACAGCTTTTGTTTAAAAAGTTATAGTCCTTATGGTTGAAGAGAATGTGTGAAGATGAATAGATGAAAGTGTGACCCTGGAGATTCAAAAAACAAGAGACAAACATTTTAAAATCAAATTTGCTAATCCCATGCCCAACTCAAAATTTTTGATCATCCTGGTTTGTTCTATAGTAGCAATTTAAGTCAATATAACTGTTGCTCATGGGTGAAGAAAATCCAGACTTCTGAGAGATGCAGTAATACCAATCTAATCCTCATGGTAGATGGCGCTGTACTGAAAGAGCTTTTCCATCAATATTTTTATCATTGATTTAGATGATGGCATAGAGAGTATACTTATGAAGTTTGAGGATGATACCAAGCTGGGAGTGGTTGCAAATGCTTTGGAGGATAGGATCACAATTCAAAATGATTTGGACAAACTGGTGAAATGGTCTGTGGTAAATAGTATGAAATTCAATAAAGACAAATGCAAAGTACTCCACTTAGGAAAGAACAATCCATTGCATACATACAAAATGGGCAATGATTGCCTAGGAAGGAGTACTGCGGAAAGGGAGCTGAGTGTCATAGTGGACCACAAGCTAAAATATAAGTCAACAAGTGTAATGCTGTTGCTAAAAAAGCAAACACCATTTTGGGATGTATTAACAGGAGCACTGTAAGTAAAACACGAGAAGTAATTCTTTTGCTCTACTTGGTGCTGTTTAGATGTCAACCAGAGTATTGTGTCCAGTCCTGGGCACCTCATTTCAAGAAAGATGTGGACAATTTGGATAAAGTCCAGAGAAGAGCAACAAGAACGATTAAAGGTCTGCAACATTTGATTTATGAAGGAAGATTGAAAGAGCTAGGTTTGTTTAGTCTGGAAAAAGAGGAGACAGAGGGGACCTGAGAACAGTTTTCAAGTACCTAAAAGGTTGTCATGAGGAGGAGGGAAAAAATTGTTCTCCTGAACTGCTGATGATGGACAAGAAGCAATGGGCTTAAATTACAGCAAGAGAGGTTTAGGCTGGACATTAAGAAATAATTCTTAAGTGGCACAATGATTAACCGCTGGAATAAGTTGCCTAGGCAGGTTGTGAAATCTCCATCATTGGAAGTTTTTAAGAGCAGGTCAGACAAACACCTGTCAAGGATGGTTTAGGAGCATACATGGTCCTGCCATGAGTGCAGGGGACTGGACTTGACTTCTCATGGTTCCTTCCAGTTTCTCTGATTCTATAGCCACCGCCTCTCAGGCAGACAGATTACCTATGCCAATGGGAGATGCCCTTCTGTCAGTGTAGATGGCATCTTCACTGAAACACTATAGTGGTGCAGCTGTAGCCTTTTAAATGTAGACAAGCCTTTCAAGTTGGTAATACTACAATTATGCTCCTCACTTGGCCTTTGTGGGCACTTATCCAAGGTCTTCCTTTTTCTCTAGAGACTAAATGCATTGCACTCATAAAACTTAACTAGAACAGTGGGTTTAATTACTTAAACCTGATTATATTTCTTTTAAAATGTATTCAAATAGCAAGCATAATACATTTTAGCCACTATAAATGCATGCTTCCAGAGAGTTTTGTATTGAAGCTATATATGAACTAAGCCTCCAATTCACTCATGACTTGTATGACAATAGTAAAAATGCCCCAGCCCTTCTATACTTCGCTTTTGTATTTTCTACCACTGGTGGAGCTGCAAGCATAGACTTTCTACTCTGAATTTTGTAATTTGACTGCCCAAACTATGTTAGAAATGGATGTAATCAAGATGTAACCAATCTTTATAAGCAAACAAACTGTTTCCGTTCTACTTAGAAGGCAGCATAGCGAGGACCAAAGTATGTCAACATGGTATCAACTGAGTAATTAAAACCACAATCACATTTCCAGATCCTGATCAATATACTATTTCCATGGAAACTGTCCAGGCTGCATTTATGATTACAGGATGGTTCGACGAATCTTGGAACCACTTGCACATCATTTACACTAGTGTAGGCAGAGTGTTTCTATCTACACAGATGCAACCCATTCAGTCCCTGTCCTTGGCAACTTGCCCCTTGCTCAGAAAGAAGAGAAGCTAAGTAGGATAAACAGACTCATGTCCCACTCCAAAACAGCCAGCCGTTTTAAAAAATGTTGCTAAACGTCTCCTTGAGAAGTCATGTGCTTTTGATTTTCAACCAGCTCTGTCACTGCTGCTACAAACATGAGTTTCAACAGCAGTTTTCAATAGCACTTTCACATCAATGAATGGGACGTTTTATATGTCAACTGCATCTGCCCACTCCAGAAGACCACAATCCTTGTTTTTCATCACCCAGCCAGCTGTGAATAATTTTTTGTATATATAAACAAAAAACACAGCTATGCCTTCTTCTTGAGATCCTTGGATTAAAGAAAGTATTTTTCATCATATCATTTTGACAGAAACCAAAAGTTAGCAGCTACTGACTTCAGTGATGACTGTTACAGGAGAAATTTAAAAAAATATATTTCTGCAGTCTTTGCAGTTCAGGAGCTCAAAAACAGTGTTGGTGAAAAAAAAACTAATGTGCTTTTGTATACATCAGGTACACATCTTCATACCGAAGTCCTCAGAGGGTGAAAGATTTTATTTTTTGGAAAGGCAGTAGAGAAGAAAAAAAACACATTGATGAAAGGTGGCCTAATTCCATGATTCCTGTAGCTATAACCTCTCTGCAAAAGGCTATTTTTCCAGCAGTATGTAAACTGTAAGAATACAGTACCAAACATGTTTTCAATTATCTTCCAGGGCAACAAAAACCAGGAATGATTGATACGACACTATCAGCAATTTGCAGGCTTAAGATGCCCAATAGGAGACTTCACCTTTGTATCAGGATTTCCCCTTTATAGGAAACACAGACAGAACTCAGTGTAAACAGAATGTTGTGTACAATATAGATTCCTAAGATGATACTACTGAGACTTGTCCTCATTAAAATTTTATTTTAAACCAGAGTTTCCAAATATTTTCAGAAACCGGTCTTTATAGGAAGGATGATGAAGCAACTTATTACACTGATTTTTCCTCTCTGGAGAAAAAGATTTAACCCTTGGCTGGTATCACAGATGAAGAACTCAGTGTATCAGCTTAAGTCAAGTTTCTCCCCAAGATTTTAGATGATGCTTGTGCAAGTCAAGCTGACTCAATCTATGCCCTCAGTGTGAAAAATGTGCAGGTTAAACTCTTTAAAATTGGTACTGGCTTTCAAGAAGGGAACATGTGGGGTAAGATATGAAGTATAGTCAAACTGCTATCCCTATAGTATTTTGGGGATACCACTCTATTGCCCCCATCAAGCACATCATACCACCATTTTTTTTTTTTTAAAGTTTCTACTTTGTTGGAGGCCTGGGCTTACGTGCTGGAACTAGGGGTGCAGTGGGTGCTGCTGCATACCCTGGCTTGAAGAGGTTTACATTATATACAGCAGGTGCTCTCAACCGCCACATCACAACACATTACTGTGTAGCCACACAGAGGTCAGTGTGTCGCGGAGAGCTAGAATGCAGCAGCAGCTTCCCGGTAGGGGCACTGGATGTGGCCGTAGGGTCGCTGACATGGCCTGTATAGTCATGCACTCTGCCAAGCATGTCGCGACTGACGAAAGGTTGACAACCACTGATATACCGGGTTTAGTTTGGTTCAATGGCTCTCAGCACCCCCACTATAAAAAAAACTGTCCCGGTATCTCTAGGCCTGAGAATGGAATATTAGGCAGGTTGCAGATCAGAACCAAGATGGTTGCAATGTAGCAGGCTCAAATCAGTGCTATAGGCCCCTATCGCTGTCCATAAATAATCCATTTATGCAGGTCTGAATAATGGTGACATCAGAGCAGAATTTTTGGAAGCCTTTATGTACCATTATTGATTTCTACTTCTCAGTTGCTGACCTTCCAGTGATCTGCCAAACACTATTCCATCCATCTCCTGGCTAGCTGTCCCCTACTACCATGACTCTCAACTCTGAGAAAAGTAATGGAAAGAATGATGGATTTTCATTTCTATACCAAATGTGATCAAAATACATCAGTGCCGAATTTAGGCACAAGCCAAGTAAGCCATGGCTTAGGGCCTCACATTATGAAGGGCCTCTAAATTAAAGTCAGAGACAACTAACAAGATTTATCATAATTGAAATTGCTTTGGCTTAAATAAGCTTTCATATAAAATCCACCGGCAAAATTTTGAACCCTGACCTCCCCATCCCGATCCACACCCAATCCCATCAACTTCCCTTCCAGGACTGCTGGACTACTCGCATCATCCACAGGTTGCCCAACCTCACCTCAGACCTCATGAGGAGACAATGGGAGCTAGCCTTCCAACACACTCTAAAGTCCCATTCCACACCAGGCATCATCCCTGCTAATCCCCTCCTCGCCACTTTACCACCCCCATCCCTCCATATACCACCACACAGGCTCATAGCCAGCCTATATGTTTCTGGGGAGGGGGGGAGCACAGGTCTATTTACCTAATCTGAAGACCACTGAGGCGATTTTTATAGTATCATTGGTGAAGCAAAAAAATAAAATCATGAAAGAAAATGTTTAATTTTGTGATGTGCAAAGAAAAGCGACAAGCATTCCTGCTTCCATTTACTAAGTGCTGATCTCCAATGTTCTTATGTTCCAAAAGGGTAGCCGTGTTAGTCTATTGCAGAAAAACAGAGTCCTGTGGCACTTTTAAAGACTAACAGATTTATTTATCGCTCCCACGAAAGCTCATGCAATAAATAAATCTGTTAGTTTTTAAAAGTGCCACAGAACTCTGTGTTTCTAATGTTCTTATGTTCCTTCATGCTAAAAGTCTTCAATTTCATATTTGCTATAGGATTAATGCAACTAGCAAAATATATGTTTTGTTTAGAATACCAGAATTAAATTCTCCTTACAAGCTACATTGCTACTTCTATTAACTAAGTTCTGATCTCTGTAATTACGCCTATGTTTCTATAAAATAAGTCATTTTCATATATGCTAATTAAGAAATCATAAGGTATTTGATAATGTAAATAAGGATTTTTGCAAGATGTATGTTTTATTTAGTAGTTTGTTGCATCTTTGCTTATGTATATATATGTAAATATAATGGTTTATCATTTAATTTTAATGACCCTTTCTGTTCTAATGAAATACACTTTTTTTCTTCTTTATTTTTATGGTATGGGGCCTTGGAATCTTGACATAGCTTAGGGCCTCAGCATGTCTTAACCCTGCCCTGAAATACATACAGTCAGAGTCTGTTGATTTCCAACATCAACGTCTTCCAAATAGTACTCCCTAACAAACAATTGTCTTTTCACCATCTAGGATATATGCAAGACTTTGCCAGCACCACATTTCAAAGTCTTCAGTTTTCTTTTTGTCAACATTACTTTCCTATCATTCATATCCATACACCACTATGTAAAAAAATTAGGCTTTTCACATCACACGTTTGTCCGTTTTGAGATGCCATGGTTTTTCTACACTTTAAGGAAGGCTGTAACTGAGCGAGCCAGCCCTAGTCTTTTTCCAAATTCTTTGGAATAATCTCCCTGGTTAGATATGAATGATCTTGAATAATTAAACTCATTACTGCTTCTACAGCCTGATTATCAGATTAACAGTTAATTGTGATGTCTGCTTGTGTACTGTTTTTGTCAGTTGTGTTGATGTACATGCATTTTGGTTTTGTTGCATTCAGGAACAATCTATATTCCTCACTAACTGTTCTTATGCTGACTCCAACATTTGTTGCATTGGCAATTTCAACAAAGAGCATCATGTTATCAGGTTATCCAAGGTCAGTTAAGACATGTTGATCAATGGACGTCCCAGATGGCACCCCACTCTGCCAAAGCTTACCATAGCTTGTCTCAATAAATTCCTGGAACAACATACATCCGTATCTCTCATACTGTCCAGTGGAAAACCACTCGCAGTTGCCTACTGCCATTCACACCATGATCTCTTGGTGGCAGTGATGTCCAATGAATTTAATGAGAAGCTTTAGAAGCCTCATGTCTGCCAGCATCTTCCAGAGACTCCTGTCAGACAGTATCAAATACTTCTAAGTAGTCAATGAAGCACATGATGAAAGGGTGATTGTACTCTACATTTTCAGTGTACAACAGATATTCACAATTTGGTCGTGTGTGCCGTAGCTCTCTCAGAGGTGATCTTTTGATGGTGGTAGTTCTGATTCTAGCCTTCGTTTCATGAGATTGTGGATTATCTAGAGTAGCCATTTGCTCACATGTGGTATCAGGGAGATTGTACGATAGTTACTACACTTATGTCTCCCTTCTCTGGAAAGGGCTTAAAAATTTGCTTTGTCCAGACCTCTGGCCAATTTCTAATCATCTCTACCTCACAAAATTTCCATGCAAGCTTAGTATGCTGTTCTCCAATCACTTAACAATCCTGCAAGCATACTCCCCATTATATTCCCAGGCTTTCCAAAACAGCACACACTTCTTTTTTTCAAGACTGATGGCTCCGGCTCCAGCTCCATAGTCTTTTGTTATCCTGTATGGTGAGTGGCCCTGTTGAGGCATATAGATTGGCATAGTACTCTCTCCACTTGTGTTTAATAACCCCTCCAATAAGGATTGTTATGATCTTTTGTTTGATCACAGGAAAAAGCTTTTGTTAAGAAGTCTTACTTCTGTGAATACAGCCTTTGTATTATTACTCTTCATATTTCTCAAGTTGCATACATTTTGCTCTTGTGTTCGCTTGTCTCATTTAGTCAGCATCTGGTGGTCTAGCACATATTCTTCTGCACTCTTTGTCGATTTCCCACCAGCTGAAACACCTCAAGATGACCATAGTCAATCCGCCACTGGCTTTCTGGAATACGAGATTTGGCACTTTCAAGCACAATTGTTTTCATTTATTTCCAAAATTCATTTGGGTTATTTTACTTTTACACCTGTATCAATGCCTCCAAATAATTCTTGCACAGAAGTTACATATTTTTGGTTATTCTAGACAAATCCAAATGCCAGGGACCTATTGAATGTCTTATCTTTACATTTTAATTTTATATTTGGGGCTCACACCTGATGATCTGACCAACAGTACACATTTGGGAAAGTGTCCAATGGATAAACTATTTCCAGCACTGTTGTATATTACATGGTTTATTTGGTTCTTTGTCATACTATCAGGTGACTTCCACATTTCTAAACATCTAGGATGTTGAAGACAACTGTAATGACCAGATGATTAACGCAACAGACTTCAAATAAATTCCTTCTCTCATTTTGTGAGCCGAGGCCATTCTTTTCCATTACTTCTTTGTGAAACTTGCAACTCTAACTTTTACATTTAAATCCCCAGTTATAAGGGTGATACCTTCACTTACTGTTTGAGTTAGAATATTTCCAAGTTATTCACCAAACTCAACTCACATCACCAGCTGCTATAGTAGAAATATAACCTGTACAGTCGATGCATTGACTGGCTTTGCTTGAAGCCAAATAATAATTCTATTACTCACTGAACTATAGACAAGTATACACTGTCTCCTTAGATGAAACAAATGCAACCCAATTCTCTCTTCTTTTCTTGAATCCTAAAGAGTTAACTGCATCCATCATCATGAAATGACCTCTATTCTTCCAACACAGTTCTGAGATTCCACATATTTCTATCTTACATCTTTCTGATTCTTTGACTGCAACAGGCAGCTTCCCTCCCATACCTAGTATATGTGTGCCTACTCTGATGATTTATTTACAAAGGTTCAACTCAGTCTTTTCTTTAGTGCAAAGATCAGGCACAGACCTTTCCCAAAGGATTTGGTACAGCACCTTCTTAATGGCTAAATTTAGCAACACAAAGTAGAAAGAATGTCAGGTGAGCTGGTTTTACATCACCAAAGCAGAACAAAGCTGCCATAGTGGTGATGGTGGTGGTGAATCAGGTCTGAATTTGAAATTAATGTACAGGTTTAAAGGATCACACTAGTGAGACTGCCATTATCTGAAAGGGGGCAGGAAAGCTCCATCCTAGAGTCCCAGTATCTCTTTGTTCTCTGAACTTTCCCAGTGCTACTACTTCACCTTTCCCAGCAGTGGTACCTTAGTGCCCAGGGAGCCATGCCAGCAGCACCAAAGGTAGCCTTCTAAGCATCAATATCTAAGCCAGTGGTTTTCAAACCATGGGTCGGGACCCAGTACTGGGTCGCAGACCCTCAGGAATTGGGTCACGGCACCACCTGCTGCCACCACCCAAAAGACTGGAATGCATTGCTCAAAGATATAATTGTTGGGTTGTGGGCATAAATTATTTTTTTCAACTGAGTCCCGAGGAAAAAAGAGTTTGAAAACCAGTGATCTAAGCTAAATGCAGGCACAGAGTCAATTAAAAGCTTGGCAAAGTAATTAGCCAATGAAAACTTTAAACAAGTGACTGGAATCTCTCATACCACAGAATCATTATACAACGAATACAATTGTTGCAAGCAGATTAGTATAGAGGAATGGTGACAGCTGGATGAGTCACCACCATGACTATGGATTTACAGTTAAAGGACTGTGCACAATAGTTATGAATAGATTTGTATCTGATGTGTTTAAAATACAATAGTCAATTAAATCTATGTTACTGTATGGGGATAGCAGCACAGTAAATGGTCAACATAAGATCTCGGTGTAAAGCTCATGCAGTCCATCTTTCTTTCCTCCCTTCCAGTTTTAGGGATTGTTGAGCATAAAACAGTAATATTTCATTCCAGTCTCCATGCTAAACTGAAGGCTAGTTAGCAAGCTAAAAAAATTTACTTTGAAAATTCTGATATTAATACAAATATAATTAGAAAAATGTGTAAGTTGTAGTCAACACTATGTGGAAAGTCAAATCTTGATGGAAAGCCTAAGTCATTTGACACAAGCGGTATAGAATCCAATGTCAGACTGTAAATCTATTTTGCTCTCACTTTTATACAAAGAATTGCAACTTTTGCCACAATTCTTTCACCAGAACCTTATTGGTGAATATATCATGTATTTCCTTTGAAGAATCTAAAATCTGAACACTTGCATGCGATTGTTCTTGGAGCAAGTGCAACCAAAGCCGCCTTAGGTGTGTTAAAAATCAAATGACAAAGAGGAAAGGGTATAGTAAAAACAATAGATTAAACACAGATGCATCAGGCTTCTGAGCATTCTAGATTTACAGGTAGCAAATCACTTGTTACTGTCCTGTTGCATATGTCAAATTACATAAAAACACTAAACTTGCAAAAATCTGATTTTAGTTATGTAAAAAGGGAAGTGACCTAATTTTTCCGATATAAATTTCACAGACCAGTTATTCCAAAGTGCACTTGTATAAATAAAAACTATTTACCCAAAGAGACCTTAGAAAAAGCATTTCAGACAAAAGAAGCCCTAGTGTTGAATACTTAAGTCATTAAAACAGAAAACAGCTGCAAGTTCAGTGAGGTAGCGTCTGGAGCATAAAAGCTGGCTTTTCAATGTGCAAATGTAAATTAATTTCACTTTTTGTAATAGATATGGTTTATGAAATATGTATACAAGAATAAATTTGATCAATTCTATCACTAAAATTAGAGGGGGTTTTCTGCTACTATACTTAATGAGAAGTGGGTCACAGGGGGAAGTGTGTCTCTCCCTGTTGCACTGCATATGTTTGGCAGTTTCTGCTCTCTGCTCAAAAGTAGATTCCCTGTTGCAGCAAAGCATTCGTGTTGTATCCTTCCATCTCTTTCCCCCCTCTTATAGAAAGGCTAGGTCTGTAGGGAAAGTTATGCACAGCTCAGCTCAGCGACTTTCAGCATGTATAACAGTATGTGGATTTAATATGAAGGGACAACTTTAAACAAATCTATGAATCAAAATACTATTCCATGCCAAAAAAAAAAATATTAGGAGGATGTTACAGCGGTATGTCTAATGGATACTGGGTCTCAAAGTCATGTTTGTCTGAATATATGGCAAAATGGAGCCTTGATCCCTGATGTAGCTTTCCTGTAACATTAGAAGCTTGATTATAAGTGTACAAAGTAAACCAATTGAAAGGGAACCTTTCCATTTTAATAATCTTGACAGCTCTGTGTTTAATTACCCTGTCCACTAGCATATTACTACTCATGCATCCCATCCTCCTTCAGGGACTTCTCATTAGGGAACAGAAGCGACACTGTGGCAACATGTCCTTTTGAACACGAAGAATTACCTTGCCCTAAGTATGTGCATCATGCTCTCTTGGGCCAATGTGGCACTATAATAATTATGACTTTTTTGGTCTTTATTTTCCTTGACCATTACATCGGACAGAGGTAGAAAGGAACAAATCCACAGAATTGAGGCTCTCTCATGGCTCTGTTACCTGCTGAAAATAGCCCTAAAAATTCTTATGGTGAACAGATTTTGCAGGTGGGCCTGTTGCGTTACTAAAAGGCAAAAATGATGAGCCATTCTTCCAGATGAATCCTCTGTCAACTGAGCTAGTCTTCCTACATGTTCAACTTCCCTGAAATACGAGAGCTCAAGAGTGTCATATATGATGAACCCATCTGAACAAAAGACTTGTGCAATAGGTATTTGCTTGTTACCCCGGACAATTTACAAAAAAGACAACATTTCTATGAGCCATTCTTCAGAAATCTGTGAATGACTAACAGCAGGACCAATCTGCCTTCCCTTAATACTTACAAAGTGGGGGTTTTTTTTGGTTTTGCATAGGATTTCTTATGTGGGGGAATCACCACACTCTAAAACCTGAATGTGCATTGCCTCATAGCCACTAATCAAGAGACTTTCACTTTAGAATTTAAATTCTTAACAGAAGGAAATACTGACAATTTGTTTTTCTGCATCTTATTGAAATAGTTTGCTCCTTGATAAACTTCTAGCCCCATTCTGCAAGTTCCCCATCTTCAAAGTGTCTGACAAAGTGGATTTTCTCCCATCAAAGCTCATGTGATAAATAAATTTGTTAGTCTTTAAAAGTGCCACAGGACTCCTTGTTTGTTTTGATGAACTAGACTAACACGGATACCCCTTTGGAACTTAAATATTTATCATTTATGCTAGCAATAGAACTATTCCCAAAATAGAGCTCAGTGATTTAGGTTAAATAACTGTTTAGCAATAATATTTTTAAAATACGAAGTCCCATATTGCTTTTTCCAATATATATTTTACTTCAGCACAGGACATCTTACTGCATATTGTAACAATTTCTGTGGATGATTCTCAGCTCTTTGCCAATTAAACTGGTAAAATAAGCCTCATCTTCTTAAGACTCTGAACCAATCTCTTGATTGGTCAGTGACTTTTTGGGCGTCTCAAAAACCAAAGCTGCAATGTCCTCTTATGGACTATTGAAATGCAAGGTCTTGTTTCTATTTTCACAGCATCAGACTGTTGGGATCTTTGGAAAAGAATCAATTTTAAATGTTTTGTGCTCCACTGATGTTCGTCAGGAAGTAGGAACACCCAGTTAGATATAAACCCATACACGACAGCATGCTTTCCTGAAGTATAGTGCATTATTGAACAGTTCCCAGGAATTGTCTGACAGGATGCTCTCCTTCAACAGGGCAAGGTTATATTCCTCTAAAGAGCAAAATATAGTTCCACCCAACAGACTAAACTCCAAATTTAGTTTATCTTATTTGCTCACAATGGCATATTTCCTGCCTGTATCTGTTAAATACTGGTTACCAGCCACTTTAGACCCCAAAGACAATAAAACATTTTGCATTACTGCCCTTCTCAATGCATAGTGAGCATATTGAGACACAATAAGAGAAATTTTTTACTGTCCTCAATGTTGTAATTGCAGAAGTTAACCCAACTCTGTCTCAACTTAAATCTGAATTTAAATATGAACTCCATTACACCAGTGAAGCCAAGTCAGTCTACTACTTCAGCTGCCAGGGGAACCTAAATGTACAAGATGTACTTAGTCATTTTTCCAACAGGACCCTCACAACTCATTCAATTGTAGAACTTAGTTACATCACAGATCAGGAAGACATGGCAGGGATAGTTCCAGCAAATGATATGGTGTAAAGAACCATTTATCTCCTTACCAGAGGATACTTGTTTAGCATTGCAGTGTTTTAATCTTTGGGATGCATGCCCAGAGAAAGAAGGTTGCATCTTATAATTGTATAAAACAAACATCTGCCACTATAACTGAAGAGCCTAACCTGTAGCATAACACAACGCTTAGGAAATGCGAGAAGCTATTCAGGCCAGTCCAACCTTTTAGTCACCACAGAAGCAGTTTCACTTAATCCAGAAGCCCAAGGGACTAAGTTGGTGGCATTCTAGTTTTTATACCTTTGAGGTTGGGTTGTTTCACATTCTAAATTTCACTTTATAATGAATAATCTGACTTTAAATTCTGATGCTAAAAACGTTTTAGACCCACGGCTTCTACTTCACTTTGAAACTAGAATTATATACATTAAAACCACATTGCTCAAGTTCAAACACCTGTGCGTTCAGAGACCCTAAAAAGATGACCCCATGCCTCTTAAATTATTGCATCGGAACTTTGATCATACATGTGTTACGGTATAGTGGTAGCCCCTCCCTTTTAGTTCAAGGTTAAAACACTATATTTGCATAGCAAAGCTTAAATAGCCAACATGCACCTGCTTCAGAAGCTTCACTATTTAAGGATACCACATATTACAGAAAAAGTCTCAACTATAGAATATTTTATAGTCTTCACCTGTACAATGCCCAGTGTCTGTGAAAGGAGCCTTTAAAGTGTTTTCCTTTTTGTGTCATGGCTGTAAGCCTCTTAGAAGCTGGTCAGTGTCTAGAGATTACTGTAGAGCTAGTTAAGGTACATCTACACTGCAGTAAAACACGCACAACAACAGAAAGACTGATTTGGGTTCCCAGGGCTAAATACTGCAGTGCACATATTTAGGTTTGGATTGGAGCCCAGGCTCTGAAACACTAAGAAGGAGAAGGATCTCAAACCTCTTCCCTCATGGGATTTCAGAGCCCAGGCCCAAAATGTCTACACAATCTCTGCCTCTGTGTATCCTAAAAGTCAGCATGGTTTGTGGTGGACAGAAACTCTTCTCTCTCAAGATAAGGCAGAAGCAGGAAACCTGCCTGCCAGTCACCCTAACCATCCCAACTGCCCCTCTATCATGATGCAGCTACGTTTTCTGACCTCCCCAACTTGTTCAGACTAGGAACTGACAGGCAGGCAAAGATGGCATATGAGGCTGACTGAACACTAGAAGAAAAACCTCTCTTCACCAGCATTTTGAAGAGGATAAGCCAAGAATTGAGAATATGCCTCATTCAAGGAAAAGTCAGAATGAGGAAAGGAAGGGAGAAAAGAAGGGATGATAAACTCTATTTAGAACTGTCAGATACGCAGTATTTGCAGTACATGTATTGAAGGTTCGGAAAGTTTAATTCCAACTTCAAATATTTATATACTTGATCTGCTTGTTAAAAGTCACTGTGCATACAATCTCAACATCCTAACAGCAGAATGTCTTCTCAAGACTGAAGATTTGCTCACACACCAAGAATTTGAAAGAATACATCAACAGTACCACCTGCTAACACCTGCCGTAAAAGTAATGATATGATTGATTTTAGCAAGTGTCAAAGAGCAGTTTAGTATTGTTGTAAGTACAGCTCAAACGCAGCCTTAATATTGAGTCCCTTCTGATGACTTCATAATTATTATTATTATTATTTTTTTTTTTTTTAAGTTTCCTTTCCTGAATAGCCTACAAGCAAGTATGGAAGAATTTGATTTGTATTGATGTTAGTAAACATTGGTTTGTGCATACCATTGCAAATCAATGAAAAAAGATTTCCCTCAATAATCAAAATTTACAGATAGACAAAGAAAGAAATATGTTTGAGAACTTAAAGGTGGCTTTAAGGATATTTACTTCAATATTTTGACGTTATGTTGACAGCCTGTTTTGACCATTATATAGCTTTATCTCACTATTTCCTGTATTAATTGTCTGACACCCTGCCCCCAGAATCTTAAAAGCAAACAGTTTTGTGGAACTGGAAATTGGAAAACTGCTTAAAAATAATCAACACTGTCCATAGAAACTATTCCAAAGGGGTAGCCGTGTTAGTCTATTGTAGAAAGACAACAGAGTCTTGTGGCACTTTTAAAGACTAACAGATTTATTAATCGCATGAGCTTTCGTGGGAGAAAATCCCACTTCGTCAGACGCTTTGAAGATAGGAAAGTTACAGAGTGGGAGGAAATTAAATGCAGGGGAGTGTATGACATAGCATCAGGTCAGGCTGTAACAGC
>ML685785.1:299530-313738 GCA_007922175.1 Pelusios castaneus | reverse complement strand
GACAACAGAGTCTTGTGGCACTTTTAAAGACTAACAGATTTATTAATCGCATGAGCTTTCGTGGGAGAAAATCCCACTTCGTCAGACGCTTTGAAGATAGGAAAGTTACAGAGTGGGAGGAAATTAAATGCAGGGGAGTGTATGACATAGCATCAGGTCAGGCTGTTACAGCCTGACCTGATGCTATGTCATATTTTGATTTGCTGTTACAGCCTGACCTGATGCTATGTCATACACTCCCCTGCATTTAATTTCCTCCCACTCTGTAACTTTCCTATCTTCAAAGCGTCTGACGAAGTGGGATTTTCTCCCACGAAAGCTCATGCGATTAATAAATCTGTTAGTCTTTAAAAGTGCCACAAGACTCCACAGAAACTATACAAAGGTAAAAATCAAGTTCTATCCAAACCAACCAACAAGGTTTACAGATGCTTAGTCTTTCTGGTTCCCGTGAAGAATACATTGCATTATTTCTCTGCTGCTCTAGAAGAATTCTTTTCATTCAGGTAATATCAGTCCAAGAAACTTCTGAGCAAGTCATTTTCCAAGGCATTTGTTTTATGATTCTTGTGTTTTAAAAAACTACATCTAATCCCATTAAGAGGATTGACTGTCAAATATGTAATAAAGAAATTCAATGACTTATGTTTGCCAGAAAAGTCTAATAATTCATGACATGAATGGCAGGTATGATATAAATGCACAAATTCTTACCTTAACTGGAAAGCTGCATTTACCAGTGCGAACCCCTTCTTCATCTGTTTGCCATTGGTGCGGCCTACTAGCCTCTGGGACGTAAACATCTTTCTTTCTCCTAAAACTCTGCCGTAATTTGTTCATTTCTGTTTTCAGTTCCTAGAGAAGAAAAATGTATTTTAGCAGGCACAAAAATTAAAGTTCTTCCACAGTTTAAGCCCACCAATATCACTATATGCTATTATGTGGAGAATTTGTGTTTCTCCAGAAACAGATGTCTCTCAAAGGAAAGTGGCTGAGTACACAAGGAGCCAGCTATAGACAGGATCTGAGAAGGCTCTGCTTGTAGAAAAGCATTATGCTCAAGATCAACATCAGATGGCGTAAAGTAATGGTTATATAGAAAGAACAAGCTTGACAACACCCTTCCATCCTGAGATTTCTAGAACCTCCAAAATGAAGTCTCCACTTTGACCAAGAGGTTATAAAATGTAAAACAAAAAAACCCTGGGCAAACCAGGTGACACTTGCATGTGTCTCATTACAGAAAAGGGCGACCCCCAGGAAACGTAGTATTTTATGTACAAATATACAAGCTGGTAAGCTTTGAAAATTCCTTTCAAAAGCAATTTGAAAAGGACTTTTATGGAGAAAATTCCCTTCTCCCCAGCCCCTGCAAGTACTGGCAGAATCCATAATCTCTTCCTTCCTTCCTCACCACTTCCCTGCCAATATGTGCTATCCAGACCTACTTCTGACTCCCCAGCGCTGTCCCAGATCCTCCTTGTTCACAGCCTCTGCTTCTGATCCCTTCCTTCTCATTGACAGCTCCCTGCAGTCTGACTCCTTACATTCCTTCCCTTCCACCTGCTTTAATATCTCACCAGTTCCGTGTTGGACACATGCCTGTAACTACCCAGACCCTCAGATTTTTCACCAAATACTTGCTGTCCTGAGCTTTCCCTGCAGCCACCCCCCAAAGTATATCTGTCATTTAATCCCCCTAACTCCCTATTGCCCCATGCAGCAGCACCAGTGTAGCCCACACTCCCGAAGCGGCTGTGCCGGCCCGCAGCCCCTTCCCCAGTACCCTGCTGCCCCACGCCTCCCTCCCCTGGCACACCCTGCAGCCACGCCAGCCGGGGTGCTTTGAGGAAAGTGGAACCACTTTACAAAATCAGTCTTAAAAGGGAAACTACTACAACAAGCAACATTCAGTTTGTGGATGCCTTTGCCCATTGCATAAGTGGTGAGAAAGGAGGACAGAGAAAGATGTTATTCTTAAAATCAAGGTGACTATTACAGAATAGATTATGTACAGACCAGTTCCCCAAAATGAATCAACTCCCAAGTTTCTACAAACTAACCATTGATTAAGATCAAAAGTTATCCAAGGAGATGAGCCAAGTTGTGAGACGCTGCACCCCCACGTACACTCTTGTGGTATAATCTGTTTATCATTCATGTTCACACCCTTACAGTATATTTTGCCTGATGCAAAGTATGTCTTGTAAAGCGTTTTTCAAATTCTCATGATATGCTAATCATTACTGTCATGGTAACATTTCCTGCAATATCAAATATATACAGGTAGGGAACTCTGCTATGTCATAACCCTAATTGTCTCTCTCACGTGGGTTGAATATATGCAGACAAAACACTGAGCTGTATTTCCACACTCACAGCATGCAGGTATACAAGAACAAAGGACTGGCTTAAGCACCTTGGCTCAAGAAGGAAAGATCACCTGACCCCAGGAAATTTGTTAAAAGAAAGAGGCCCCCTAGGTTCTCCCCTAGAATCCTCCTTTTATGCAATATCTAAAAGAAGCGGGGCGGGGTGGCGATGGGATGGCGGCAATCAGGCTGCAAAACATATTGTAGCTGACCTGTGTGATAAGCTGAAAATGACTGAAACAGTGACCTTAGCTTACGAGTTTTCTTTTATATGATTGTGATCAACTCCTTCACTTAATAATCATTTGATATCATTATATAACTCGGATTTAAAATCTTATTGTAGTCAAATTTATTTGCTCATCTGAAGCAGTGCATGAGGATTGAGTGTGTGCAGAGACCTCATTTAGAGTGACAGAGCTGGTGCATATCAATTTCTTTGATAACTGATAGACAAGTATAAATGAGCATGCAGGGGCAGTGGGCAGCACTGAACTCTGCAAAACCATAGTTACTGGGGTTGTATCGGGACAGGTGGGTGTTTGCTGGGGGTCTTTACATGCAAGCCAGAGGGCTCCTCCACTGGGCGAGGAACTGATTACAAACAGGAGACTTGGCATGAGCTGACCCAGGAGTGGGGATTCACACAGCAAACTGGGGTAAGCTGGGGCCAGGAGTGGTGAACTGGGGTGACAGCTGCACACCAGTCCAGACTGCAAGAGGGGAATGTCACAGATTAAAAATTCTTCATTTTATTTTGTACACTTAGTGTATAATCAATTTCACCTTTATGTATTTTCAGTTAGCCAATTAGTTTCCCTTTTGCGTAGATCTTGTATACCACAAGAAAGAAGAGGGGAAAAATTGCCTTTATAAAATTGAAAGCTGGCAGACAGACTCTGGCAAGTCTTTAGGCTTCTGAAAATACTTTTAACTTGTGTTGAGTGGCAAAATTTAAATTAGTGACACTAAAGATTCCTCATTCATAGAGCAGCTAGTTAGATTCTGAGTATGAAGGACTACACCATCTACCACAGGGGTCTGCAACCTGTGGCTCTGGAGCCACATGTGGCTCTTTGGCTGCCCCCTTGCAGCTCTGGGCTCCCCCAACCACCGGGGTACCCTGCAGGAGGCCCATGCCTGGCTCTGGGCTTCCTCCAGCCACCAGGGACCCCACGGGCAACCCATGCCAAGTTCCAGGCTTCCCCCCCCCACATAAGGGGACCCTGCAGCAGAAATCCTGGCTCACCTCCCTGCACTTCCCACCAGGAGGCTACACCCATTGCGGCTCTCAAAACACTTTGTTATTGAAGGAATTTTTAAAAATGGCTCTTCTTATCTTTTGGGTTGCAGACCCCTGATCTACCACAAATCTGATAAAGATTGGACCTATGTATTCTAACCTGAAGAGGGATTGCCAAGCCACGTACAAATAGACTGCACCTTTTCCACTTGTACTGGAAAGAGATTATGATCCACTTTAGACCATGTCTTGGAGGGATGGTTAAGTTTGTGAAACTGTTCAGGCAGCTTG
Source organism: Pelusios castaneus (assembly GCA_007922175.1). NCBI lineage: Eukaryota > Metazoa > Chordata > Testudines > Pelomedusidae > Pelusios > Pelusios castaneus. The sequence continues at coordinate 309,832 of ML685785.1, read as the reverse complement.
ATAACACCTGTTGCCCCACCTATGATTAAGCAAATTCTGGATGTTTTCCCAGCTCTCTTTGATCAAAAACCAAGCAGGTCAAACAAGGGCACAAAGCACCAGTGAAGACTTTACCCAACAAACAGTCATTAGGACACTCATGTGATAGGAAGCTCCCTGTGCAATCCTCCTGTTTTGCAAGGGAAACCAGACTTTTCAAGTATAAGCCCTTCGAAGAGAGGTCAAATTCACTCACTTGTTTGACTCCTACAGTAAACAAATTTCAACTAGTGGAAAAAAGTTTTTGTTGAAAACCATGTTCTAGAACTGTATTGTTAGTCTAAACTCCACAATACATTGCAAATCAGTACATATTTTACGATAAGATTCTCTTGTAAGCAAGTCAAAAAAACTATGCAATTTTGGCTACACCTATTTTCATGCTCATGCCCAGTTAATAAATTGTGTACCTGCCACCTATCACTGAATCTTTTTCACTAGCTAAATTAACATACACCATCTCTAACACAGGATGACAACCGCACTGTCCAGAAATTAACGTCTAAATAACAGTAACAATCATTCTCTATTATTCTGACTATAATGTGCTTTATATCGGAGATACTCAATGCTACATGTAAGATACAAGTTGGTAAATAAGCACTTTTTGTTGCTTTCTTTCAAAGTCATCTGACATTTCTGAGCCAAGAGAAGACAGAAACTGTAGCAATCTCACTGAAAATCATGCCAGGGTGATTGCGCTTGGGTAACTGACTTATAAGGAAAAACACTTGAGACATTCCTCTTCATTGTTAGGAAAATCTGCATTCAAACTTTGTGTTTTTGCCTGTAACAAGCAGTCAATATCTGACACCTCAAGTTTCACAGAAATGCTATTTCAACTTCAAAGTTTTCAGGATTTTACTGGCAATCAACTACTGCAGAAAAACATGAAAAAAATGTTTGCATTTCAGGTTTGCCAGATTTCAGATTTTAATCTTACAAAAGAGATCATAAAGGTGAAGCAAGAACCAAAAAGTGCTACATATATTGCCTCTTATAGAACCTAAAGTTTATCATTTGGTGCTTTAATATTACTAGGGTATTAATTTAAAAAAGAGTAGGCTCATGACAGTATTTCTATGTTTGTCAAAAATGGAAGGTTCTGTGTAACAGAAGCCATTTCCTTGTATCAAACTACTAAAGACAAGAGGAAAAGGTGCTGGTTTTATAGTGGAAATCAACAGGAATATAGATAAGAACTGTAGTTAATTTAATCATTGAAGATCTATTCTAGAATCTCATCAGTTTGAGAACTTTTTTTTTTCTCCTGTAAGACTCAAATCGGGGTAAAGAAAATGTTATAACCAGGTTAAATAATAGTTTCCTATAATCACACTGGGTTGCTAAACTGTTTTTCCTCCCACTACAAGAGCACTTAAGCCATTCATAAACATGGTCGTGATACATGATGGTTTTCTCCTTAGATGAGACTATAATGGAGTTGAGGGTTGGAAAAATTGACAGTCCCTTCTCCAGATCTACTGGTAAAGTTAACACTTATTACATTTTATCAGCATCACTGCTGCAATTATTCTCCAGTGCAAGAATTCTGTGAATCAAACTGTCCTTGCTTTTTATACCAAAAAATCATTCTATTTTTGTTAGCTTTTGAGTCCAGAGTTTTGTTTTTAGAGGCTTGGATCTTGTAAAATCTAATTAAATCCATTTCTGTTGGACTGATGGAAATGGAAAGATGCAACATATGAACACAGTCTAACTAAAGCAAGAAGTCCTACTTACACATCAAAATCTGACTGACTACATTACACAGCACAGGACTTTCCAGCCCATTTACCCTTCCACCACCAAATTAAAATCCAATAATGTACATACTGTAGTAAACTTTCTGTTCTAAGGTGACAAAACATTTGCCCTTCTCTCCATTTTAATGGTATATTGCTTTAACAAATTTGGATCGATTCCTAAGTACGTTTCTTATTTCCTTTGAAATAATGAACTGCTTTTGCTTTTTACTTGGGTGCAGGGAGGGAAGCAGTAATGTGTACACAACTAAGGGAGTTTAGTAACACTGTCTTGGTGGATTGCACATACTGATTTTTGGGAGACCTATCAGAAATAACCTCAGGACTCATGCTTCTTGGAGAGCTTACGGTTGCAGAGCTACATTCAGACCCAAGGAATGGGGTACTCTTCTAGAGTACCACATGAGACTACTCGTGAAAGACTCATGGTGACTGTCAAGCAACACAGACACCAACATCCACATATGAATTTTGGGAACAGAGGAAAAGTAAGTGATCTCAGTCCAGACGCAACCCAGGTGGTGAGTCTCACTGCCAGAACAAAAAGACTGTAAAGTATCAAGATTGACTGATCTAGTCCCATTTCCTTTGACATATACCAAATAAATAGTTAACATTTTGAAAAATTAAAGTAATGGCCAATCAATAGTGATTATGGATAAAAATATGATTCTTTTCTAAAATTTTAGATTTTTATTTTAGTTCAGCATCAGTGGCAATGTGGTTAAATACTGCTAGCTACTTGGAGCCCTGGCCCAAATCTAAATGTCAAGATGATAGTACATCTGAACAGTTTGGTATACATTCAGATTGTCACTCTGTAGGTGGAGCAGGGGATCTGTCAACAGATTTAGACACACACACGCTCTAATTCAGGCTCCACATTTAATACTCCATAAAAGAGTGATATTTTGAAAATGTCAGCAGTGACATAATGCAAAGTTACTCCAGACCTTTGTATAATAGAATGTCAGAATAAAGAGAGGTTTACAAGAGACCTTTAACATTCTTCCTGCAAGATAAAGGTAGAGGATTAAATGCATCGTTGCTACTTCTCATTTGCATATTGAAGCCAGTTGCCCACCCGAACCTGTCCGGGGGGTGGGGGGTGGGGGTGGGGAGAGTTTAGCAGTGCGAGGGGAAAACCCAGAAAGATAACCAGAAGTTACTATTCTGAAGCAATGTTCCAAATAATCAGATTCTACTATATTTGCAAACCCAATAACATATGGTCCTTTATGACCCCCTCCTGTTTCTAAAAGAGTATTAGAGAAGCAACACCCCCCATTATATGATCAACCTGAAACATAATGCAAATATTTTTACAGATGATAGCTATCTAGCTACGCAGTGTGTTTGGAAACTACCAGACACATCAAATGTTAAAGAAATTTGGTTTTAATTACAGGTTTATTTTATTCTAAAATGGGTGTAAAGTCTTAACTCTGACCTTTGCTTGTGCCTTTTGGGAAGCAGTAAGAGAAGTGTTCCCACTTTGTGGCAATAATGAATGCAAAGAATGCTAACAGATCAAACATCCATTTCCAATTCAAAGTGAAGGCTTTATCTTTCAGACAGCTAGACAGAACATCCATATAAAGGCAGACACCTACATTTTCAGAAATGAACAGCTCATTTTAAACAGTGTCCCTTCACTAGCTGCTAAATTTAGAAAAGAGGTGTATAGATAACAGCTTTATTGTATTCAAAGGTATCAGAACACAGAAAGGGTTGAGTGGGCAAGAACCATACATGCATTAGTAAACACCTTTCCTAGGATTATGATACAACAGAACAGCAAAGCAATACTACAATAAAAGTCTCTATTTGACACTCAAAGTTTGGTCTGGTAAAAAGTCACATCCGTGAGAAATAGGAAATCTAATGCACACAGGAATGTTAAAGGGTATCTATGAAAACACTTCCCAACTAGTTAAAATAGTTGTTTTTCAGAGCAGCACCAAATACACAAAAGGAGGGAGAACAAACTGAAGCATAACCAAGGGTTTTACTACTCCCTACATCCTTCCCTTTACAAAGCCAGTGAGAACAAGCTCAATTTTATTTCATTTCATGCATCAGAATTGTTTATTAAATTTCAATTAGCTATACCCATGGAATACTTTTGAGGGCAATGTATTGTATAGGGGCCACAAAAGGTATAATTTGGCCTGCAGAATCGTCATTAACATGACAAGATGGAAAGAACCCATGTTGAATCAAGACCCACGCCATGTCTATAAAACAAAGCTTTGTAGGTACAGCTGTAGTTCATTTAATTGATAAACTAATTACCTTCCCCAGCTGACATAGCTATGCCAGTAAAATGCCCACTGCAGACACAGCTATGCCAACAAAGGAGTGCTTCTGTTAGCACAGCTAACGTTCAAGGAACAAAACCTCTTCCTGGCAGCACACTCAGTCTACACGAAGGGACCCTGCAAGCACACACAAAACATCTGCTTACCGTGCAGGGCCAGTCAATGGTTTGGCACCATTAGGAAGGAGCTTGACAGTAAGACTACAGTCACCATAATGCTACTATATAAATCAATCGTGCACCCATAGCTTGAGAACCACCGCTCTAGAGCCATAAGAGAGGTACAGTAAATGGACACAGACATTTACAATCACATGACTCCGGGAACTTGGGCACAGAGAAATCACTGAATACGGCAAGCCTCAAAATAAAAGCACGCAAGTTATCAACAGTGAAATTAAAACCACTTTTTACTTATAAACTAAAGCACATTTCCAGAGGGGTAGCCATGTTAGTCTGTGTACAGCAAAAACAACGCGACTCCTGTGGCACCTTATAGATGAACAGATTTCTTCGGGCATAAACTTCCGTGGGCTGCAACCAGGGCCATCCCTGGGGGGACGAACGGGGCAATCACCCCAGGCCTCACGGCTACACGGGCCCCAGAGCCACACTCTTCCCTGCTCCACAGGCCGGGAGCACTAAACCCGGCCTCTGAGCTAGCCCTCCCTGCCCCTGGGGCGGAGCAGGTGGCTGGGGCCCGCCTCTGGGCCGCCCTGCTGTGACCTGCCCCATGCAGCCAGGGCCAGCCCTCGGGTCCCCGGCTGGGGCAAAGGCCGCAGCAGCCTGGGGTCCCGGCTGCAGCTGGCTCCCTGGGGGGGCGGGACAGCCCGCCTGCCCTCCAGCACGGAGGGGGGGCAGGGCCCCGCCTAGGCCAGTTGGCCCTGGGCCCTGCTCCCCCCACGGGACAGCACTGGCTGCAACCACTTTGTCAGATGCATGGATCTGATGAAGTGGGTTATAGCCCACGAAAGCTTTTCCCTGAAGAAATCTGTTAGTCTTTAAGGTGCCACAGGACTCTCGTTTTTAAAGCACATTTGATTCACCACTGAGAGAAATCAAAGCCCCAGAAATTCCGTTTTTATACAGTTACTTATTTTGATCTCACTAAGCGCTTCCTATCCAGTTTTAACATTCAATAGCTTTTTGTACGGAATATAAAAGCTTTACTCAGAATGACAAAGTTCTTTGCTCCACAGAGGCCCAATTTGATACATTTGAAAAAAGTCATTTTAAATCCAGTGTAAATTGTACTCTCCACTTTTTTGCTGAAATGAACTTGTTTTGAACTTGCAAACTTCACAAAAAGAATTTGACAATGGGGAGATATTTCCTCCAAAACACCAAACCTGCCCCACAGAAAATGCAGGTTATTCAGGAGCTTTAAAATTTTTCTAGGACAGTGTCCACAATAGACTAGGCTGAGGTGTCAAACTCATTTGCTATGGCAGGCCAGATTTGATTTAAATGTACTTCAAGTGGGCCATACATACCATAAACTAGGGGGTCAGCATCTGCCCTGAAAAGTTTGCTTTTTAAACAAGAATCTTATTTCCTGAATCAGGAAATACATTAACATTTGTAGGCCTGTCCAATGCAAATCCCTTGCTTTGCAACTCTATTTTCATACCTCTTTGGAAAACTTAACAGGAACTTGCTATTTCTCAAGTCTGTTTCCTTGAACAAAGGAAAGACAACTGGCTAGTTAACTTGAGATATCACAGTTGTATCTTCCTCTACACATCTAATAGATGAGAAAGAGTGAAGCAACCCAGCAAGTTTTAGTTTTGTGAATAACTGACCTGTTACTGTCAACAATTCCACCACCAAATTCTCAAGTTCCCGACAGGACCACACATAGTGTTTTCAGTGGTAGGCATTAAGATCCAAAAGCAAAATTAGAGGTTTCTTAATGCCCATCCACACCAACTTGAAGAATGGTAATCATGCGCAGGGGCGTTGCTGGATAGAAAAAAGATCCGGGGCTGTGGCCCTCCAGCCCACTCCCTGCTAGCTTCCGCCCCCCAGCTAGGCCACACCCCCAGCCTCCACCCCCACCCAGTCCCCCCACCACGACCCAGCCCCCACCAAGTCTCCTTGTCCCCATGCCCCCTTCGCTTCTCCCCAGGCCTCTAACTCCCCAGCCCCCCATCCTGACCCCTTGCTTGATGGACTTGCGAGTCCGGACCCCTCCATTCCCACCCCCAGTCTCCGTGTTCCCCCCTTACCTTAACCCCTGATACAAAGGCCCGGGACCGGCCTGCGGCAGTGGAGCAGGACAGCCGGATCAGGCCATGCTGCCGGCTGCCACGCTCTGCTCCCGCCACCACCGCATGCCGGCCCCTCGGGCCTGATCCTGTCCCTCTGCCGCTGCACGCCGGCCCCTCGGGCCTGATTCTGCCCCGCTGCACACCGGCCCCTCGGGCCTGATTCTGCCCCGCTGCACACCGGCCCCTCGGGCCTGATTCTGCCCCTCTGCTCCCGCCGCCGCATGCCGGTCCCTTAGGCCTGATCCTGCCCCTCTGCCACCACCATCACGGGCAGGCAGCATGGCCAGATCAGGCCTGGGGCCCCTTTCCTGGCTTCTCTGTCCCCCTGCCCCGTGCTCCTTCCCTGGCTCCTCTGTCCCCCTGCCCCGTGCTCCTTTCCCGACTCCTCTGTCCCTTTCCCAGCCCCACTGCCCGCCGCCTCCTCCTCCTCCCAGCCCCCTTACCTGGCCGGAGGCTCGGAGCTGCAGGGACGGCCGGCAGAGCCACTTCTGGGCCAGGCCGCTCCCACCCTGAGCACGCTCTGTCTGAGCATGCTCAGGGCGGGAGATTTGAATCTCCCCAGCCCAGCCGCAGCAGGACGTGGATACAGCTGCTGCGCGCGCACAGCTGTGTCAGTTATATACGCGCGCAGGAGCTGCGTCCACGTCCCGCCGTGCATATATACAACTGTGGTTTAGTTATATAGATAAGCTTAAACCCTGCAGATCAAATTTACCACTTTCCAGGTTAGGCTACATCTCCGAGTTTCACATAGCTGCAACACGTATAGTAATGATACACTTTACGTCCCTCCTGACTGCACTAGAGCATAAGACCTAAACTCTGATCTTAAACTTGATACACATCAGCCATATGTACACTGGTTAAAAGCATGATGTCCCTCTCCCATCCCCCACCCCTGCATAGGGAAGTTATGGGATCTGAATGTAACTTTAGACAGAGCTACTGGGTTCTTAATTTTGAGTCAGATCATGTATTGATGTGCCTAAGTAGAATTTACAAAGCTAAGTTTAAGAACCTTTTAATTCCTCCCCCAAGTCTTGCCCTAGATGTTTTATGGCAGGAATAGAGATTTTTTTCAAAATATCAAGTACATATAGGAGAAATTAGTAAGCATTATATCAGTTGCAGGAAGTGATTCCAACTGTTGCGATTTTGTCACAAGTATAGTAATATTTGCTGTTTTCTTGCCATCACAGCTCCTTGATTCAACTGATTAAAGAATCTTAGCTTTCATTTAAGTTCATTTTTCTGTATAACCATAAAAGCTAAGTGTGAAATTTAATAGTGGAAAGTAGAAGGTCATGCATTTAGGAACTAAAGAATTTTTTAATTTTTTTTTAAATAAGCTGGGGGCACATCAGTTGGAAGTGACGGAAGAGGGGAAGGACCTGGGAGTTGGTTGATCACAGGATGATTATGAGCTGCTAATTTGGTTTTAGGGTGCATCAGATAAAGTATTTCCAGTAGAGACAGGGAGGTGTTAGTACCGTTATACAAGGCGCTGTAGAGACCTCATCTGGAATAGTAGGTGCAGTTCTGGTCCCCCATGTTTAAGAAAGATGAATTCAAACCAGAACAAGTACAGAGAAGGGCTACAAGGACGATACATGGAATGGAAAACTTGTCTTATAAGAGGAGACTTGAATAGTTTGGCTTGTTTAGCCTAGCCAAAAGAAGGTTGATGGAAGATATGACTGCTCTTTATAAACACATCACAGGGATAAAACACTAAGGAGGCAGAGGAATTATTTAAGTTCAGCGCCAATGGGGACACAAGAACAAATGGCCACCAGGACGTTTAGACTTGAAATTAGATGGAGGTTTCTAACCATCAGATGAGTGACATTTTCGAATAGCCTTCCAAGAGGAAACATGGGGGCAAAAAACCTAACTGGCACCAAAACTGAGCTTTATAAGTTTATGGAGAAGATAGTATGATGCAACAGCTTAGTTTGGCAATTGACTGATTTTTGACTACTGGTGGTAGACATGTCAATGGCCAGAGATTGGACATTTGATGGGGTAGGTTCTGAGTTATTATTTACTGGAAAGCAACAAATATACTAAAGGCTCATCTCAGATATAACCTAGTTGCTCAAGACCTTTCTGTGTCACTTACTTTTATCTTTCTATATTAAACAACCCTAGTGTACTGAAAGAGGTCTGAAATTATGGAAGTTTCAGAAATAAAAATGAAGGGCTGTGGATACAAGGTAACAGACATACATTTGATTGATTGATTGATTTTTAATAACTTTACATTGAACTAGACTGAAATAGAAGTGTAGAAACACAGTCCCCCGCCCTGCTCCTCTCCCATATTTAAGTCTACCTATTATAGTAAATCATGATGGCTTTCTTTAGGATGGAACGGAAAAAAATTTCAATCGCTATTGATATAGCAAGCCCCACTGGCATCAGAGAATTTCAAGAAATTGGTATCCCTTCCTCTATTAATTCACTTCATACAAGTTACCATGACACAGGCTCATTAGTTATATTACTAAAATTAAACAATGATATCATACCTATGCTGATATGGCCTACTAGTACATTGCTTCTGGGTATCGGTCACATAATTATGCCTAAAAGAGAATTGATAAGAGAACTCAATCCTTTTTATGATGCAAAAAATTTTAAATCAAGATGTTAAAGCATGGAAGGAATAACCAGAAGGTAGATTATAGTACATCAGTGGATAGATTTCATAATTAGCCATAATAATTCTGCCTTTACATCATCATGGCAATAGAAATATTTTTAGATTGCTTGTCAGTTTTATTATATTAAATAGTAAATAGGGGTTGCTTATTTTAACATTTAACTAGGCAGCCCAAATTAGCTCATTTATAAATTTACATCAAAAAACTATGAATAATCTGTTTTTCCACTAACTGAACTAGACTGTCTTGATCAATAAAACTGAACTACCTAGTAAAATTGTATAATAAGCAGTCACTTCATTGTGTTGGTTTTCAGATAAGATTAAATCTGTAGTTATTTGGTATAGGAGTAACCTAATAATTGGTCTACACTTGCTACAGGATCAGCGTCACTTGCTAAGAGTGTAAGTGCCTCATCTTTGTTACAGCATATTTCTAGCAGACCGAGTATATAATTATGATTTAGTTCTGTTCCATCATTATTTGACATATTTTACTTGAGACTTCTGGCCTCCTACGGTCAGTATAGCTCCTGCACCTACCCTTATGTGGAGTTGTGTTAATTTTACCTCTTTCTAAGAAAAGAGATCTTAGAAATTTACACTTCATTAAATCAGTACAGGTCTTTGCACATATTTTCCTAGCAATACTGTACAGAAATCTCTCTCAAACCAGGTCTTTCAGAAAGAAACCAGAATGTTTTGTCTTAAAACCTTATACATTAAATCCTTAATGAAACTTAACAAAATTAATCTGTAAACAAATAACCTTGCGCTAACTGCTTTTTGAAGAATAAACTAGGAATTGGTAAAAATGCATTATGGAGCCCATCTCATAAGTGCAATAAGATAATGAATATGCCCTCTAACATTGTAATTTTCCATCAAAAAAAAACTATTACAGGAATAAGTTCATCAATCGTACACTAAACTCCAGGAAAGGCCAAATTAAAGATTGCACACATTAATGCTGCCTTTATGAATTATGCTACTGATACTATTTCTGAAACAATTTACAGGGTTTAGTTTTTCACGGGTTGGAAGTAAAGATTAAGAGAATCCTGTTTTATCCTTGTACTTTAATCACAGCAAATAGGCGAACTGTTCATGATTATCAGTTTTAACATCAAGAATCTGCCAACATTAAGGAATACCTCAAAGCGCTTTCCATTTCAACACAACACTTTCCAAGTCCCTTGTATCTTGTCACAACCATTGAAACAACATACATTCACATGTGAA
>ML685785.1:285503-295984 GCA_007922175.1 Pelusios castaneus | reverse complement strand
TGGGTTTGCCCTGCCCCGCCTGAGGGCCTGGGCCAATTGACTTTATACTGTGCTTGCCCTGCCCTGCCTGAGGGCCTGGGCCCATTGACTCTCCTTTGTACCTGCCTCGCCCTGCCTGAGGGCCGGAGGCAATTGACTCTGTGTAAAAAGGGGCGCCCTGACATGGCTAATTCCCCTAAGGCACCTGAAGGGGGCGCCCGCCCGTAACGTGGGACCTTCACAGCCCATTACTGTTGTGCCTGAGTAACATTTATCCTCACAAAACCCCTTTTTGGTAGCAAAGCTCTATTTATCCCCATTTTGCAAATGAGGAACTGAAGACACAGAAAGACCAAGGGATATGCCCACGGTCACACTGGAAGTCTATGGAGGAGCAGAGACGTGAACCTAATCTCCAGACGTTAGGAGTGGTGCCTCAGCAATAGGCTGAGCTTTGCCCACCAAGCCTCAGTTGAAGTTGGAAGAACTGTCTTTGTTCAGTCACGTGTAATCCCAAACAGATGCTGAGGTGCAGGGGGCGAGAGGGGGGGTTTCTAAATCTGAACAAATATTTTGCAACATTGCCAAATGAATGCAAAAACAGGGATTATTAATACAAGCAGAGCAATACTTGCCAACACAGATGTGGGTGGCACAAGTGCACATATTTTATTGGACACTGACACTGAAACCAACATTAACACATTCAGAGGCAGCCTAGTTGTTAAGTGAAATTTGTGACCTACACTACTATTCAGTTTAAAGCACTCTCAAAAGCATCTTGCTATTTCAGGTTCACAAGTGAATAAAGGGATGGAAAGGCACATCTCTGGTTCTTTTAAGCAGTAGCGTCCTAGTTCAGCATGTGTTTAGGATTGCCAAAATTTTACTTCACTCCTTGGGACAGAAGGCATGCGAGCTTCTCTTATAGAAGGGAACACTGAACTCTACAGTCTACAACTGGGGCGTCAAACGCCTTTGCTGTGGTGGGTCGGATTTGATTTAAATGTACACAAGTGGGCCGTACATACCATAAATCAAAATAGTACGGTGCTCTCGCGGCATTGCAGAGTGCTATGTATACGGAAGTGCACTCTGCGATACCTCTCTCTGTTAGGGAGAGAGTGTGGTCCCATGGAGCACAGCCACGGGCCAGATGGAGGCCCCCGATCCGCATGTTTGACACCTAGTCTACAAGTTTTCTTAGCAGAGCTCTCCAGGAATTAATCTCCAGTTCAGTCATCAGTCTGAGAAAACTACATAGAATACATGGATGGCTTTCTACCAGAGGTTTGGAACGGTTTCTTCTTCCAATCTGGAACTGCCAGCAAGCTAACATCTTCCAGTGCCACAACTGTCTGAAATGTTAAGATCATTGCTAGTGCAAGATCAATGCCTTGCTCTGCCCCCACAGTCTCATCCAGTCCCAAAAAAGCAAGGTTTTTAAACAATGAACAAAACGCCACTTGCTATTTTCTGGGGTGGATAAATTAATCACAGCAGCCTCTGAACAGAGAGTCAGAGTCTACATGCCAATGCCAAGGTTTTTCATCCTGTGACAAAATCTTGAAGGAGAGAAAGGTCTTAACTGGACAGAATAATAATGAGCCATAGCTTTTCAGAGACATCTACCTGAGTTCGGACAAGGCATACTGACAAAATGCCATCAGCAAAAAAGCATAAGACCCTCCACAAGAAAGAAAAAAGGGCAGAGATAAGATACTAAGGGAGATTGATAGGGACTTCGCCAGCAGGCATGACGAACTCTTGGAACAGGACAGGCACAGCCAGGCTGCAGCTGAGAAGATGCTGGAGAGAGAGAAAATGGTGACAAACTACTTTGCCCAGGGGTGAACCATGAGGGAACAGAACCAACAGCTGTAGCTGGAAGAGCAACAGCAATGTAAGAAGTAGCTTCTTGACTTGATTGCAAGCAGAGAGAAGAAAATGGCTGCCCTAATGCCAGTCCCTGGACTGCTGCCAGTCCAGCCTGCTTCAGTGACCTCTCCAACGCAGTGTCATGTCCAGCAGACACACAGAGAGACAATTTTGGCTGAGGAATGAACCAGTCGAAGGCCGGGAATGGATGCTTACATGGACAGATGTACCCATTACACTCCACCCCCTGCATAACTGGGAAAAGGAGATCAAGGGAAACACGTGTACTGATGTGAAATTCCAGTATTACTGGAGACAATTTCATTTGCATTACAGGACGACTGTCTGGGCTGCTAATTTTTTAATACATTTCTGCTGCCCAATTCCTTGATGTACAAGTACTTAGCAAATAAAAAGCTATGAATTTCAAAGCAAAGCTTTTAATAAAGCCTCATTTAAAATCCAGAATTTTAAAAATTGATAAGAAATGACGTACCAATGAGAGTTAGTCTATCAATATGGTGGACTGACATTGTTCTTACATTATCCATTACAGTAATTTTCCTTACAAAGCAAAGATGTGGGCACATATGGCATCCTTACTCCTGGATGAAGCCCCAGTTATCAGAGATGCACATTCTGGCTGCCTGTAGAAGGCTGATAAGACTGCACAATCATCCACCCACTTCTAATAGAAGTTCTTCCCTTTCTCTTCATAGATGTGCAGTGCAAACCCCCAACAATAAGAATGGCATTACATACTGGCATCCATGTGGTTTTGCAGGCAGGACCATTTTGCCATTAGTTGGCCAAATGCACATTCCACCACCATCCTGCAAATCTTCAGTGAGTGATTAAACCTTCCGACAAGGAGATCTCATATAAAGGTAGGGCTTCAGAGGCTAGACTGCGTATCCTACAGTAAAGGGTACCAGTGCCCCAATGATACTCATGTTATTGGGTGAGAATACAGTTTGAAAACACAAACTCTTAAATACCCAGCCAGCATCATGAACTCCATCAGTGAATCCCTTATCAGTATTCATGAACCCTCCTTTTTTCAGGCGTGTCAAACATGTGGCCCATGGGCCGCAAGGATCTCTTCCATCGGGCCCATGACTGCACTTTGTGGGACCACGCTCTCTCCTTAATAGAGAGAGTGTGCCCTAGTATTTTGATTTATGGTATGTACGGCCCACTTGAAGTCAAATCTAGCTCACCATAGAAAATGAGTTAGACACAGCTGCTTAGGGTCTACCAAAGCCGGCATAAGTGAGTAATATCCTTTCTGGCTTATGTATTCATAAGCACCATTGGGGGCAGACTGTGGGCATATGGAAATCCATTCACTCAATGACCAGTTATTTTGGTAACATAGCCAATTTTCATGCACAGATGCAGTAATGCAATTTTCATGCAGAGCAGTAATTTCCCTGCAAGTCTCCATCACTACAGCACTACTAATGCCAAACTGATGCAGCCAGTTTCCAGGTGGCAACAGCAATCTACTAGTGAACTAGTAGACAGTTTTCATTACGTGACATTGCACTGTGGACTTGGGGCAAACTCCTCGTACAACTCCACAGAGGTGGCCTTTTTGAAGGCAGAAGTTCTGAAGTTACCGTTAGTCATCCCAGACCTGCATGACAATTTGTTCTTGTGGTCCAGAACTGACAGCCAACATAGGGACATTCCCCAGCTATTAAAATTTGCATCACTTGTCTATACAGCTCTGTACCCACATACAGCCTGCAAGCTCTTATTGCCAGGGTATGTTGCCACCTTCTCAGGGAGACAAGATGCTATGGAAATGACCTCCCCCACGCCACCCCTTGAAAAGTGACTTGAATTAACAGATGAGGATCCATGACTTGCCATCAGTAGTTTAATTTACTGAGTCTGTAAGCTAAGAGATCTTTCACACAGAAGCTAAAGAGGAAAGACAGATTTTCCCATCGTACACTGCAAAATACTTCATAGAGCTAGTGTTGTACTAACAGCCATGGGGTACCCCAATAAAGTCCATCCAAGCAAATGGACTAATACAGCATCAGTGTGTATGCAGCTCCTTGAGTCTGGCATAGGAAGGGCCTTTGTAGTGGAGTCACTCCACTAGGACTAGCCAACCTCAGGCTTAGTCTGCAGTGAAGGCATTGCCATGAAGTGACTTAGCTGAATTTTATTTGAGTGCTGCTCTGCAAACCTTTGCCACAGACACAATCCACACAACAATCAATATCTTTTCTGTTTGTTGCTGGCAGACCAGTATTTGGATTGATTTCTGCTTCCCTGACCATGTTCAGTGATATAACGGAAATGGGGAGAGAAAAGTAAGTCTCCAACTCAGACCCTAAAGGTCAGAAGGGACCAATATGATCATCTAGTCTGACCTCCTACACAATGCAGGCCACAAAACCTCACCTACCCACTCCTGTAATGAACCTCTAACCTATGACTGAGTTATTAAAGTCCTCAAATCATGATTTAAAGGCTTTAAAATACAGAGAATCAACCAGCAAGCGAGCCATGCCCAATGCTACAGAGGAAGGCGAAAAACCTCCAGCGCCCAAGCCAATCTGCCCTGGGGGAAAATTCCTTCCTGACCCCAAAAATGGCAATCAGTTAAACCCTGAGCATATGGGCAAGTTACAACAGCCCATCAAGAAAAAAAATCACTGTAATAACTCAGAGAACCCACCCCATCTAATGTCCCTTCCCAGGTCACATTGAAAAGAGAACTATTACTATGAAGGTAGATAGCTCATCCAATGCTTTTTGGAAGAGGATTTTTTTTAAGCTAACTGTTGAAGTATGAGAACTGGGGAACACAGGCTCACATTTAGCACTAAGTCACAGCAGCCTAATTTACCATTTCAGGTTATTAGAGAGATGGTATTAAAATATTTCATTTAAACAGAAAACAGAAATGGACCAACTTACTACCTATCAGAGAGAGGCATTTAAAACCAAAAGGCTCACTTTCAAACCCTCCAGATAAGACTTTACTTCATCAATTTTTCTACAGAATCAGAATGACATGTGTGATGTAACTGCAGGCTAAACGAGGAGAAACTGTGTGGTTCTTACTCAAAATCTAAAATAGCAGCAAAAAGACAGTATGAAAAGCATAGTTACGTACATGGTTCCTCAATTAATATGCTCTCAGTGACAGGTGCTAAAGTTATGCAAGCAACAAACATTTGATATCATCTTGTGCCTTTGCAAGACACAAACCTTTAATATGTTTAACAAAACAGAAATTCTGCCCAAAGACTGTTTCTAAGTGATTACAAATGGGAAATTCATGAACATTGCCAGAAAAGATTATTCATGTAAAAAGCAACAAGACATTAAGCTATTCCAAATCTGAAATATTTATACCTAAACTAACATTCTAAATTAAGCTCCTGAAGTTTCAAGAAAACACTCTGAAGACTTGGATCTTTTCTGGTGAGCTAACCTGTCCTTAGAAAAGTTTGATTTATGAGTTTTTCAACAATTTTCATCTCTGATAGATGAGTATTTAGTATGAATTAGTAGGAGTGGGCATAACAAGATTCAAACAAGAAAGGCAACATGTAGACTTCCTGACAGAGATGAATTCAACTGTGGAAGATTCTCCCTAAAGTAAACCTCAGCTCTGATTTTTACAAGTCACAATGGAAAATGTATGGAAATGCATCCCAGGAACAATCCTGAATTATCAAGATGGGCTGATTAATTTAACAGTCTGGGCTCCTCCCCCAGGATCCCTCTTACTTCTATAAGGTATACCACTGAATAATACAAGAGGAAAATTTGACTTTGAATGCTGATTCTCTGTACTGGCAAAACCAGAGTGTTCAGAAGCACATTCTGAACCAACCCGACAATCACTATTTCAGCCTTGATGAGTTTCAGAATTGCAGAAAAACCATACTAGTAGGTGCAGTTTTGTTAGAGTTTCCCTCATCACAAGATTGATAATGGACACCCTATATCTGGTATTCCTTTGTTTTGGCAGATGCTAATTGTTCAGTAGTCTCTTAAGTCTCGAGATCTATTCATATGACTATTCCTGTATTAGGCACAGTAGCAGAAAGAAAAGGAAGATGAATTTCAAAAAGCTTCTCAATTATTAAGGACAGCAGGAAGCTAGAAGTAGAACTAGTTGAAAATTTGACACAAATTGCTTTTCACCAGGAAAATACAGATTCATCAAAACCAGAACTTTGTGGTAGAATATACCAGTTTCAAAAGCAACAAAAAACCTCAACCAGAAAACTTCTCAGGTTCAGGATATAATTTCTGGTAAAAAGCCTCTCTCCCCCTCCTTTCCCCGAATATCGAACAGCCTGGTGATCAGGGCACTCATCTACGATGTGGAAGACCTAGGGTCTGCCCAGTTCAGACCAGCAACCAGAACTGGGCCTCCTGAATCCCAGATGACTACCAGTGAATTCAGGGTGGGAGGGTTCTTTCTAAAAGCTTTGAAAAGTCTTGGTTTTGGCCCAGAGCAGAATGGGAAAAGTTTCTGAAATCCAAAGAGTTTCACAGGACAGGAAATCTTTGCATCCAGCTCTAGTCAGAACAATCTAGGGACATGCAGCTTTACTCATCCCAACTACTACTCGTTGCTCCGTTATGCTCCCCCAGGAAAAGATTCGGCCCAGCAGTTAAAATTAAACTGAGTTGGAAAACTGAAGATAAAAAAGTCTCAACAGAAAAAAGCTGAATTATATACGACTCCTTTTAAGAAGAGGTTTTGACATAAAAATTAATGCAGGCTCACATTAATTTCATATCCTGGAATGCAAAACTTTTTCATAGCCAACAATTTGGATTTATAAACTGAGTGTTGTAATGGAGCCAAGATGACTGCGGCTATTTGCCTTCTCTTAGATTAGAACAGTCTTTAATATGTTTGCCAAAATTCAACAGTTAGTCACTGTCCTGGGCTTGACAGGAAGCAAGTAGGTACAGATTCAATTACTTTTACCATTAAATTGTGCACTTCTGGTGAATTATTTAGTGAAAATCTCTAGCTATACCAAGACAACCATATGGCTCAACATCTGTATGAAAGTTCAAAAACAGCTATTCTCCCCCCTCTTAAAAAACAAAAAAAACAAAAAACAAAAAACCCAGTGTGAGGCAGTAAATGAAGAACAAGGAAAAGATTTGGGAGGAAATTGGTCTAGTCATCCAGCAGCAAACTCCTTACAGCATAAGATATTTGAATTATAGCACGACTTCCTAGGAGTTCAGACAACAGAGTCCTGTGGCACTTTTAAAGACTAACAGATTTATTTATCGCATGAGCTTTCGTGGGAGAAAAATCCCACTTCGTCAGACGCTTTGAAGATAGGAAAGTTACAGAGTGGTAGGAAATTAACCACTCTGTAACTTTCCTATCTTCAAAGCGTCTGACGAAGTGGGATTTTTCTCCCACGAAAGCTCATGCGATAAATAAATCTGTTAGTCTTTAAAAGTGCCACAGGACTCTGTTGTCTTTCTACAATAGACTAACACGGCTACCCCTTTGGAATTTTCCTAGGAGTTGTTTATGGAGTTAAGTAGGGTGACTGGCAGTCTCTCAAAGGCTAAGTTTATTATAGACCCAACTCTGCAAAAACAAGTCTTGATATTCTTGTCTAGCCCAGAGTGACTAAGGCCACAATAGTAGAACAGAAAATAACTATTCTGCTGTTGCAGTAAGAAATCCAAGTATGGGTCACTGAACTAATAATGCACTAGAATGACTCAACTGAGTATATAATATGCTAACCTGAGAAATCACAAGAGTCAGTAGTTGCCTGCTAAGCAGTTTAGGGTTGAGTTACTGTTAATTTTTTTGCAACATGCCACTTAACTCTAGTTTACCATTTTTAAACACTAGCAGTTTAGATCCCAATATTGCTCAGATGGCCCATCCCCATTACTTAACTTTCTCTAAAGTACTCAGAAGAACTGACTGATCACATTTGTCAGTTAGCAAATTAGATTGCCTGAACAAGTTAATTCAGACTGAAGAATTGCTCTGCCTTCACTGAAGCAAGATTTAAGTCGAAATTGCAGAATGGGCAAGTTAGCTTCACAGATACTCATCCGGACTGCTCCATTCAGGCTTTTGTCTCATTACTGTAGTTTGGTCATATAACATATGGAAGAAACACTTGGACTCATATTTTACTGCTTCTGGTCTGCTCCACAAAAGTGATTTTTCTGCTCATAAACAGAAGAAGTTCTTAGCCACTCTATTAAGAAGGTTGAAAAAGGTCCTTTTAATGCAGCTCCTTACATGATTCATGCAACAGTGAAAGTTTGGACAATAAAAGTTGAGAAATCTAAAGAGCTTTTAAAAGGATCAAAATGCACAGAACAAAATGGCCAAGACTTTCCTCGGAAGAAAAAACAGATGGAAGATAACTTTTCAGCAGTCTGATTTATCTTGCGTACCCCCAAGTTTCACCTCAATTAAAAGCTATTTGCTTCCAAAAAAATCAGAAAAAATACAAAGTGCCGCAGCACACCATTACTGAAAAATTGCTTACTTTATCATATTTATAAAATAAAACTAGAACATAAATATTGTACTTGCATTATAGCATGTAGTATATAGAGCAGTTTAACCAAGTCAACATCTGCATGAAATTTTAGTTTATGCTGACTTTGGTAGTGCTTTTTATGTATACTATTGTAAAACTAGGCACATATTTAGATGAGCTGCCGTACCCCAGAAGACCTCTGCATACCCCAGAAATAAGTGTGCTCCTCGTTGAGAACTGCTGATCTAGTCCAGTCCCCTGAACTCAAGGCAGAACTAAGTAATAACTAGACCACTTCAGACAACTGTTTGTCTAATATGGTCTTAAAAACCTCCAATGACAGACTCCACAACCTCCCTAGGCAATTTGTTTCAACGGTCAACTACTTTCACAGTTGTTTTTTCCTAAGCGTCCTTGCCGCAATTTAAGCCCCTTGCTTATTGTCCTATCCTAAGATGTTAATACAATTTTTCATCCTCCTCTTTTTAACAACCTTATGTCCCCCTTAGTCTTCTCTTCTCCGGATTAAACAAACCCAGTTTTTTCAATCTTTCCTCCCAGGTCATGTTTTCTAAACCTCTAATCTTTTTTTCATTGCTCTCCTCTGGACTTTGTCCAATTCATCCACATGTTTTCTGACATGTGGCACCCAGAATGGGACAATACTTATGCTGAGGCCTCTCAATGAGAAGTAGAGGAATTACTTCTCGGATTTTGCTTATAATGCTCCTATTAATACATCCCAGGGAGTGAGTTTTGCTTTTTTGCAAGAGTTAAACTGTTAAATCATTTCGCTTGTGCTCTACTAGAAACCCCAGATCTGTTTCAGTAATCTTCCTTCCTACACCATCATTTCCCATTTTGTAAAAGCATATTCAAAAAATATTTAAAATAATCTTGGGATTCACAGGGGGATGCACACTTCTTGCACTGATGTGATAGATGCAGAATGTGTTATATGGACAAGAAAATATTCAAATTCCAAGCCAGTTCTCTACAATACCACCTATTTTGGGTTCCCTTTAATGAGAGAGAATACCTTGGAATCCAAGCAATATTGCACAGAAGGGGGAAAACTCAAGATCGTTGACTTTTACATATCTACACAAGAGTCTAGAGTTGGGTTTCCATTATGTTAACTCCACTGACTTTAAAATGGATCTTCGTTAGGAAGAAAGAGTGGTTTATTCACTAGCTCAGAGAGAGCATCGTAAGTGTTTGTTAAAGGCAGATGCAAATCCAACAAAGCTCGAGTCTTCGTCAATTTTATTAGGAAGTTGATTCAAAGCTAAGTGGAGGCAATACAATAATATGAATAATTAAACAGAAGTTCTGTATTAAGATGCTTTTTGGGGAAGAGTTCAGTGATTCAATAATGAGATTCAGTTATATAAAACAATTAGGTATTTGAGTCTTAAAATACACAGGGGATTTATAGAGAGTTCAGGTTTTTGTTAAATCCATTCATAAATGTACTCAGGCTGCAGGAAACCATCTGTTTAGATTTAATGAAATTTTAATTACGGAACTGTTTAGCAGAGATGAATTGGAGACTATTTTGAATACATTTTCCTTAACCCCACCCCACTTGCATTTCAGGATATGCACCAGAGAAGTGATGAAGAGGGGCATGAGAGCTCAGTATTTAAGTTTAGATGAAAACCCCAGATTGTGGTATGGGTGCAATTTGTAAAGTAGCCAAAAAATGGCCAACAACTTAACTGGATAGTAATAAACTGCAAATCCCAGTTGAATCTGATAATCTAATCAGAAAGAACTCTCATCTAAGCTTCAAACTATTTCCCCCACTTCACACTCATTCAGTGACAATCCTAAAATCTTATATAAATTGTTAATTTACACATTTATTGAGCAGATTTAAAATCTAAAGTGATCAGAATACTGTAGGTAATTTTTTGCAAGGAGAAATAAAAAAAGATGGAGCACTTCACACATTTTGGTCGGAGAGCTACCAGAGAACAACAACTGCTTTGCAACAAAAAGGTCAGATCAACTCCTAGAACAGAGTAGTAACAAATACTTGACATACCACGACAAAAGAGTCTTGTGGCACTTTTAAAGACTAACAGATTTATT
>ML685785.1:228677-285103 GCA_007922175.1 Pelusios castaneus | reverse complement strand
TGGAATTTTCCTAGGAGTTGTTTATGGAGTTAAGTAGGGTGACTGGCAGTCTCTCAAAGGCTAAGTTTATTATAGACCCAACTCTGCAAAAACAAGTCTTGATATTCTTGTCTAGCCCAGAGTGACTAAGGCCACAATAGTAGAACAGAAAATAACTATTCTGCTGTTGCAGTAAGAAATCCAAGTATGGGTCACTGAACTAATAATGCACTAGAACGACTCAACTGAGTATATAATATGCTAACCTGAGAAATCACAAGAGTCAGTAGTTGCCTGCTAAGCAGTTTAGGGTTGAGTTACTGTTAATTTTTTTGCAACATGCCACTTAACTCTAGTTTACCATTTTTAAACACTAGTAGTTTAGATCCCAATATTGCTCAGATGGCCCATCCCCATTACTTAACTTTCTCTAAAGTACTCAGAAGAACTGACTGATCACATTTGTCAGTTAGCAAATTAGATTGCCTGAACAAGTTAATTCAGACTGAAGAATTGCTCTGCCTTCACTGAAGCAAGATTTAAGTCGAAATTGCAGAATGGGCAAGTTAGCTTCACAGATACTCATCCGGACTGCTCCATTCAGGCTTTTGTCTCATTACTGTAGTTTGGTCATATAACATATGGAAGAAACATTTGGACTCATATTTTACTGCTTCTGGTCTGCTCCACAAAAGTGATTTTTCTGCTCATAAACAGAAGAAGTTCTTAGCCACTCTATTAAGAAGGTTGAAAAAGGTCCTTTTAATGCAGCTCCTTACATGATTCATGCAACAGTGAAAGTTTGGACAATAAAAGTTGAGAAATCTAAAGAGCTTTTAAAAGGATCAAAATGCACAGAACAAAATGGCCAAGACTTTCCTCGGAAGAAAAAACAGATGGAAGATAACTTTTCAGCAGTCTGATTTATCTTGCGTACCCCCAAGTTTCACCTCAATTAAAAGCTATTTGCTTCCAAAAAAATCAGAAAAAATACAAAGTGCCGCAGCACACCATTACTGAAAAATTGCTTACTTTATCATATTTATAAAATAAAACTAGAACATAAATATTGTACTTGCATTATAGCATGTAGTATATAGAGCAGTTTAACCAAGTCAACATCTGCATGAAATTTTAGTTTATGCTGACTTTGGTAGTGCTTTTTATGTATACTATTGTAAAACTAGGCACATATTTAGATGAGCTGCCGTACCCCAGAAGACCTCTGCATACCCCAGAAATAAGTGTGCTCCTCGTTGAGAACTGCTGATCTAGTCCAGTCCCCTGAACTCAAGGCAGAACTAAGTAATAACTAGACCACTTCAGACAACTGTTTGTCTAATATGGTCTTAAAAACCTCCAATGACAGACTCCACAACCTCCCTAGGCAATTTGTTTCAACGGTCAACTACTTTCACAGTTGTTTTTTCCTAAGCGTCCTTGCCGCAATTTAAGCCCCTTGCTTATTGTCCTATCCTAAGATGTTAATACAATTTTTCATCCTCCTCTTTTTAACAACCTTATGTCCCCCTTAGTCTTCTCTTCTCCGGATTAAACAAACCCAGTTTTTTCAATCTTTCCTCCCAGGTCATGTTTTCTAAACCTCTAATCTTTTTTTCATTGCTCTCCTCTGGACTTTGTCCAATTCATCCACATGTTTTCTGACATGTGGCACCCAGAATGGGACAATACTTATGCTGAGGCCTCTCAATGAGAAGTAGAGGAATTACTTCTCGGATTTTGCTTATAATGCTCCTATTAATACATCCCAGGGAGTGAGTTTTGCTTTTTTGCAAGAGTTAAACTGTTAAATCATTTCGCTTGTGCTCTACTAGAAACCCCAGATCTGTTTCAGTAATCTTCCTTCCTACACCATCATTTCCCATTTTGTAAAAGCATATTCAAAAAATATTTAAAATAATCTTGGGATTCACAGGGGGATGGCACACTTCTTGCACTGATGTGATAGATGCAGAATGCGTTATATGGACAAGAAAATATTCAAATTCCAAGCCAGTTCTCTACAATACCACCTATTTTGGGTTCCCTTTAATGAGAGAGAATACCTTGGAATCCAAGCAATATTGCACAGAAGGGGGAAAACTCAAGATCGTTGACTTTTACATATCTACACAAGAGTCTAGATTTGGGTTTCCATTATGTTAACTCCACTGACTTTAAAATGGATCTTCGTTAGGAAGAAAGAGTGGTTTATTCACTAGCTCAGAGAGAGCATCGTAAGTGTTTGTTAAAGGCAGATGCAAATCCAACAAAGCTCGAGTCTTCGTCTATTTTATTAGGAAGTTGATTCAAAGCTAAGTGGAGGCAATACAATAATATGAATAATTAAACAGAAGTTCTGTATTAAGATGCTTTTTGGGGAAGAGTTCAGTGATTCAATAATGAGATTCAGTTATATAAAACAATTAGGTATTTGAGTCTTAAAATACACAGGGGATTTATAGAGAGTTCAGGTTTTTGTTAAATCCATTCATAAATGTACTCAGGCTGCAGGAAACCATCTGTTTAGATTTAATGAAATTTTAATTACGGAACTGTTTAGCAGAGATGAATTGGAGACTATTTTGAATACATTTTCCTTAACCCCACCCCACTTGCATTTCAGGATATGCACCAGAGAAGTGATGAAGAGGGGCATGAGAGCTCAGTATTTAAGTTTAGATGAAAACCCCAGATTGTGGTATGGGTGCAATTTGTAAAGTAGCCAAAAAATGGCCAACAACTTAACTGGATAGTAATAAACTGCAAATCCCAGTTGAATCTGATAATCTAATCAGAAAGAACTCTCATCTAAGCTTCAAACTATTTCCCCCACTTCACACTCATTCAGTGACAATCCTAAAATCTTATATAAATTGTTAATTTACACATTTATTGAGCAGATTTAAAATCTAAAGTGATCAGAATACTGTAGGTAATTTTTTGCAAGGAGAAATAAAAAAAGATGGAGCACTTCACACATTTTGGTCGGAAAGCTACCAGAGAACAACAACTGCTTTGCAACAAAAAGGTCAGATCAACTCCTAGAACAGAGTAGTAACAAATACTTGACATACCACGACAAGAGTCTTGTGGGACTTTTAAAGACTAACACATTTTTAAATAGCATGAGCTTTTTTGGGGTGTCTCCCACGAGAGCTCATGCGATTAATAAATCTGTTAGTCTTTAAAAGTGCCACAAGACTCTTTTGTCTTTCTACAATAGACTAACACGGCTACCCCTTTGGAATTTGACATACCACAGTTTGAGGCCAGTAAATCAGGGCTTGAAAAATAAAGTTTAATGGTAAGTTTATCTGGCAAGTGTGGGCTGGTTTACAAGTTTCTGCTGAATATAGCCAGTCACTTAAAAAACACTTCTAACTTTGAAGCAGTAAAACCAAAACTTTTCAATTAACACCTGACCTATTAACACCAATAACATACACTTTAAAGAATAAAAGCTAGCGAACATCATTCTTTAACATGCAGCAGCATAAAAGGAATGACCTCTGTAATAAAAAATATTTTAACCATTAGACAGGCTACATATTAAGCAGACTATATTTTGGGCGCATCTTTTGAAGTACTGTACTCCACCCACATCCCTTTTACGACAAGCATTCCTAAGTGGCAGAAAACAGGAAGAGCCCTGACAGTTTCCTTTCCTGGGGAAACTTCTCAAAATTTAATCATGAAATGGACAAGCCTCCAGAGTCAAACGAAAACTGGTGCTAGAGATTAAGTTTGAGAAGCTTTACAAATTCAATCTTTATTCAGTTACTTGGATAAAACTTGAGGTGATAAGAGCAAAACATGGATTACAGTCTAATTGGCTATCCAAACCTCATATTTTATAAATTACCAATCAAGTGGCTCCATCAGTCTCCACCAGAACATACGTCTGAGTATAAATTCTCTAAATCAGACAATCCAAAGATAATTACAGTTTTATATATTTTAAAATTTTACATCATGAAATGTTAACTTCAATTGACATCTCCTATTCTAAAGAGAAAGCACAACTTGCATTACTGAAAGCATTGTTTGTCAAAGAGGTCAAAATTCTATGATTTGGGATATTTGAACATACTGAGCACGTGTAATAATGTAACTTAGATGTAGTGTTTAGCTGAAACTCTGAACTCCCTAATTTTTCATCCTTTTCCTCAAAAAACATATGAGCAAGAAAGGAGGAGGCATTTATTGCAAAACAAGAGCAGATTTTAAAAGAACACTAAAGCATCTTATTCTTGAAAGCCAGAGATGGTGGTTCAGGGGCAAGGGCCCTAATCTGAGACCCACCTGGACAAAGTGATCGCAACTAAAAAAAGACCACCTTGCACGAGAGGTGGAGGAAGGTGAACATCAGAGGTTCAAAGGAGACCTGAAAGTCTGGACAGCACCAAGCTGAGGTTCCAGGGAGATGGTGATTGTTACATCTGGGGGTTATAACCGTTCTAGATCCTAGAAGAACCAGGAACGGATTGAGTTAGCTAACTTCAATTGGCAAGGTGGAAGGCCAAAATCGCTGGTAGGTGAACTCGTATGGATGCTACTGCAAGGTTTTCATTCTTTATGTAGAGCAGATGATCCAGGATCATGAGTCGGAATGCCTCACTCAGCAGGATCTCTCCCTCTGATATCCATGACAAAAAATCTCTTCCATTTTTGCCAGATAAACCAACCTCATTGATTGTTTCCTACTATTCATGAAGGCCTCCTGGACCAAAGACAAATAGTCTTGCTCTGCCTTGCTTAACGACAGACGCTTCCATGCTGTCATATACGGTGACACGATGTTCAGATGGAGCAGGTGTATGTGTATCCCTTTAATCAGAGAAGAGGAAACTCCCTACAAGACCTACTATTTGAATTTGTCGTCTGCACCACATAGGGCTGGCCAGATGACTAGAGCTGAGTCTCATTACTACTGCTGTAGCTATGGTATGAGCTGCCGCATCTGCAGCATCCAGAGGCATGGGGGGATGCTTTAGCTGTAGCTTTGCCCTCCCCAACTAAAGCCGTGAACTCCAACCTAGATTCTGATAGGAGGCGTTCCTTAAACTCAGATAAAGCCATCCAAGAATTGAAGTCACAGCAGCTTAAAACGGCCTGGTGTTGAATATGCTTAACTAGAGGCCCTCTGTGAAGCAAACCTTTCACCCCAATAGACCCAATTTCTCAGACTCCTTAGCCTTGAGAGATGGGGACTGTTGTCTTTGTTAGCTGTGGTCCCCACCAAGCAGCCCAGGGGCACATCAGTGTTCAAGTACTCATACCTTCGGGGGGAGGGGGAGGGAATTGGAAGTGATAAGATATTCTTTCCATTTCACTGTGGGCTGGAGATGTGGGGTCTGCCATAATGCCTTTAGAGACCCTGAGATGGCCTCAAAGAGGTAATGCCACCCTGGATGAGCCCAGAGCTGACAAAATGTCCTGCAATGCTGGGTCAGAGTTCTTTGACCTTGCAGCCGAGGTTTTGGGCCATCCTTTTTAAGAGCTCCTGGTGAGCCTTGTAATCATCCTGCATGGGGGCCAAGGATATTCCCACCACTGCTTCATCTGAAGAAGACAACGACGGGGAAGTCAGAATTGCCTCAGGGTCCTAGAGATCCTCCAGTGCTGGCTGGTCTCCTGCCAGGGTGCCTTGGACCTCCATTCCCTCCCACTCTGAGTACCAAATGCCTGTCTGAGGGGGGGTGGGAAGAGGGTGGAGAGGGAGAGGAAGGGGGGGATGTGCTATTACTATTACTACCGAAGGGACAGAGGATAACCAACCCATGTGGTAGATCTGGAGGGCTTCAGACTTCCATGGAGCACATACTGGCCACTATGCCAGCATGTGCCAGCATGTGCCATTGGGTGTGGGTCCATGTCAGGATAGCAGATCCTTAGGATACTGTGTTGTGATCCCTGTGACTACTTGGGATGCTGAGCCCCAGAAGGCACTCCTGGGTGACCACTGTGCACCGGTGCTGTAAAGTCAATCAGTGGTGCAAGGGTGAGGGGCACTAAGATGGAGATTAGCATATTGACCCAGAGTACCGTCAAGACCACAAGTGGCATTATGACCTGCAGCATCATGGTGACTGATCGAGGATGAGGTTCTGGTCAGTGGCAGGATTGGGACTATGCTGGGCCAAAGGATGTTACTGCAGGGTCGTGAGCCCAAGGTACGGTACCTCACCATCATTGTCAGTTTGCTAGGGGCAGGGGCGGGGGGGAGGTGTCGGTCTCTGTGGGGTGACCGCATGTTGGACTGCGTCCTGCAGCCTTCAACTTAGGGAAGATAGAGTCTCATCCTCTTCCTGGCTCACCCTCAGCAGGGAATCTATGTGCACCAGAATCGACAGCACCTCTTGCTGGGCCAGCGTCAATGCTGCTGGCTGGCCAACTGCCACCTGGGAGGAGACGGCTGACTGTCTTGCCCTCTGGTTTCCCCTCTTAGTTGGAGAGCATCCTTGAGCCGAATTCTTTGACCTCTTCCTTGACAACAGAGATGTGGAACAGTGCCACCGTTCGAGGAGTATCTCACTGCTGGGGTACTCTTGGTGCCAGGACACTCTGCCTGCCTCCCTGGGGCTCCTTGATCAAGATTGGTGCATCCCTGACTGAAGAGGTGCTCAGCACTGAGTCCAGTTGACACTGGGGTGCAGCCTCCATTAATAGGAACTTCAGCCTTCTGTTCTTGTCTGTCTTAGTCCTGGGTCTGAAGGTTTTGCAAATATGGCACCTTGCTAGAATGCACTCCCCTCCCAGGCACTCCAGACCACTAGCATGTGGGTCACTCATAGGGATCTCCTTCAAGCAGGTTGCATGCTGTTTGAAACACTGGTAACAGCATATCCCGGGGTGCCCCAAGCAGGCTAGTCCAGAAGGGCAAGGAACTAAAGTACTGTTAGGTAAATGCTCTTATTTAACTATTTACAATTGTTTACTGGGACAAACATACATTGAAGATAGTGCTTGCAAAGCAAGAAGAGAACAGAGCTCTAGCAACCATCACCCACAGGAAGAAGGAACTGAGTAGGTGACAGGGCTACAGTACCTATAGACTTGCCATGAAGGCACCACTCCAAGGGAAACCAGAGCTGACCTGGCATGTACCAGTAGGAAAAAGCTTCAGGCAACAGCGCACGTGACATGTACACACATCTATGTGGGAACGGACATGAGCAAGCACTCAAAGAACCTTGGCTGAGACACTTGAGGGCTATTAGCAGGATCTGACTAGTCAGCATGGATGGGAGTCATCCACATGAGAACTGAGCTTTAGTTAAAATTTCTACTAGAACCACAGTTCTAAGGTTCAGCCACTTTAACAATGACAAACTAAATAGTTTCAACCTTACTTAAGCACTGCCATTATGTTAGAAGAAAATGTACAGATGGGGCATCAGAGAGCTCCTTCAACAGATTAATCACTTTGACCTCTGTATTATTATTTAGATGGGCTGAAGGTGTTAACGTAACCCAATCACTGACTAACATTACAGAGTTTTAAACAAGGTTCAGGGTTTTGTATACATGTAGTCCTCAACATGCTTGGCATCAAGACGAACATCATTTAACATCCTTTTAATCATTTAAACATACAGATAAAAGTTAAAGCAGTTGAAATGTGAATTAAATAAGGCTTTCATTTTAACATCTCCCGTTCCCTTTAGCAGTTGCAGTAGAAAGTTTTGAAAGAAAAAATCTTGGACAACCACTGAGATGGTATAAAGAAAGTAATTACTGTCCTTGATAGAGAAAACGGAAATTAGTTAAGATGGTCTGAATCTGCTGTTGCTGCTGTTAAAATACAGCTGTGTTTCCTAGAAGACAAAACAAGACAGATATACACGAAAGGGGAAAGAAAATAACAGCAAAGATGGAACATTCAACTTCCATTGCTGGTGTTTAATCCTTTGCAAACTCACCTCCAAAGAAGAGGCCTACTGATCTTAGCCACCTGGAAAACTTGTCATTGGACTATTCAGGTAACTGCTTGTAGCTGCCATTTTCTGGTCAAAGGCTTACAGCACTGTTGTATAACAATCTTGGGTGGCTAAACCAGACTCTTACTAGACAGAAGAGGGGGGAAAAAAAAAAGAGCAAGGAAAGAAGAAATAAGGTGTGGGGGGTGGGGGAGGACATGGGACAGCAGAGAGACTGTCTTGCATGCCAGGTGGGATTTGGGATTTAGTTGGAGCCTGTAGTGTTGTTATCCAGGTCCCTCTCGCTGGCCCAGTCTAGTTCAAGGTATCGTCTTTCTGGGGTTTCAGGAGATGGTGGGGATGGAGTCATGAAAATGAAGCTTACTCCTTTACTCCTAATTCTTCTCGTTCAGTTAGCAGAGACTGAAGCTATCCCAATGAATCAGTCTATTCTCCCTCCTCCCACCTGCACCCCCCCAAAAATTTTTGCTTAAGAATTTCAAAGGAGACTGAGGACAGAATAGTCCTCATTTTAGCCACCAAGAGACCTAATTTCCAATATGGAAATGTTGGTTAATTGATTTTCAGTCTCACCATGTTCTTGTTTACCAAGCATGATCTTAACACAATTATCGGAACAGCCATACTGAGTCAAACTCATTGTCCATCTAACCCAGTTTCCTACCTTCCAAAAGAAATTGATGCCAGGTCCTTCAGAGGGAATGAACATAATCAAGTAATCCATCCCATCACCCATTCCCAGCTTCTGGCAAACAGAAGCCAGGGACAATTCAGAGAATAGTTTTGCACCCCTGACCATCCTGGCTATTAACTATTGATGGACCTATCCTCCATGACTCTACAACGGTTCCAAAAAGAACTACATAAAGTCTTGGCCTTCACAACATCCTTTGGAAAAAAGAGATTCACAAAGTAGACTGAGTTGTGTCAAGAAATACTTCCTTTTGTTCATTTTAAACCTACTGCCTATTTCACTTGGTGACTTCTAGTCTGTGTTAAAAGTAAGTTATACTTCCTTATTTACTTCTGCTACACCAGTCAGTTTTATAGACCTCCATCATACCCCCACATCCCTGTCGTCTCCCCCCCACCCCGAGGAATAAATCCCAGATTTATTAATCCCTCATATCCCTAATAAACTGTTGCCCTTTTCTATATCTTTTCCAATTCCAATACATCTTTTTTGAAATGGATGACCAGATTTAGATGCAAGATTCAAGATGTGGGCATACCATGAATTTATAGTCCTTGAACCAACAGTGGGTTTTTATTTTTGAACTAAGTCAGTCTGTCTCGTTTTTGTACCTTTCCCTGTAAACATTTATTGTTAAATTATTTTGACATCTTATGATGTTACTTTTTTGTATTGGTTACAGATGAGCTCACAATTGTAGTAAATTAGTAGGCCTAAACATCATACCATGTTTCCAGCTGGTTTGTGGTATCTTATCACCCATGTTAGTACTGAGGCATTACAAATACTCATCTATAATTAACTATAAATACCAAGAATTCCAAAGTAATGGATAATTAATTCTCATGAGACCAACCAAACAGATCTCATTGATAAACAACATGCACTTTGGTATAAAGTGCATTACAACTGCACAGCTGTATTAAAAACAGTATCCACTTCCAACTTAAAGAATTACTATAAATCGTGACATTCCTTTACTAATTAGATTTCACTATTCTATACCTAAACATTAAAAGAATTAAGTCTATTAAAAATATGCAGGATGTGTTATCTCTGTTCTACTTAAGACCAAAAGGAAAAGCAAGCTCCACTCCTTACGGATGCAGTACAGTACTTACATGCTGGCAGGCAATGGTAGACCACACCTTGAAAATACGTTACAAAAGGCCTTGACAAATTCTAGGTGCCAGGCTGCCATGGCGCCTAAGATTTTGCCCCTGGCGTTTAAGAACACTGAGGGCAAAGGCTTCCCCCCACTGCGCAGAGCACACTGGGCTCCCCTCCCCTGCCACAAAAAAAAAAAAGGGAAAAAAAAAAGCCATGGTGCGGCACAGCTACTGGGGAGAGACGGCGGTGCTGGAAGAGCTCTGCTGTCTGTCCCCTGCGTCCCCGCACCCAACGCTGCCGAAAGAGGCTTTTCTCAGTGGCAGGGGAGGGGCTTGCTGCTAAAAGAAGCCGCAGCTGCTTTACAGGGGCAGGCGGTCCTGCCGGATACCTAGGGGCACCCAAGTTTTTGGGCTGGCTCCTAGGTGTCCAGCAGATTTGTCAAGGCCTGTGTTACAATATAAATAACCATCACCACCACCACCTCCTACTACAGACTAAACCATCTCTAAGTTACTTTTTAGATAAGAAATTAGAATAAGATGTTTTAGTCTCAAATAAAACTTAATTTGAACTATTTGGCATTGACCTTTAATTTGAGTTTGAGACCTTTGTACTAATTTTGTGACTCAATATTTCTCTAAGTTTCCAAGCCTAGACAGAATTGGGTGGTCTTTCACAGAAGCATCTGAGAACACTTCTTCACCTTTCAGATTCCTGCCTCTTCAAGCATTAAAAAAAAACAAAAAAAACCCACACCAACCTTAGTTCTTTCTGATTAGAAGGAAATGGAGTAGGGAAATTTTTTGAGCAAGAGAGCGCACACACGTAAGAGAGCGCATGCACGTACTCACATGTATGCAGGGAAGTATGAGAAGGCAATTTTTTTTTTTTTTTTTTTTTTTTTGAGGCTTACCATAAAATAACATTAGGGATAATTTGACATGTTTAGTAATACATGAAGCAACAGGCAAAACAAAAATGATCCTGAATTCAAGCTTACCAAAGAAAGTCACATATAGTGATAGGTCCTAAATTAGCTGTTACCAGTCAAGAAAGATCTTGGAGTCATTGTGTATATTTCTATGAAAAATTCAGCTCGATGAGCAACAGTGGTCAAAAAGGCTAACAATGTTGGGAACTATTAGGAAAAGAATAGAAAGTGAGAAAAAAGCCACTATAGAAATCTAAAACTAGAAGGCAAAGAAAATGTACCTATATCTTTAATGATTTTAAAGCAATTACAATTTTAAATGCTTGGGACGAACAATACTGTAAACTGGAAATTATCTGGAAACAAATGAACACTAATATATCCTTCAGACATTTCATTATGGGTCAACTGAGCAGATATCTGAAAACTAGTATAAGGTTTTCAAAATCCAAAAATGAAATATAAGGCTTGGTTATATTTGAGATTAGATCAGTCTCCAAGAAGTCACTAAGACCTAATGATATGCACCCTAGAATACCCAAGGAGCTGACTCAGGAGATATCTGAGCCATTGGCTGTTATTTGTGAAAAATAATGGAACACTGGAGAGATGCCAGAAGACTGGAAAAGAGCAAATATAATGCCCATCTATAAAAAAGGAAATAAGGACAACCCAGGGAAGTACAGATCAGTCACGTTAACTGCTGTACCAGGAAAAATAATAGAGCAAATAATTAAGGAATCAATTCGCAAACATACAGAAGAAAATAAGGTGTTAAGAAATAGTCAGCATGGATTTGTCAAGAACAAGTTGTGTCAAACCAACCTGATAGCTTTCTATGGCAGGGTAACAAGCCTTGTGAATAGAGAGGAAGCAGAAGATGTGGTATATCTAGGTTTTAGTAAGGCTTTTGATATGGCCTTGCATCATCTTCTCATTAACTAACTAGGGAAGTACAATCTAGATGGAGTTACTGTAAGACGGGTGCGTAATTGCTCCCAGAGAGCAGTATGAAGGAAATCGACGCTCTCTTTCCAAGCAACCCTTGTTTTAACACTGCTAATATTTTATCCTGCAAGGCTTCTTAATATAAAATAAGTTCATTAATAGAATCTAAAGCAAACAAGCTATCTCACCTGTCATAAGAACATAAGAACATAAGAAAGGCCGTACTGGGTCAGACCAGAGGTCCATCTAGCCCAGTATCTGTCTACCGACAGTGGCCAGTGCCCAGGTGCCCCAGAGGGAGTGAACCTAACAGGCAATGATCAAGTGATCACTCTCCTGCCATCCATCTCCATCCTCTGATAAACAGAGGCTAGGGACACCATTCTTAACCCCTTTCTGGCTAATAGCCATTTATGGACTTAGCCACCATGAACTTATCCAGTTCCCTTTTAAATATTGTTATAGTCCCAGCCTTCACAACCTCCTCAGGTAAGGAGTTCCACAAGTTGACTGTGCGTTGTGTGAAGAAGAACTTCCTTTTATTTGTTTTGAACCTGCTACCTATCAGTTTCATTTGGTGACCCCTGGTTCTTGTATTATGGGAGTATTTAAACAACTTTTCCTTGTCCACTTTTTCCACATCAGTCATAATTTTATATACTTCTATCATGTCCCCCCTCAGTCTCCTCTTTTCCAAGCTGAAGAGGCCCAGCCTTTTCAATCGTTCCTCATACGAGGCACTCTCCAAACCCCTAATCATTTTAGTTGCCCTTTTCTGAACCTTTTCTAGTGCTAGAATATCTTTTTTGAGATGAGGAGACCACATCTGTACACAGTATTCGAGATGTGGGCGTACCATGGATTTATATAAGGGCAATAATACATTTGCAGTCTTATTTTCTATCCCCTTTTTAATGATCCCTAACATCCTGTTTGCTTTTTTGACCGCCTCCGCACACTGTACGGACATCTTCAGAGAACTATCCACAATGACTCCAAGATCTTTTTCTTGACTCGTTGTAGCCAAATTAGCCCCCATCATATTATAGGTATAGTTGGGGTTATTTTTTCCAATGTGCATTACTTTACACTTATCCACATTAAATTTCATTTGCCATTTGGATGCCCAATCACTTAGTTTTGTGAGATCTTTTTGAAGTTCTTCACAATCTGCTTTGGTCTTGACTATCTTGAGTAGTTTAGTATCGTCTGCAAACTTCGCTACCTCACTATTTACCCCTTTCTCCAGATCATTTATGAATAAATTGAATAGGACTGGTCCTAGGACCGACCCTTGGGGAACACCACTAGCTACCCTTTTCCAATCTGAGAATTTACCATTTACTCCTACCCTTTGTTCCCTGTCTTTTAACCAGTTCTCAATCCATGAAAGGACCTTCCCTTTTATCCCATGACAACTTAACTTACATAACAGCCTTTGGTGAGGGACCTTGTCAAATGCTTTCTGGAAATCTAAGTACACTATGTCCACTGGATCCCCCCTGTCCACATGTTTGTTAACCCCTTCAAAGAACTCTAATAGATTAGTAAGACATGATTTCCCCTTACAGAAACCATGTTGGCTATTGCTCAACAGTTTATGTTTTTCTATGTGACTGACAATTTTATTCTTAACTATTGTTTCAACTAATTTGCCCGGTACCGACGTTAGACTTACCGGTCTGTAATTGCTGGGATCCCCTCTAGGGCCCTTTTTAAATATTGGCGTTACATTAGCCGACTTCCAGTCTTTGGGTACCGAAGCCATTTTAAGGGACAGGTTACAAATCTTAGTTAACAGTTCCGCGACTTCACATTTGAGTTCTTTCAGAACTCTTGGGTGAATGCCATCTGGTCCCGGTGACTTGTTAATGTTGAGTTTATCAATTAATTCCAAAACTTCCTCTAGTGACACTTCAATCTGTGACAGTTCCTCAGATCTGTCACCTACAAAAGCCGGCTCAGGTTTGGGAATCTCACTAACATCTTCAGCCGTAAAAACCGAAGCAAAGAATCCATTTAGTTTCTCTGCAATGACTCTATCATCTTTAAGCGCTCCTTTTGTATTATCATCATCAAGGGGCCCGACTGGTTGTTTGGCAGGCTTCCTGCTTCTGATATACTTAAAAAACAATTTGTTATTACCTTTGGAGTTTTTGGCTAGCCGTTCTTCAAACTCCTCTTTGGCTCTTCTTATTACACTCTTGCACTTAAGCTGGCACTGTTTGTGCACCTTTCTGTTTGCCTCACTAGGATTTGACTTCCACTTTTTAAAGGAAGTCTTTTTACCTCTCAGTGCTTCTTTTACATGGTTGGTGAGCCATGGTGGCTCTTTTTTGGTTTTTTTACAGTGTTTCTTAATTTGGGGTATACAGTGAAGTTGGGCCTCTATTATGGTGTCTTTAAAAAGCGCCCATGCAGTTTTCAGAGATTTCACTTTAGTCACTCTACCTTTTAGCTTTTGTTTAACTATCCCCCTCATTTTTGTATAGTTCCCCCTTTTGAAATTAAATGCCACAGTGTTGGGCTGTTGAGGTGTTCTTTCCCCCACAGGGATGGTGAATGCTATTGTATTATGGTCACTAGTTCCAAGCGGTCCTGCTACAGTTACCTCTCGGACCAGCTCCTGCGCTCCACTCAGGATTAAATCTAGAGTTGCCTCTCCCCTTGTGGGTTCCCATACCAGCTGCTCCATGAAGCAGTCATTCAAAGTATCGAGAAATTTTATCTCTGCAATATGTCCTGAAGTGAAATGTTCCCAGTCAATATGGGGATAGTTGAAATCCCCCACCATTATTGGGTTTTTAAATTTGATAACCTGCCTAATTTCCCTTAGCATTTCATCATCGCTCTTACTATCCTGGTCAGGTGGCCGATAGTAGATCCCTAATGTTATATTGTCATGGAAGCATGAGATTTCTATCCATAGCGATTCTATGGAACAAGTGGATTCACTTATGATTTTTACTTCATTTGAATCTACATTTTCTTTCACGTATAGTGCCACTCCTCCTCCCGTACGACCTGTTCTGTCCTTCCGATATATTTTGTACCCTGGAATGATTGTGTCCCACTGATTGCTCTCTGTCCACCAGGTTTCTGTGATGCCTATTATATCAATATTCTCCTTTACCACTAGGCACTCTAGTTCACCCATTTTATTATGTAGACTTCTAGCATTTGTGTATAAGCACTTTAAAAACTTGTCCCTGTTTATTTGTCTGCCCTTTTTTAATGTGCCAGATTCTTGGTCATGTGGCTGTTTATCATCGGATCCGGCCCCCTCACCATCCTTTTCTGTCCTCTGTTCCTGACTATAACTATAACTATAACCTGGAGATTCCCTCTCGTCAGACTCTCCCTTAAGAGAAGTCTGTGTCCGATCCAGCTGCTCCTCTGCAGCAGTCGGCTTTCCCCCATCCTCTAGTTTAAAAACTGCTCTACAACCTTTTTAATGTTTAGCGCCAGCAGTCTGGTTCCCTTTTGGTTTGGGTGGAGCCCATCCCTCCTGTATAGGCTCCCCCCATCCCAAAAGTTACCCCAGTTCCTAATGAACGTAAACCCCTCCTCTCTACACCATCGTCTCATCCACGCATTGAGACTCTGAATCTCTGCCTGCCTACCTGGCCCTGCGCGTGGAACTGGGAGCATTTCTGAGAATGCCACCATAGAGGTCCTGGATCTCTATCTCTTTCCTAGTAGCCTAAATTTTGCTTCCAGGACATCTCTCCTACCCTTCCCTAAGTCATTGGTACCTACATGTACCACGACCACCGGCTCCTCCCCAGCACTACACATAAGTCTGTCTAGATGCCTCGAGAGGTCCGCAACCTTCGCACCAGGCAGGCAAGTCACCATACGGTTCTCCCGGTCATCACAAACCCAGCTATCTATGTTTCTAATGATCCAATCTCCCATTACTAACACCTGCCCTTTCCTAGCAACTGGAGTTCCCTCCCCCGGAGAGGCAACCTCCGTGCGAGAGGCAGCCTCAGCATCATCTGGAAGGAGGGTCCCAACTATGGGAAGGTTCCCCTCTGCTCCCGCTGACTGCTCTGCTTCCCTTGGGCATTCTTCCTCCTCAACAGCACAGAGGCTGTCTGAGCGGAGGTGGGACAATTCTACAGTGTCCCTGAAAGCCTCGTCAACAAACCTCTCTGCCTCTCTCAGCTCCTCCAGTTCCGCCACCCTGGCCTCCAAAGCCCGCACGCGGTCTCTGACGGCCAGGAGCTCCTTGCACCGAATGCAGACATACGACACCCGCCCACAAGGCAGGTACTCATACATTCCACACCCGGCGCAATAAACTGGATAGCCCCCACTCTGCTGCTGGGCTTCTGCCTGCATTGTCTCCTAGTTAATGAAAGGGTGGTTGAAAGAAAGGGGTTTTAGAGTATGGTTTTGAAGTATAGGTTATATGGGGACAGGGGACCAAGGAGGACCTATGGGGCCCCGCCCTCCCTTGAAACTCCCTTCTAAACTCCCTTGCAAAACTCCCTGTTAGCAGCCCCTGTTTGCAAGCTCCCTGGTTGCTTATGTGTGGCTTTATAAAGCCCTGGCCTGGGTTAATGCCCCACCCACTGATTAAGGCTGATTAAGCTCAGCCAATCACCAGAGGCTTCAAGCTCTGTCATATCAGAATGATAATATTAATGCTTTACAGGAGCTCAACAAGTTGACTTTTGTCAAAAACAAGATGATTCTAAGCTCTTTTAGAATGCTCTTTCCTCATCTTGACCAAAAGTATTCTAGCCAGATGACTGTATTTACCCACTTTCATAAATAAGAGAGCAATGGTTTAATACTATTTTCTATAGATCTCCATCATCAATGGAAAGGACACCTGCATACTACCTCAGTTTGTGAGATTGAGTTGTTAGAATTTGGAGTGCCTGTCAACTGATCTTTTCTAAAATGATATTCATGGGCTAAATCGTTAGACAAATACAGGGAAAAACAGCTCCCCCAAGAATTAAAAGGTATTTATATTTCAAAGTTTGAGATTTCTTAAACCTCCTCAAAATCCAGTCTAAAGTATACTTGATTTAGAATGGAACCCCAGCTTTCTGTTGAATATTATATAAGTCACCTAGGAAAAGCTAGGATATGGCAGTTTTCCCACAGAGGATCCAAACGAGTTTAAAGTAACTGAATTTAGCCTCCACCTTGGGAAGTGGTCAAGCCTTTCCATTTTATAGTTGGAGAAGTGGCTTATCTTACATGTGTGTGACTAGAAAGACTATATTTTCTGCCAGTTCTATTCTAGCCATGACTAGACCAAGATTCATGGATTCAAGATTCAAGACTCAAAGCAAACTGTAGATACAGACACGGGTTAAAATATTTTAGGGAACTGCAATATATCAACTCTAAGTGAGGCATTTCCTGGTGAGTAATGCCTGACTGGATTGAGAGCACTTAATGATAGGCTAGAAGTTATCAAGAAATATATTTGCTACCATCAATTACTATTCAATTGCATGCTAAAAGTTGCATTTTGTATTGAAATCTGAAGCGAACTTACAGTGAAATGGTCTACAACGGATAATGGAAAAAGTAAGAAAACTCTGCAGCATGTTCATAAACAGGTCTAAATACAGCTTGGAACATCCTATCCATCTATGGAATGGAATAGCAGCAGCATTAATTTGCTTCCCTAGCATCTTACAGATAGCCAACCTCTTGTGAAACAAAGCAAGTGATTTCTATTGAATGACCTGGTACAATTATACATCACTGAGATGGAAACATGAATGGTCCCACACTAGCAATCTAAAACAGAGAGGAATCAATATTTCTCGCTTGTATCCTAGAGGAGAAGTTACTTAAATATAATGTTTTGCTTAAAAAGCCAACATCAGATATAGTTTGTTATATAAACAAAACATTAAAGGATTTCTTCTTCCTGAGTCAGCAGTGTTTATAAAGAACAGATGGAAAGTAGGTTTCAAACAAAACTAAATCCATGCCATGTGGGCTGACAACGGAGGATACACCTTCACTGCAGGTTTAGTCTAGGTGCTTATCTGGGTGTTGCACCTAATCCTCCTGCCATCTACACACAAAAGCTACTTACTGGAATTAAGTGATGCTTTCAAACCAGTCCAGTAAGGAAGATACAAAATTTTACTTCCACATTTCAGAAAGACTCACTATGAGGAGGAGGTAGTGTCCTCTTCCCCTTTGCATGAGCCAGAACTTAAGTCATTATTTCCTTCTAAAGGGAAATCACTACTATAAATCTCCACCAAATTATTAACAGGATTAAGATTCCACCAGTACAGTCAACACATCACCTATTTAGCACCTGTATTGTGGAAATACTACTTTAGTCTGAAAAAACAGTGTTTTGAAAGATTGATTATAGTAGCCTTTAAAAGGTGCACAAAAATATTACTAAGTCAGTTTCCAGTTTACTTAATTTTTTTTTAAAAATTGCCTATGGTACTTATTGACACTTGTGACTTAATTTCATTAGTAAAACTCCTAGGAAATGTGCTGTGCCAAAGTATAGCATATGCACATGTGTATAGCCATGTACAGGGTAAAAGTGGTTTTAGATGCATGGCAGTCTAATTACTATAAGTTAACAGTCAAATTATTTATTGCAGAGACATTGTGCCATTGATTTAATTTTTTTTTTTTTTTTTTTTTTATGCTCGCACCACCTATTTGTTTACAAAAAGAAAAATCAGTTGAGTGCTCCAAAATTGTTTTTGGAAGCCTTATTTTAAGCATTCAGGTTTGAAAATTGTAGCATCAGCTTTTCAATACATAAAGTGATGTACTTCTCACCACACAAGTATGTATTTTCACATTAAGCAAAACAACTGTGCAATATTCTTTCAAAAAGAGGAAAACTGTCCAGTTTACAGCTTATCCTCTTAGTTTTCTATCAGCAGTAAGTGGGTCAGTTTTCTGCTCCAATGGGCATTTTGTCACTATGTTCTACTGACTGAATACAGTAGCTGCTCCTTCTGGTAAAGGCATACTACTTTGTACTTCCTTTATTTCCATCTAAAGTTCTGATATTCATGGCTATTGAATCACAGGACATGCCAATGTGATTAAATTTACTACACCATGGTGTTTTATATCACTGGAAGAGAAAAGAAAGCTTACTACCAGTAAAACTGGTTTCTGATTATCTAGATACACAAATCTTTCAAAATCCCTTCATCTGAGTTTAGTTATTGTGTATTAGGCAACTCCCTTCCATTTGTCTAAAATGCTCTTTCAATAGGGAAGTCACCTTATCGTAGGCAGAACATGATATTGTCTAAGAAATCAAAATCAAACCATTTATGAAGTTCATGCACACAGTAACACAGCTACACTTTAGAAAATTGTACAGGCTTTTCAAACTCCCTTTCAAAATTCTTAGGATTATAGCTAGAAAGTGAGCTTTACCTTGATTATTCCAGTCAGCACTGTGTTATTTGTTTCAGACAGCTCCCGAAATATAGTTTTAGAAGTCTTATTGAAAGGCTCACTGAAATAATAGTACCAATCCACTCAGTTGCAGTAGTGAGAGAATTCTATTAATCAGGAAGTAGCATTATTTAGCCTTCTCTCACCCCACTAAAAAACACTGAAAAAGAGTTCCAAAGGGGTAGCCATGTTAGTCTAGTTCCGGGGAAAAAAAAAAAAAAAAAAAAAGAGGGAGAAAAATCCCACTTCAGGATTTTTTCCCCCCATGAAAGCTCATGCAATAAATAGGAGCCCAGACCCCTGCACTCTATACTACTATAAGTACTTCACTCGTGCATGTTCATACAAACACTTCTATTGTCAGCAGAGTACATCCAAAGCTGATGATCTAGCATCGATACTGAGAGCAGTATACCCTGAGTAGCCATCCACTGCGCAACTAGTCATTTTCTTCAGCTAGGAGTTGTAGGAAGGCAGAGTAGATCCCAGTGCATCATAGGTGTAGGCTCAACTTCCCAACTTCTGTCTCATCATTCCATAGGCTTCTGACTACATTTTGTACCATTTTTCATTGGTCCTTGTTTACTGTGCAAAAGCCATCTCTGCCTGAAAGGATGGATCCTGCACTGCTCTCTACTGCCGGGGTCAGTGTTATCAACACAACATAGCTTATCATGCTCTTCTAGCGCCACCATCTGTCCCCTGCTCCACCCCGAACACCGCCAAAAGAGCTGCCGGCAGTGGCTTTTTTTTGGTGGCAAGAGGGGGAGCCCAACACACTCTGAGTGGTGGGGTTGCTTTGCCCCAGCGCTCTTAGGAGCCAGGGGCAAAAAATCCTAGGTGCCATGGCAACCTGGTGGCTAGGATTTGTCAAGCCCTGCTGTATGCCATGGAAACAATGTCAGATAACTTTTGGCATCTGCGGAGCAGCTACACACCATTTCTAATGGGCCTGGAAACAAGCACTGAGTGGTGAAATCACATTGTTATGCAAGTCTAAGATGACCAGCAGTGGCTGCAGAGCTTTCAGATGCACAAAACTGTCTTATTGGAACTATGTGCAGAGCTCACCCCACCACTGTGGCACAAGGACACCAAAATGACAGTTGCCCTCTTGGTGGAGAGGCAAATTGTGATCCCAGTGTGATGCTGTGTGGATTACAGGGACCGTTTATAGTATTACCCAACAGCAATTTTTCAAAATTACAATAAATTCATGAGTAACAGTAGGTACTGTTCGAAAGGTTTTAAGTTGCTAGATAGAATAATATTATTCATGTGCATGTTATAAATACGTATAATATATCTGTATTTCAACTTGCGCTATGTTTCTGGGAGACACCCCACATAGGATGATAGTCATAAGATGCCTGCTTACTGGGAAAGGAACATAAAAGGCAGCTGCTCCATCCCACCTTGTCTTCATTCCTGCTTCCTATCTCTGGATTAATTCATCTGCAACAAACTGTGAAACAGAGGTACTGGATCCATTCCAGAGGAACTGTACAAGCCTGCCAACTCAAAAGTTCTAGTGAGAACCTGGTTTTTATTTGTATTATATACAGACTTTGAAGTCACTTACATGTATCGGATTACTTTGACCATTTAATATTTCTCTTCTCATTAGTTTCTTTTCTTTTATAATAAACCTTTAGTGTTAGCTACTAAAGGATTAGCTGGCAGAATAGTATTTTGGGCAAGATCCAAATTTATATTGATCTGGTAACGTAGCTGACCCTTTGGGCATCAAGCAAACCTTTTTTTTGTAAAAGGTATAGTGTTTTAATAACTTATCTCTTCACTGGACTGGCTGATTGTGAGCCCGAGACTGAAATGCAACAAGGGGAATGTGTAGCTTAACAGTAACGTGAAACAATACTGTGTAACAGTACTGTCTTTCTATAAAGCACTCTGCCATGCTTCGTTAACTTGCTGTCTTGCGTGAAAATTTGGATTGCTTCATGACCATGATTTGTAGCTCACGAATGCTCCAACTGCCACCATGTATTAATTGTAGCAGCAGCCAGTGTGTGTAGGAGACAAAGATTGATTATCTTTGTTTATTTTTTATTAAATACCAATTAACAATACATAGGAAGCTGTTGATATAAAAAGGAGAGAACAATGAAGGGCAGTTTCCTGATGTAGACTATCATAGCTGTGTAACTACAGCCATTATTTTGGAAACTGTCCAGAGGAATGTTATAGAAGTGGCAGGTCTTCGGTACAGCACCAGAGCAACAATTTTGCCTCCTTTACCTTCTCGTACAGCTGCCTCAGCTCCTTTGCACAGTACTGATGAGTGTCTCATTTGTAGCCCTTATCCAGCATGCCACAAGATCTCTGACCGTAGGTATCAAAGTTCCTATGGCTGGAGCAGAGCTGGGACCGCACAAACTCCTCTCCATGGACCCAGTGTAACAAACAAGGTGTGCTGTTAACAGGGGAGCGCATTTGCTGTGTGTGGAGCTGCCATGGTCAGCTGGCTAGATGTGATGTGAGCTCTCCACACCTAGCAAACAGTGGAATTCAAACAAGGAGACTCCTTGTTTGTTTTGCTGCACTAGAGTAACAGGGCCACCCCTTTGGAAGTGGAATTTCAAAAATTCCTGGGCCTGGGCTGTCATCTGTGTACCTGAGTTGGAACTGCTGACCAGAGCAGTCAGGATGGAAACTGTGGGGACATCTCCTGGAGACCTTTTATAGCAACATAACCAACTACAAGGTCTACACTGACAGTGTCGACTTAACTGTGCCACAAACTGCTCTACACCACTCACCAAGGTAGTTTTATTTTGTCGGCCAAGTACGAGAACGGTCGAAAAGCAGCTTTGTAGTGTGTACAAAAAAAATCTGCAAGAGGACTCCTATGGCATCCCATTTCTTCTGATCTTTCCTGAAGACCTAAGTCTAAACAGCAAGTTACAATTCATACATCCAAAGCCAAAAAATAGTTATTAGACCAGTACCTGCCTTAGTAGTCAGACTATGTAGAAGTGAAAGATGTAAAACATTAGTGAGGATCCAAAAGACAGACTGTATTGCTTTATTTGAATTTGGTAGGCTGCTTCAAATTGAGCAGGCTAAAAATGTTTATATATAGCTACATCCACTAAGTAGTGAGAGGTGTTCAGCTGAATAGGACAAAGGTCTTATAGAAGTCTTTTTTTCCTTGAAGTGAGTTTTGCACATATTCCATATTCACTAGACTTTGAGGCCTCCACAGTGATATTTTCTGCTGCTTACTCAGAAAAGCATTTGAGGAAGCATTCATGTTAACAGTCCTGTTACTGTCTATGGATAGCTATCAAAGCTGCAGCACTGTGTAAAACACATTAGATCTTCATTACTAGTGCAAATACAAGTACTTCCTTTTAAAAAAAAAAAAAAAATCTTACTCCATAACCTACAAAATAGTTTCTGGTGGATGTGTAGAGACCCTCCCCTCCACTTTCATACAGTATTACAGTGGAGTGCCTGTGGCAGCTCTACTCTGGCTAAGGCTAAACAAGCACTTCCCAAAGAAGATCTTTCCTAAGTGAGCTAAAATCTGCA
Organism: Pelusios castaneus; assembly: GCA_007922175.1. Classification (NCBI taxonomy): domain Eukaryota; kingdom Metazoa; phylum Chordata; order Testudines; family Pelomedusidae; genus Pelusios; species Pelusios castaneus. Next base: position 262,512 of record ML685785.1, on the reverse strand, counting down.
TATTTACACAGACTATATCAAAATGTATTACACCTATGGAAATATGGGATAGGGTTAGTGATCCAAATGTAGGGTCTCTTGAGCAAGAAATTCCCAAGATACAGCCTGTGCTGCTGCCACCTAAAGTATCAGTGACTGAGATGGCTTTTCAGCAGCGGAGGGGGGGGCGGGGGGGAAAAGAGCTGTGCACTCTGCATGGCTGACAGTAGTAGTGGTGGCAGTCTTTCAGCAACAGGGGGCCCCTGAATTTTTGGGCTCGCCCCTAGGTATGCAGCAGATTTGTAGAGGCCTGATTTAAGTACCCACATGGGGAACAAATTTTTAAGAGGCTCTTCAATCTAGCAGAGAAAGGTATAATACTGAAGTGGCTGGAAGCTGAAGCTAGACATATTCAGACTAGAAATAAGGCATACGTTAATAGTAAGAGCAATTAACCACCAGAACAACTTATCAAGGATCACAACAACTTTCAAATTGGATGGAATGGTTATCTAAAAATATATATACACTCTAGGAATTATTTTGGGACAGTCCCATAGTCTATGTTATACAGGAGATCAGACTAGATCAAAATAATCTCTTCCGGTCTTGAAATCTATGAATCTATAAACTAACCACCATTTTTTTTTGTTTGTTTAAAAAACAAACACTTGGGGATTAAATGGCCACTAATGCAAATGTTCCCTGGTGATAGCTTGTGCCCTTCTAGAACATAGGCAAAACTTAAATCTCTGAAAACTAGGGAACACACACCCATGCACCTTAATTCTAGCCTCTAAGCAACGTCAACAAACACTCATACTCACACTCTGCTTTTTCACTGTAATGGACTGGCATTAATTGTACTTGCCGTATACTCATCTTGAGTCACTCTCTTTGAGAAAATACCACACCTGTAAAATTTAAGCCACCACTTCATACTCTTTTACAACCCTTTCATACAATATTCAACCTAACCCTATACTCCTCCCTGCCCATCATCATCGTATCCCATCTCGCTAATGGCAATACCTTGGCAAGATACCCAATGCCTTGCTACTGACACAATCTACACAATTCTGTGTAGAAATCATGCAGACTAGAACCTTTCCCCATTGACTGGTGTGGCAAGGCGCTCTCCTCGGGGCCGATTGCCCAGCAGCCAATGAATCTCCCGGCGGTAGAGGCCTGCTGTAAACCCAGCCCCAGTCCCAGTCCCTCTCCCTCTGTCAGGGAGCCCGGGGTGGCCTGGGGACTTAAGTCCAGTGGGGTCCCCTTTCTGCCCTTACGGGGATGTTAAAGGTCCCAGGCAGTCCAGGCAGCCCTGGGGTCCCTGGTCTGGTGGGTTCCCCAGTGGGCTGGGCCTGTGCTCCCTCCTCAGTTTTCCAGTTGGGGGAGGGGGGAAGGCTCTCCCACTAGCCCCGGGGAAGCCTCAAACCTCCTGGTGGTTCTCTTGTTGGTTTTGTTTTGTTTTGTTCTCCTCCTTTCCTCTCCACTCTTTTCCTCTCCTCTCCTCCACAACCCACACCCTTCTGGCAGGGCAAGCTTCTTTTATAGACCTGGAACCTCCCCCCCCTTAATTGGGTCCAAGTGTCTCTAATTGCCCTGTATTAACTCTTCTCTTTCCACAGGGGAGAGGGCTTTTAACAGTCTGAGGCTCACATATCTGCCCTGGACAACCCTCTGGTAGCCATTTAGCCTCACTTTATCACACTGGGCACATGGGGGGAGAGGGGGAAAGGGGACTCGGAACGAAATCTCCTCAGATTACAATCACAGCTCTTCTAAAACTACTCAAAGTTATTAGATGCAACAATGATTGCAGCTGGACTGCAAGCAGATAGGGGCTACTGACAGCTCTAGGGATGCAGAGTCAAGATTGCACGGGTGTTTACCTTAATTATTTCCTGGTTTCCAAAAGTCTTAAATTTGATTAACTCAACATTCTGAAGGCATGAGCTACCACCAGGAAATCTTAACGCTTGTGGTTTTTGTTTATTTATTTTTGGCCATTTATTGGCTTTGGTCCAAATCAGTTCACTGAGGTATCTTGGGCAGGAAGGTGCGGTTGTGTTCATAAGGCAAACTTTCACCTTTCCTATGATTAAATCCCCAAATCCCACTAGAGGCTACATGGTAGAAATTTCAACAGGAATGTTTGGAGTCACCATCAAACAGAAATTAGGCACTTCTCACTCTCTTTCCAATACTGGCTCCATGACCAGCCTGTCACTGTAGGACCAACTATAAACAAGCTGTGAAGTTCAGAAACATACAGGTAATATTATGATAGCTATATATTTTCTCTGAAGTAACTGAAGAGAGAAAAATGCCTGTTTTTAAAAGAAAGAATTCTGAGCCTTCATGTATTAGTTACATTTCTTACAAAAGTGTCAGATTGGTCAATGACTATTTATTTTATAATTTTTATCAGGCCCAGGAGTCTGTCATGTCAATGACATAATGAAAAAAATTAACTAGAATGTTCGAGCTGATTTTATTTGCATGACTATTTTAATTTTTTTTTAAAGTTTGTGTTTTGAGGTGTAGTTAAAGTTTATTACCGCTACAATTTTTACTGTATGTGAAATTTATACATTTCTTAAAGATTAAGTCAATTTGTAGTGTTGAGGACTTTCCCACAAGTTTATTTTAGTTGCCTCAATTTACACAGTGGCATTGCAAATGTAACTTTTCTATTTTATGTAAGTTTTATATTAAAATATTTCATATTTATACAAAATTTAGCTAGCTTTACTTTTATAGTGAATATTAGAGAAAACTTATTGGAATGAAATCTGATATTTGGATTATTTTACTCTTATTTAATTCAATTCATGAAACAAAGCTTTTTGGTTTTGGTACAGCATCCCAAGACAAACAAGCTATCTTCATTTTTATAGTTAACTTTTGCATCTCCAAAACATAAAGAGGATAAAAGCTGACAATATATTTCCAGTTTAAAAGTTCCTGTTAAGCAAGACAAATGTCTGCTTTTTTAACACTTAATCAAAATGGTAATTAAAGACTAAGGATCAGATTAACCACAAATAGCAAAGTGAGCCACTTTCTAGATTTAACTGAATGTTGCAGGACATGCAACTACCCATCATAGCTTTATATACAAAAAAGCACTTTCACCAACTAGGTGGGTTTTTGTGTTTTGTTTTTTTCAAATTGAGCAAGTTAGTCCTATGTTACTTTCTATTTTGAGTGAGTAGATCAAAGGTCAGAATACATGCAGGCAAGTAAGTTTTTTCTCTCACATGATGTCAGGAAAACGAAGCCAGAGACTACGAGATCCAGCCTCTAATGGTAAAACACATAAAAGATGTAAAATAACCATAAAAGGAAAACCCGAAAGGACCATAAAGGTTTTTTAAATGAAACTACACTCAAGGAGGCCCATCTGTTCAAGCAACCAGTCTAATAACTCTACAGATCTGCAGAAAAAGAAACTCATTTTAAAAAAGATTGCTGCGTGACTGCTGAACTCATCGTAATCTTTACGGTCAAAGTGTGCCTTGACTTTTAGCTAATGCAACTCCACTTACATAAATGAGAGTGAGAGATATAGTGAGAGCATAAAAAAATGTGGACCTTCATTTGAAATCAAGTCACATTTTAAGACATCAGGCAGGTAGCTTCTTGGTCTATCAAGTCTTAACCACTTGCCTTTGTTAATGATGTTGGAGTTTTACTTTCAGAAACGTGCTAAATATATATATTTTCTAAAACTTTAAATTATTAGTCAGCTCTATTTGAGCATTTTACCCCCATCTAAAATTAGGCCTCAAAGGAGATCTGCAGTAAATCAGAGCTGTTACGTGTAATGTATTTCACCAGATGCATACATGCCAGGAAATGGATAGATTATCATAATCCCTTAAAACATGCATTCAGACCTGGATAATTCATGATTAGATCTGTGCATGTGGATGTCAAATATATTCAAAAAGGAACAACGTTACAGCCATCACTCAGTATAGATATTTTTCTTACCCGTTCCCTGTCAGCGGGTCTTAAAGCTCCAGGACCAAAGCCAAAGAAAAAACAATGAGTTTTCAGAATACACAGGCAGTCTTTTTTCAGAACTCGGGTGCATAACAAAACCCACTTACATATTTGAGGGTCAATATAGGCAATTATCTTTGGAGCAAATTTTCAAGAATTGGTGGCCATTCCACACCCAGATGCCTACCAGACTTTGGCGAATGCCTGCTACCCTGACATCACTGCAAGATTTCTTCGCCTCCATTTCAAGCGGCAGCCTAATTTAAATAGGACAAACATCAATTTATGTTCACAGGCCAGTTGAGGAGCATCTTTCATGAATATGTAAGTCTTCTGCCCTTTGGACATCTGAGATGTTATCTCTAAGGAATTTTAATCCTAAAAAAAAATAAATAAGTGACCTGATTTTGGAAATGTTGAGCACCCACAGTTCCAAGCATCATCCATGGAGTTGCAGGTGCTCTATTTAAAAAAAAAAAAAAAAAAAAAGCCAGTAGTTTACCACCACACTTGGAATTTAGCCAAGTCTACTTTTAGTAATGTAATAAATTTGAAAAATGGGATTTTTTAAGAATATATTAAACACTTAATTGGATAAATACCCACAGTCAACCAACCATCAGAATTAGCAGAAAACATGTACCAAAGATATTTTAATATGTGTAGACATATTACACAGATATAGTCAATTATACATTTAGGTATCTGTTAAAAGTTAATTTTGTGATTGTACAATATTTCATTTTAAATTCTGCCTTTGTTCCATTTGATTATCAGGCTTGGGATTCTTAGACAGCATCTGACAGCAATATTTATCAACCCTCAGTAAACGGTGAAAAAAGTAGAACATGCTATTAAAGAGAATCTTGAATAGCTTCTAGGCACAATCAATACAGGTTTTTCAAATGAAGCAGTAATGTGATTCTTTCAAAGAATACTTCTGAAAAATCATTTTGTCAGTTAAAGTGAAATAGGGTAATTTTAAAAAGAGAAAACCTTATCTTGTCTCCAGCATATTCACCCTTCCCAGTTTCTTTGGCTCAGAGATTTTAGCAGTTGAGAGTTAGCCCATTTAATAGACACCTGCTTTGCAGAATATTAGTATTACACTAGTTTGTAATACCATCAGAACAAAGAAGGAAATTGCAACGTTCAACGATGGAACAGGTACCGCTTTGATTTACCCTGAAGAGGCAAGGTGATTCCTACATTTCAAGCCTTTTCTCTATTGGGATTTGCCCTGATTGCAGCCATTTGTGGCCATGTTTGGGATAGCTGCAATGCCAGCCTACACATTAGTGCTGCTACCCCAGCGGTGGCCACAAATGGTTGCAATCAAGGCAAGGCTCACTGTAGATATGGACAGAAGTTTTAGAGTGCCTTAAATTGGTTTAACTGAATCCACTGACCCCAAACTAAGATAAACTGGTTTAAGAGCAGCAATACTGATTTAAGAGCATAGCACAAAAATTATACAAATTTAAGTATGTTGATTTAGAAATAGACAAATTAGTGCAATTTCTGTATTTAAACAAGCACTGAAACAAAAAGCTCCAATTAGAGAAACAACATTCCTCCCAGCTCTCACGGTATGTAGAGATTCTGTCTGAAAATAAACATCCAAGGGGTCAGGCTCCTCTTGGCCCGCTGCTCAAATAGAAAGAATGATAGGGGAAGTTTAAAAGTTTTATGAAGGATGTCTTCATCTTTAGATGTTAGCTTCGAAAGTAAGAGTGGAATATTCATTGCACAGCAGAGGGTTCCAATATGACCACCTTAAAGAGTAGTGCTAATCAGAAAAGTGGTAAACACAGTACCTAGGAGCTTCCCGTTTGGAAGCTCAGTACAGTAAGGTTTCCCCTTGCACCCCACCTCCCAACTTCTCTCCTTAAAGAATCTGTGATCTTTCCTTCCCATGCAAACCAAACATAGGCTTTGCTGGCCAAATAGTGCCCTGTCACCTTTGCAGCTCGATTACCTGAGCTTAGAGACCCGCTACTAATGGACAAGGAGGGAACAGAAGTCTCCTGGTTTTGGTTGTACACTGCAGAGTTAACAAGAGTAAAAATATAGCCAATCATTATAGGTCACTACATAGGGCTAATTCATGCCATGCATGCAAGCCTATTGATTAAGAAGGTGCCATTCAGATTTTTCTCTGCAGAATCATACCATTACTCTGCTCTCTGGGAATACCTTGCCTCAAGCATGCTCCCAAGAATCACCACTCTAGAGATTTTACAGTTCATTTGGGAAAGTTTGCCCATTCCAATACTAGATGTTGCACAGCTAAAAGAGATCCATCCATAATGCCATGCGGTCTCATCCAGCCTATTACATGAATACATTATAACAGGCTCACATTAACTTTAAATAAATGTGATGCTATTGATCTATTCCATTTTACATCTGATGGGATCACTATTTCCCATGTGTAGTGTCAAAAATCTCCAAAAATCATCCTCCTTTGTCCTGAAGTGTGAGCTCTGACCTCATACATTTGTTTCTCAATGTTGACACTAGAAATATTGCTGATCAAAGTCCCTTGAGGCACTGACAATATCAGAAGGTTGTTGAAAAACAGTAATATGGAAACCTTCCAGGCAAAATTAAACAACTATCATTTCCTTTTTAAAGTACTAGATGCAGTGAACAACCCAGCTCATACTTTTGAATCTCTTACCACAATAGATTAACATTCCTCTTCTACAAAAACCTACATGATCTTGACTACCACCCCCAAAACTGTTCCAGCTAACCCCCATTAGTTTATTTATAAAGCACCATTACTGATCAAAGCATTTTAAACATTCTCATTCAATCTTCTTACTAGCGTCTTTTATCACTTCAAATAAATTCTCTGCTTCTTCCCTTTTGTCAAGCCATCCCATACACCTAGAACCATCCTCTCCCCTGCCAATCCCTTCCATAAAACTCACTTCAAGAGATTTCTCTTATGTCCCTTAACTAAATCTCCCTCTTGACAATGCTTTTTTGACATCTCAAACAAGGGGTAGTCTATTTTTTGTCAAGGTCCAGACTCCAGAAAAACAATTTTCACATTGCAAGTGCCCCTGTTCAAAAGAATACATACAATGCTATGTAATATACCCAGAACCTATTGCAAAGGTAGTAAATAGGTGGAGCATGGGCCAAATCCAGACCACCAGAGGCTTTTGACAGACCATGACACTCTGGGGAGCCATGGACAGTTGGGGGGAGGCACTAGCGTGGGTAGAAGAGGGACAGACCATATGTTGGCAGGCTTGAGTGAGCTGGTGACCAGGGCAGATAGGCAACTCAGGATGACATGTCCCTCCCCAAACCCTCTCTAAACAGAACCCTGCTGGGCTGACAACAAGAACCCTGGCAGGCACCTGGGGCGGACTTATAATTTGGGGGGTGACCTACCCACCACCTTTCCTAAATGGAGCCCTGCCAAGCACACCAGGGCTTGGGGCTTCAGCTCTGTCCAGACATCCCAGCAGACCCTCTGATAGGGCTGAAGCCTCAGGTCCTGGCATGCCCCATGGCCCAGATTGGGACCATGGGACATCTACTGACTATACCTCATCTTAAATTTTTTAGTGCAGTATGTTTCACAGCACCTATAACTTGTATTGTAAAAGACACTGAAGATATGTAACTCGGGTTTTCTCAGCAGTTTTAAATGATTTTTACTAACGAATCTCCACAATTATGACCTTTCTATTTGTGGGCCTTGAGGGTCTGAAACTGCCTGGAGTGGACAATTCAGAGCATCTAGCAACAAACAGCAAGTTCTTGCAGTTGACAATCTTGTCAAGAAGTAGTGAAGTGAAATTACATGTCTTTATATTAAACTAAGACCTCTTAACTCTCTGAGATACACTCTAGTCAGGAATAATTTTGGCCAAGACTTCTAATGAAGCCAAAAATTAGAGGCCAGTATACCATTACCCCACCCCCTTCAAAACAATTATTTCTGACTAAATAGCCCTTGTGATCCTCCAAGCCAAACAGGAAAGCATTTCCTCTGTCTCAATGCATCAGCTGGACATGGACAGGGCAGATGGCCTCATTAACATTAGAAAAATTTTAATTGAATGAGTCAAGTTTCATTAATGTTTACAGCAAACATTTTTATCACTTTATTCCTCACAGCAAGCTCGGTCTTGCAGTAGTTATGTGAGTATTTGTTACTGTATTAACATATCTGGAATCAATTGTATAATCTGTGCAAAAATCTCATCATTCCTAAACAACAGTACTATGGAAAGAAAAAGCCAGGTGTGCAAAGACAGAAAAGCTGCTTTAGAAAGGATTAAAAGTCTATCCAGTGATTGGAATTAGCCAGTGGTTTAAGAGATGCACAGCTTATAAAATAGAAGCACTTGAACTCTGACAATAAAAAGTTTCAAATAATTTTGTTTAGCATCCCTGTTAGTACCAACTGTATGTGTTAAAGTTTCAAAACAGTATATAAAGTTGTTTTCATATTGCAGATGTAAACAGTCTAGTAAGGTTACATCTTTTTTATTTTCAAATAAAGAACTTTTTATGTAGGAACTTCACATTAACCAGAATATTTCAACCACAGCAAATGGCCAGCATCACAAGACGACAAGATTTCTCTCCCCAGACATTATCATCCTGTTTCACTCGAGACAAAAAGATGAAAAATCAAGTTGTAACAAAAGATAACTTAGAGAATGGGTATTATTTCTGTTACTTGTCTTTACTACTATATTGCTGATCAAAATGTCACCCAGCAAATTGAGACCTGGGGGCCCAGCAGCAGTTCAATAATAATGGATTCATGACTGAAACTCATAGACTTTAAGGTCAGAAGGGACTAGTACGATCATCTAGTCTGACCTCCTGCAAAATGCAGGCCTCAAAACCTCACCCACCCACTCCAGCAATAGGTCACTAACCTATGACTGTATCATTAAACTTGTTCATCCCCAGCATTTCTATATTTTTATTTATAGTAGGAGCATCCTGCAATGCAGTTTCTCTCAAGCATTTAAAATGCAGTGGGATTGTGGGCTTCTCCCCCACTGAAAACTACCAGACAGGCTACCAGGAATAGCATTAATTAGTCAATGAAAACTTGCTCAACCCTTAGAATCACAGAATTTCAGCAATGAGAGGCTATACGCAGGTAGGTGAGTTTTATCATGTTGCAGCAGGTAGTTGCCATGGAAAAATTCAGACATAGCCAAAACACTGCCTGATAAGTATTTCAACTTGTGCTCCCATTAGGTTACCTGCCTGCATTGAAGAGCTCAAACGAAAGAATGGCAACAGAAATTTGCAGAGAGAAAAAGAATTAAAGATGTTAAAGTTGTCTAATGGAGTTTAGAGTTTTTCCAGAAAACCAGTGGTGGGGTTTTTTATTGTTTTGTTTTGTTTTTTTAAATGTAGTACTGTTTAAAAGCCAAAAGTGCTTAAAGTAACAGGTGGTGATTTATAATATAAATGTTAAAAGAATTAAGACAGGCAATTTACATTATAATACAGTGCTGCGGAAGATGTAAACAATTTTGGATCCCTTGTGATTCTCCAATGTAGTTACACAAATGGAACTAGAAAGTGGGGGACTGCTTTACAGTTCTATTAGTTTCCACCAAATAATGGGTCACCATGTTAGTGTGTCAATGTTTTGTACATGTTTATGTTATGCTTGAGGCCAAAGACTGGATCACAAAGGTGGAGGGAGTTTACAAGCCAATTAAGTGTATTTATATTCCAGTTACCAAACAAGACAGACTGGCTTTGGACAGATAAAATAGCTGCTTTTCTTTGTCTTATACGTAAGCAGTGTTTCTGTAAGCTCTCTTTACTGAGATGAGCAGAGACCTCAACACATCTTTGACGGTAACTGACAATTTAGTCATTGGGTTAAGTATTTAAGAATAAAATTCTCTGAAATCAGAGTATGAACCTAGTGGCTGTAAATCAATCTATGCTAAATAAACTAAGGGCTCATAGATAAATGGCTGATGTATGGCAAGCTGGGATGTAAAATTACAGCACACTAGACTCTGCACACTGTCCGTGCAGACTCTGCTGCTGTGCACAGTGGTTCCTCTGCAGCGTGTCATGACCCTAGGGGACACACCAGCCCGCCACCCCACCCCACCCCAAGGCTGAATCTAGCCTTCTCTCTAGCTGTCCAGGACACTCACTGCTGTGTGGTGACACAGTAATGTGTCCCGACACAGTGATTGAGAGCCACTGAGTTATAGTAACACAATTTAACCTTAATGGAGCAAACAGGGAAGTGATCAGAGGCTAGGCATAGTAGTGAACTGCTGATGGTTTTGTGGCAAAGTCATTCAACATTTTCTTCTTTAAAACTACTAAAATTGAACTACTTTTAGCCATAGTGGCAGTAAGTCACTGTGGGTTAACAGCTTTTGAATTGAGCTAATATTGGTGCAGCCTTGTGTTCTGCAATGTTTATATCATGATGGTACTCCAGTTTGTGACTCGACAGCTCCACAAAGTACTCTCTGCAAGGCACTGTTGCTCAACTGGTGTTCCGTGGAATATCAGTACTCCACAGACAGAATGAAGGTGTTCCATGATAGACACTGATCCCTCCCCATTAAAACTTGAGTAATATTTTCAGTTTGAAGCCATGTATATCTATATCATGTATATCTCATTGTATATCTATTTTTTTAGAAACAAACATTATATTAGTAAAACGGTATTTAATTTGGTTTCCTGAATCATTTTTGCAGAAATGCAGAGTACGCAGATATTACTAACTTTACAGTCAGTATATACCTACTTTTTCCAAGAAAGGTTTCCTCAGGTGTTCTGTGTAAAATAATTACTACCTGTAGGTATTTCCCTGATCCACTGAAGGTTGAGAAAAACTGCTCTAAGGCCTGGTCTACACTACAAAGTTAGGTCAACTTAATTATATCGAAGTGCTGCGAAACTCCTAACCTAGGCATTGCTAGGTCAACAGAAGAATCTTGGGAGAGGTGGATTTACTCCAATGACAGAAGAATGCCCAACACCACAGTCAGTGCCTACCTCCAGCAGTGCTGCAACTACGCCACTGTACCATCTCGAACACAGCTATACTCTCAATACTGCAAGGCTGAGGTATCGCAGGATTTCAAGACTGCTTATTACTAATGTCAGGTCTTCAGCATGACAGCACAACTCTGGTATTTTACTTGGGGATGTGGCGTTGACATTCCTCCTACCCCAATTCCATCATATCTACCACCACTTTAGTTTAAATCCTATCTTTAAAGAACCAATCCTGTTTTACCGTCAGTTTCATTATATTGCCATTCTGTTACAGATACAAGAGCATTTGACACTAAATTCACACTAAAGATATCAGCAATTAACAAATGTGAAATACTGAGGACAGAAATGCCAAATGGTTAATATCACAGGAACACATGGGGTGCCCCGTTCCCAAAAATTCTGAAACACTAACTCTGGAGAGCAATATTTGTAAATATCTAGCATTATGGTTAGCAGAGAAATATAAATTAGAAGTAAATAAATACATTACTTTCTAATATGTACAGAATATAGGTCCAAAAGATGCATGTTCAGCCATTTCAATAGATTTTTGGAAGTCTTCCTTACCTGTGGAAAGGCCATTATCACTGTTTAATGAATAAGAACTTGCAACCTTCATGAAATTAACTGCAGCAAATTCTTCATGAGAAGTATTTGAGATACTTGCATCTTCTTTAAGCTATGTCTACTAAAGCCTAAATTGTTTCCTGCTGACCCTGTAAACCAGGTGTCCCAACCCCTGCACCACGGGCCTTTTTAAAGTGGCCCACACCCCCAGGGCAAGCCGAAGGCAAGGGGCAAAGTGGAAGCGTAGAGCCCGAACTCTGGGCTGGTCCACCCTGCCTCCATGCCAGAGCAATCAGCCCCAAAGCCAGGCTCCTCACTGACGCCCCACCCCGCGCCAACTGCTCTGCCATGGGCACTGAACAGGGTGAGCCAGCCCAGAGGCCAGGCTCCACGCTCCCGCCCCAGCCCCTGTGGCCGAAGGCAGCTGGGGAGTGGCGGTGGGGCAGCACAGCAATGGAGGGCCTATGGAACCCAGGACAGTCGCCCCGCTTGCTCTTTCTTCCCCCAAGAATGGCAGTTTGCACCCCCTGCCACTGGGTGGGAGCCAAGCCGTTGCTGTCCACCTCTCAACCAGTTCCAGAGCACAGCTCCCTGACCTCCCAGCCTCCTGTAGACACCGTGATCTGTCAGCCTGACTTGTCCCTGACCTGCCAGCCTCCCACAGATACCCTCCTCCCGTCTGGTGTCTGCTAAAAATTATGTTTGTGGCCCTCAAGCCAAAAAGGTTGGGAACCACTGCTGTAAACAGTTCAAAAGTAAGAAAGATAAAAAGGGGAATTTTGAATGTATTTTGCTTTTACACCTCACTTAAACAGTAAAGTTAAGCTGGCTTCTTTTAGTCATTTTAATACACTAGAATGCTGTAGCCTCTGGCTGTACCCATTAAAAGGAAACAATTGGACAGTAGTGCCCTAATGCTTATTTAAATAAGTTTCATAAAATGAGCCATCAAAATATTGATCCTAATCTGACAGCATCCTTTCAAACCACAAGTCAGAAACATCCCCTGAATGAGCTGACCTTTTAACCTTATAGACCATGTTGGGGTTTACTATTTGTTTTGGACAGAACTATAAAATGGTAACCAACCTTTTAAAAATACTGATAAAGATATATTTGAACACTCTGAAAACCATATTGAACACAGATTTTTCTTGTATGTATAGTAGTTACATTTACAATAGTTTAGTCATTTTTAATAGAAGAGCATCAGGTAGGGTCACTTAAAACCATTCCTACCTAATTTAATGATTTCTACCGTAGCGTATTAGAAATAAAATTTTAGTTTTCCCTTAGGCTGAACAATGAAAAAAAAAAATCTATGTTCTTGTTCACTAGTACAGCAATGCAATGTTTGGGCTGCAGACATAGGAAAGATTTTTAAATTCTACAAATAGCACTTTAGACAAGCCCTTATTGCACTACTCTACTACATCACACAGTAATCTAACATGGACAACTGCACCACCCAAATCATGTCTCTGGGCATAGTTGATATTTACTAAGATCCTCCTTTTTCAACAGCCTACATTATTAGCTGGGACATCAATCTCAAATCTGGAGTTTAATCAGCTTTAGCCTTCCACATCAGCAATGAGAATGGTTTCTCCTATTTCACAAAAATGCATCCACACATTAGGGTAATCAGATGTTCTGATACCTCGGGTTTTGCCTTATTTAAGTGCCCATAAACCCTCCCCCATTCCATTTTTCACATTTGCTATCTGGTCACCACACATACACCATCTCAGTTACCCTACACCCAATAGATCTCACCATATTTGCATCAATACCCCCTTTTCCTGGAGCTCCTGATTTGGTTTTTAAAACACAAACAGATTTAACTTTCTATTTAACAGAAATAGAGCTGAAGTGTGAGGATTTTGCCATTTCTGGAATCTGCCACTGAAGAGGGAATTTAGCCCTATTCCAAATCGAGATCAGGATGACAGGCTCCGAAATCCTTATGAACACAAGACTTCTCTCTTTTAGGTGTCAGGCGCATGAAGATTCTTATAATAGGAGGAAGCAGTGTACAGGGCTAGAGCTTGCCAAAGATCTGTCTGGACATTTTAGAAGGTTAGTAATTTTATCCATATGACCATTATTAATGCATGCCAGTAGTTTAGATCTAGAGTAACTCTTCCCCGCATGCCCCAATCCAACTTGCAGATAAGTAATACTACAGATAATGTTTTGAAACTAGTTTGCTTCACAATTACTTTATATTGGAGCATGCCCACTGAGGGTTTCGGTCTGTAACATTCCCAATAAAATTATTTCAGATGTAAGGAATGAAATGTTTTGTCAACAGTTTTTGGTTTGCTCTTTCTGGCTTGATTTTGAAACAGACTAGAATCCATTCAGTGCTTTTGATTTTGATATAGCCCTTTCAACTTCTGGTAGAGCGAGATGAATTTAAAAGTTGTAAAATACTTGTGTAAAACACTGCTCGGCTCCATCCCCCTTAACCCTACCCCACAAAAAAGTTTAGTTAACCAACTTAACTGGAGCAGTTTGAACTGTGCTCTACCCAAGATCCATAAGATATACTATTCACACGTGGAAGAATCAGATTCTGAGTAAGCTTTAAACAGGTGAATACAATTCAGCAAGATCAGTACCAGTTTCCTGGTAAGCCAACTGAAAAACTAGATTTCAAACAGCACTTTCTGATATACATTTCATTCTCATTAGATATAACTTGTCCCACTACCAACAAGGTGAACATTCTACATGTTTATATATCTGCTTCCATTTTTAAGAGCTTCTGTAGCAGCATTTAAATATTCACACTATATTTAATATTTGTCAAATAAAGGATATCGGCAAATACCTGTATCTGTGATGCGATGCAGGAATCTGCAGACCATTTCTTGCAGATGCAGATACACGTATTTGTATCTGCGGAGGGCTCTAACAATTAGACGACATTTACAGGAATATTATACCACTTAGCACTGTGAGCACTGCAGATTGCATTGTGTGGGGTCTCTTTTTTGGTAGCATCATCAATACAAGCGTTTTCAAGTTTAATTTTGTACAATATTGTTGTGTTGCTTGGGTTTTAGAAAAAAAATCAATGTCAAATAAATTAAAGGAGGTGAAGTCAGACAGAAGACTCCATAAGTGTACCCATGAGACCAGATTAAAGTAAATGAGACTTTATGCCTTATGTGTTACTAATGCTATTACTGAAATTCATCCTACAATGCTACTGTGCATAAGCAAGGTGCAGCCCAATGGTCCCCAACCAGTAGATCATGACCTACTTCTGAAGGGCAGTTACCATTGAAACCTGTGAGCATTGCACCTTCTGAGGGAGAAAAGCTGGAGACCACTGGTGTAGTCCAATGCCCAACTAAATGAGGCAAATAAAGGGAATTTGCTCAAGAGGAAGTAGGCACAACTGGGAAAAGTATAACTATTTTGAAGTTTAGCAACAGGATGAATACCCAATTTGCAGAATGTGCACATGTAATTTTGTGACTCATTGGAAAGTGAGTGACATTTCCTTCTACACACAAGTGCACATCTATACTTTGAGCTCAGGATGCAACTCCCAATTCAAATAGACACACACATATCCGCAGCCCCATTTTTGCAGATTGGCCCTGGCTGCGGATTCTATTTTTATGAACGATCCCTGCAGCTGCTGCTATGATCCGCCTCATCAGCAGCACACAGGGGAACAAGGAAGCGCTCCAGCCAATCCCAGTTGAGCTTTGATTGGTGGTCTGCCAGCCAATCAGAGTCTCAGTCACAACAGGCTGGGGCTTAGAGACACCACTCACTGTCAATCACTTAGCATGCTGGCCTTTGATTGGCTCATTTCCCATGCCTTCCCCACCTCCTACTTCATTTTCATGTTTGTGGTTCGTATGCTATGCTGTCAATCAGAAATTTCATTGGTGGCCAAGGAAGTCTGACTGACAGCACAGCATGCAAATCGCAAACAAGGAAAAAAAATGGATGGGATCCATGTGGCAAGTGAGCCAATCAAGTGCTAAAATGCTGACTGCGAGCCCAAGCTCGGTTGCGGATGCAGTTCCGGATCCACATAAAACATGGCATGCGGATTGCAGATCAGATGAATACTGATGTTGGACGGGAGCGGTCCAGTTCCAGATCTACATTTTTGTATCCATGCAGGGCTTTACAGATCTGCAGGTTCAAATCCTACTTATGCTCAACTCCGACACAAAAAGGGGAAATTTTTTTATGTACATGTATTCTATAAAATAACCCCTTAAGTGTGAAGACCCTGGAACAGTAGTAATTGTTACTAATTTTATATTAAAAACTATTTAGAAATGAATTTGGATGTTGAAGTAAACATTTGTTTTAGGCTATTTTTAATGTACTGTGTTTTGTTAGAGAGTGGTCCCTTTAAGAACAGTGAGAGCTATTTAATTGTACAGTGTGAGGGACCCTATGCCCATGTGTCCAGACATGGAAGATCCTGTGTGAGCATCAGCTCCTAAAAGATAAAGATCAGAATAAGCAGCTTGACTTTCCAAAAATAAAATATTCTTAAAGAAGAAACATTAGCACTTTTGGGGAAACTGCATGCCTTAGGATACTACTAACAAGTTACAGCTTCTCTTGTGGAGACCACCAGCTCAGTAGAGATTCAAAATTGTTCCCATCTAAAAGGTTTTTGGAGGGTCTCAATTCTACCTCCCATTTTACAAACTTTGTACTATGTTACCACACTTCATAACTACCTGTCTGAATCTGCCAGTCAAGTCCGGCAAGGGCCATAGAGACTGACCTGACCTAAAATGAAGTTGTCCCACCACTGCCAAGTCATAGGAAGTTTGTCCTGATGCCGTGTTTAGAGAATATTCTTTATTTCATCAAGGCTGTCAAAACAACCTCTTTCGCAATATATAGATTCCCTAGTGTTCTCTGCACTTTGAAGATGTAGTGTTTATAGCTGTATGTAAATTTACTAAGATACAAGCTAGGCTATTAATTTTCATAAATGGAGGGGTTGAGGGGGTATTTGCTAAACTTTTGAATACCTTTTTTTTATTGCATTTGCAACCCATTTCAAGACTCCAATGCACAATTTAAATGCATGATTTACCCCAACTTATAAGACAAATTTCCACACTAGAATCTGTAAATATGTATTTATTCATGCCAGTATCACTGGAAACTAGATTGCAGTTGAGTTTTTTGCTTCCTATACTGAACTCCTAAAGGCCTATTTTATTTTCTATGGAGGAAAAGAGACAGCATCAGGGAGAGCAAAAATTTATGTTCCACTGTCTTGGAAAGTCAAACATTACATATTAAGCCTAACAAAAGTAGTTACAGTATTTCTTTTATATTGCTGTGTAGATGGGGGTTACACAGGTATCTCTGTTCCAAAGGGGTAGCCCTGTTAGTCTATTGCAGAAAAACAGAGTCCTGTGGCATCTGACGAAGTGGGATTTTCTCCCACGAAAGCTCATGCGATAAATATATCTGTTAGTCTTTATCAAAGTTCCACAGGACACTTTATAGATATCTCTGGTGTCGCATAAATATGTTCTTTATTAGTTATTTATTACTACTACTTGCACTCTGAAAGTCTTAAAACACAAGTACACTTTCACAATTACACAATAAGTCAAGCTTAACATAGCAGCTGGGCGCTCACTTCACTTCGTTCTTGTATTTCACTGAATGATTGGGGATGCCCTGACCCTTACAGGCCCACAAGGGCACGGCTGACAATCTCCTAGCAGGTTCGAAGAAAATATAGCTGGTCAGAAAGTCTGGAAGATTTCATGACATGCTACAAAGTTCAGAACATTCTAAAAGGGTAATGAAAAACAAATCCACATATGGAATACCTGGAACATTTTACTTCAAATACTCTGTTCTCTCTTTGTCGCTAACAACAAAATACAGCATCCTGAGCCCTGTCTGTTGTCTGGACTGCCTGCCCCAGACTATTTTTACTACTACAATACAGACTTGCTTGGAATTAGAGGGGAAGTAGAGTAAAAGTGAAATCAGCAGGTCTATATCGGTGCTTATCTCATTATTGCTATTAGTAGACCTGTATCAGCTTTCCCCAAAAGTTGCTGTGTTAAGGAATCTTGATTCCTAAAATAGAAATACTGGTTTTGACTGGTGTTAAATTCCGACTCAATCTTTTGTGACAATGAATTCCACAATCTGAAGTTGTTTTTATTTTAAAATTTCTCCTTATCTGAGATGAGGCTACATTTACTTATATAAATAGGACCTATTTGAAAGTGTTATACTTTTTTGTTTCAAGAAATTTTAGTTTAAAAATGTTGCCAATTTACAATGTATAGATTCCATATTGTTCCCTGCATTCAAAAGCCACACCAACTAGCTGGATGGTCCTACTGATGCTAGTTAAGCCATTCGTTTTAAAAAGAGTTCCTATTAACTTTTACCATTTTGAACTTTCTATTACAAACTTGGATATCTCTATCTTACAAGCAAACACTCACCACTCCAGCAGCAAAGGAAAGACCCTTTACAAAAGTCTATCACCTAAGAGGTTCACACGCATTTAAATCTGAACCTGAACCAGAATTTGAAATTAAATGCCATTTTAAGTGAACTTAGAGAAACAAAAACTAGACCTTTTAAAAAATCATTTTCTTCACGCTCATTGCATTCTTCTCTACCCCAGAATGGGCTTCTTACCTATTCATTCTTTGGAGTGGGATATCCGGTAAAGATGTCAACAAAAAACCCTGTGATTTACCCACTGCCACATTATCCTTTGAACTGCTCTTTTGTTTCAGTTGCTGCTCCAAAAACAAAAACAAGCCACAACCCACAAACAAACTTATAGCACCTGCACCTTCCAGCAGATACTTGGTAGATAAAATTTGAGATTTACAAAATTAAAACCACATCTGTAAAACAAAGCCCAGGTCTCAATATAGGTCTCCATCATTATCTGATATAGCTTACACTGGTACAAGTCAGAGAACCTTTGTGCCCAAGCATGTGCTGTTTTATACAGTAAACACCTTGCTGACTCTCAGGTAAGTAATTGAGCGATTATATGGTAATGCAGAAGTAACTGGACAAATTCAAATTGGTAATCCTGACTTTCATTCCTATGTATAGCAAAAAGTACTATGTTGGGTAAACATAACATAGTAAGGCCCCCTACATTTGAGATGGAGTCTCTTTTGGTGGGATCAAATCATGTAACAGCCTGGGAGTTCATATATAATTTTAAAAAAATATTTAGCTTTGAAACATTTAACAAAACTTTCAGAGTTTTCCTATAACTGGTAGTGTGCACACAACAAGATAATTTAAGGTGCTTGCTAGCCTCTGAAGAAGGATTAAAACTGTGTGAAACCAAACTTGAAGCACGGAAAGGTCCATATATAGAAAGAAGTCTTACCACATTCACGGGCTTCATCATCTTTCCTGTATTTGCAAGGGTGGCCAAAAACCAACATGCAGAGTTCTGACAACTCTACAATCTTCACTGCTGTGAAGGGAGAAAACTACTTCCCCAATAGGTGCGAAAAGCTAATACCAACTACACTGTTGCAAAATAAATGTTCTGCAGTGTCTGATACCAGCACAGCAGCGGGTTGGCGGGGAGGGGAGGAAATGATTTTTGAGTTATTAGTCTTCTCACCAACACTTCTGTAATATTTCTGACCATTGCTAATACAAGGTCAGTTCCACTCGTGCCTATATCAATGGGAGCCCTAGGACTGAAAAAAATCTGCTTGACCTTTAGACACAGTAAATAGGGTTAAGTGACAATGTTTCAAATGCTAGGAGCTGCCTGGAGCCTGTACACTAGGATCTCTACCATTGCAACCACTGGTAGAGCTGCACCTGGGATAGCTAGGGTGGGAAATGGGAAATTTTTGGCAAAATACCACCATCTTCCTCAAACCAAGCCTACCTCCTCATTTTGAGTACAATTAGATACAAAACCTGTTAAGAATTTCTAGATCAGTTGCATATTCACAGCAAAGAATGTGGAAACAATTAAAAAAATAAAGTCACATTTCACATCTTGCTTTTTGTGCAATTCTGACTTCCCCAACATGCAGCTAGAGTAAATGACTAAGCATTACTCTTTAGAATATAAATTATGAACTAACTATGCTAGAAAATGTCCTACAAAATATGAAAGATAAATAACTAAAATATTTCCAGAGGGGTAGCCGTGGTAGTCTGTTGTACAGCAAAAAACAACGCGAGTCCTGTAGCACCTTATAGACTAACAGATTTTCTTCGGCATAAGCTTTCGTGGACTATAACCCACTTCGTCAGATGCAGTGGTTTATAGTCCACGAAAGCTTATGCCAAAGAAAATCTGTTAGTCTATGCAGTGCCACAGGACTCGCGTTGTTTTCAACTAAAATATTGCTGATTACACACACCAGACATCTATAACCAAGGAAACAAGCAGTCAAATGCACTTAACACACAAAAATCTAGGAGTTTTAAAAAACTGATTCAACCTGAGAAATATTTGCTTCATACAACAGAGCAGAAATTTGTCAGAGAACAGATTGAAATTAAATGCTTTCTTCACACCTAAGGCACATGATATGTTCTACCGAGTGCGCAATTATGAAGCCTCATAACTTCTGCTTCAAGTGCTAAAATTGATTAGCACTTCCTGAAAGACACTGCCAATTGCTCAACTAATAGAGACGTTAGCTTTGAAGCTTCAAGGCAAAAATGAACTTATTTGGTTTTAATTATGTATCCACGTCAGAGCTGTTTAAAACTAGCAACTACTACACATTCCGAAATTATTACTCTAATGGCAGGTCTCATTTAGCCAGTGACCACCATGACATTGTCTACACTGAATTTGCTACTAAGGCAAGAATTACTTGTCAACATGATAGCCATTCACTACAAAAAAGATTTATTACATCAGGGTATTTACCTGTTTAGTAAGGGACAAGAGATGGTAGCTCTGGAGAATATCACAAGATTTGCTGCAGTCATTTGTTATGCTTCCAGTCAGTTATTTTTCCCATCTTTTGTCTAATGAATTAGAGGTCTCAGAGTTTAACTTAAGTTCATTAGCTGTGGCATTTCTGAAAACTGCTTCGAGACAGACAGGTATGGAGGAGGACTCAAACAGCCGACCCCACGTAGATGGGACTAAGACTAGAAGAATAATTAGCGTTTATCATCTTTAACAGCCAGATGGATGCAGAAATCTGGGCCATTTTATGAACCAACTTCAACCTGACAAGGTTGCTGTACCCCTATCCTTGGGCACATTTATGAATTTTGTTTGCTGGCTGCCAGCCTCTGTGCAGCGCTCTGACTCAGCCCTGCTTCCATAAAGACTGATTTCAAGTCAGGTGAGAAGGTTTTAATAAAAAACAAAAACAAAACAAAAAAAAACCCACAACTTAAACTTATTAGCAGTATTACGATACCAGCTTGAGGCTGCAGCTGAGATCAATGCCCGTTGTGCTAAATACTATACACACCCATAAGAAGAGGCAGTCCCTGCCATTGAAGACTTCTTTCTTATGTCTGAGTGGAAAAGAAGGTGGAAAAAAGGCTTATCCCCATTTTGCAGATTGGAAATGGAGGTATAGAAAAATAAAGTGACTTCCTCAGGGGGCTTGTCTACATTTGAGACAACACAGTGGCACACCTGTAGCACTTCATTGTAAATACCATCTATGCTAACAGAAGGGAGTCTCCCATCAGCATAGGTAATCCACTTCCCTCAGAGATGGTAGCTAGGTCAACAGAAGAATTCTTCTTTGCTATCTAGTTGTGATGGACTCCAAACAAATGTACAGAGCAAATATTTAGGTACATGAAACTTCAAGCACAAAAGTATGACATTCAGTGATCACACCAGGCAGGGTGAACAAGTCAGTTAGTTTTAACCAAGACGTATCAAACTTAGGCACGTTACAGCAAACATCTCATACACAAACCAATGGACCACTTCTACAGTCATTTGCAGCTTCATTTATCAAGTCCAGCAACTGCTTAAATAGCAAAATAGTACTACTGAAAATGTTTATGACTTTTTAGCTGTCAGTGAAATTTAGCAGGTGAGACCAAGGAAAAGCCGTGATTGTGTGATCAGCCAACTAGTTCTCTGAATCACTAGAAAGTGAAATGCCACTTCAGAATTTACGAACCTCTGTTTTAGATTATGAGTATGTGTAAAGTGTGATTACAGTTTATGCTATAGTGATATCAATAAAATACAACTTGCTACAGATGAGTGGAGTTTTAGCAGAATATAGTTTCAGTGAACCATGTCTAATACAAGTCCAATAAATGTGGTAAGTTTATCCCGTACTTGCTCTCAGCTACATGGTTCAGCCCAGAGTAATACAAAGAAAATAATCCTTTGGTATATACTAGCATCAAAAAGGAATTCTGAATCATTACAAGTCTTTGTAGTTTGCAAAAGTTTCCTGCAAAAACAGGTTTTGCTTCTGCAATAATGAAAAGGTTATGGGATTTTTCCCACTTCTTAAAAAAAGAATCTTGTCTGAAAAATTATTGGACAACTCAAATGAGCAATAAAAGATGCTGTTAATGGAAGGGGCGAGGCTGTTGAATCCTTAATGTTTTAATTAAGCTGGTGGTTAAAAGTCTTGAACCATCTAGAGAAAAATTCCCCATAGCTGATCTCATTTCACTTCTTTGTAGCTGTTTTGGCTATAATCTTTGTAGTTTCCGAATTTTCCAGAATTTTCTCTGATCTTATCTAATATAGGAAAAGGAGAAAATCTGCAGTGGGCGGGATGGGTGGGGACACACACTTTCCCACCTCTTGTATACAATAAAGCAAAAAGATGCAAAAGCCTAGTTTTTGTTTATTGCATTACAGAGTGCCTTCAAACAGTATGGAGGTGGGAGAGGGCAAACAATGTCTGCTGGAAGTTTTTTCACTACCAACTCACTAGTGGCAGAAGCTCAAGTGCATCTGTCCTCTAGAGCCTCTTGATTTCTATGCAACATCTCTTGGAAAAAAAAGATCTGAGGCAGTCACTAAACTGAAATTAAGATTGGAAGCTCAATCACATTATTCAAGACCAAAAGCGGAAAAACTGAGTTTATAATAGAGAGCTAGGGCTGGTCTACACTGATAACTTACACTGACACAGCTGCTTCTCTCAGGAGTTGAAAAATCCATGTCCAAGAGATGTAGCTATCGCAACCTAACTGCATGTTGACAATGCTAGGCTAATGGAAGAATTCTTCCATCAACCTGCAGAAATGTTAATAAGAGCCCCAAGACCCTCCCGCTCCTCTCAGGATAGGTAGGATCTACACTTAAACCGCTTCAGCTGTGCCACTCTAACGGTTTAAATGTAGAAAGACAACAGAGTCCTGTGGCATTTTTAAAGACTAACAGATTTATTTATCGCATGAGCTTTCGTGGGAGAAAAATCCACCTCGTCAAAACGCTTGAAAATGCGAAACTTCCAATATGGGAGGTTTCCCATTTCCAAAGCGTCTGACGAAGTGGGATTTTCTCCCATGAAAGCTCATGCGATAAACAAATCTGTTAGTCTTTAAAAGTGCCACAGGACTCTGTTGTCTTTCTACAATAGACTAACACGGCTACCCCTTTGGGGTTTAAATGTAGGCATACCTTGAGACTCAATAGGAACCAAGAAGGACTCAAAGAGAAAGGGCGAGAAAGAGCCTTTTTAGTTTTATCATTCTCAAAAGTGAAATTTGACACTTCTCTTGCATAGTATCAGTGATTTGATTTCCCTGCGTATCCCGTGCTAAGACATGGTGGCTTTGTCCCCTAGTGCAGAGGTTCTACATTAGGAGAAAACAAGGGCAAGAAAAACAAAGCAACTTGTAAGCATCCTCGAATAGGTACACTTTACTCCATAACTTCTGTACCGTAAACACCAGGCTGACGGAAGTCTGTTTTCATTCTTGCATCAGTGCACATTTGCAGCATGAGATTCTTGAGACTGCTTAAATCCAAAGAGTCAAAAGGAAGCTTATCTGTCTTGCAAGGCAGTTTGTTTGCAAGTTAACACAACTGAACCAGAACCGCTGAATAGATCAGTCACAAAGGTGAACTTTTGCCGCACATTCTCATCCTGACAACTGAGAAACTAAAAGAATAAAACAGTTCCATTTCTCCAGTAGGTGCTAGATGATGTCAGTGATGGCCATTCTCAGTGTGCTACCAAATATCATTAACTGAGGTTTCTGAAGCTTCAGGGTAAAGGAAGCAAGCTTTGATAAAAACCTCTGTCAAAAGAGAACCCTCAAACCACCATGTACTTCTGGGTCTTGTAGTTTGGGGACAGTTTTGGCAAAACATTCAAAATCTCAACTAGCTCTTCCTGGAGCACAAATGGCCTCTGTACACCACCATTAAAACTAAGCCATCAGACCAGCTCAGTCTGTAATTTAGTAGCATCTTGTGTCTCTCAGAATCTCTTGCCAAATCTCCCTTTATTGACACCACTGGCATTGACAGTACTGATGCATCTTTTCATTATGGATTCAAGCTCATCCATACCTTTTCACTGAAGCCTTGCTAGCAAGTCCTTCTTGCTAGGCAAAACAGTGAAACAAAATGTTTGAGTGCAGTTCAGTACACTTGCTCCTGCACCTTGCATAGACACTGCCCCATCAGCTCTCTTGCCTCAGCACACTGAAAAAATGTATTTGCCAGCTGGCCTATCACAGAGCTCATCTGACAACACACCTTCAGAAAAACAATGATCACAGTAAAAAAAGGGAATGCATATCACTATCTTGGGCTTCCGTCATGACAGCAAGACTATCATCCAAACAACTGCTACGGAAAGGACTTTCTAGCTATTTTGTTTTGTAGAAAATGTGTCAGATCTCACGCTCCTCTATAATATGCCGTTGCTCTGTGTATATCTGCATTTTTTCTGGTTGTACAGCCAGAACAAATTTCTCCACAATTCCTGTTACTGAACAGCTTCCTTGCTTTCCCCAGAAGTATTGCAATTTTTAAAAGTAGCCATCCAATTTATTTAAAAAAAAAAAAAAAAAAAAAGTGAACTGTCACTTTTGAGCTCAGTTTTTGGCTCATTAAACAGCTTGTGCCTCAAACTCACCATGGCAATTTTGGTCAACTTCACCTTCATGAATGCTACAGTGATGTTGCAGTGAGTAAATTTTAATTTGATGGTTTTTTCCTCTTACAAAGAGCACACACTGCAACTTGCTCAGAAATGGAATGGAGTGGCTTCAGAAACACAAGAAGCTGCATTTCCCATTAGTCCCTAAATGCTCATTTTTCTTCCTTCTACGATCTGCTTTTCTTAGTAGCATGTGAACTGTGAACATGCTTGAATTGTGTCTATTACATTCAGGGTTATTTACTAGCATTGACTTTTTGAAAAATCTTTCCAATATTCATTTGTTTTTTTAAATTTTCACCACCTGCCATGACAATCTCAACCTACCCCAAAACCACACAGTAATCTTCCAAACAATGACACTGGCCAATAGCTTCATATGGTGCTTTTGTAGCACGAGATGTAAACATGGTAACTGACCAATCAACATGCTTTGGGATTTGAAAGAAAGCGATACCTATGTAGGATAGCTCTGCCTGCACTGTATCATAATATTTAGAAGGGAATGAGTGTGCATTATAACTTGTGTTTACAAGCCAACTTTAATTCTTAAGATCTCAGTGATTGCTGGGGCACTGTGGAGGTTGTAGTGGCCACACAAAAAAAATCTGCAGGTGGCTGCATTTGAGAAAGATTACTCTAGTGGCTAGTCCATGTTAGAGGTTTGCCAGTCTTGGCCACCACTGAGAGGCCTAGTCCTTTCAGTTGAAGCAGTAGAGGATCATACAAGCATCGTTATACCTGCGCGATGAGTAGTCTCATAAGATCCAGCTCTGTAGAACAAGCTGGGTAGTCCACTTTTGTTCAGACAGGGAAACTGTAGTACTATTATTCTACCAAGGACTCTGAATGCTAACAGCACCCTTTGGATTGCCAAATTCTGATTAACTTATGTTCAATCCTTTTCTCCAAAAGGATCATTTTTCTTGTAGAATTAGACAACTTGAACTTGTTACCACAATAGACTATATTCACTACACACAAATCATGTTCCAGAGATTCCTTTAGTAGGTGATTCCATCAGCTTCCATAACAGAAGAAAAGATGCTTTAAGTGGGGGGGGGGGCACGCGGGGGAAAATCTAGAAAATTCTGGTCTGTTAAATAGTAAGGACATGGCCTTTAAACAGGTTATCAGTAGACCTGTGTAAGTCCAGTGACTCTTTCATACAGTGCTTGTTTCTGTGACAGGTCCTAAAAAAGATATTCTGATGTTTTAACATTCTCCTGAACCAAAGGCTGTTTTGACCATTTCCACACAGACTCAAAAGCCAAGTATATTTCTTTCCACGGGAGGGCGGGAAATGCAACACATTTAGTGAGGATAAGCAAAGATGGAAGTACGGCTACATCTAAGAAGTTACAGATCAAGGGTTTCCTACCTCTTCCGTGGGCTTGAGTGGCCAAGACAGGTTTGTCAACTGCAGGAGGTGCTAAGCATAGGTATACATTTCTGAGATTGTCTCATCTGATGGTTCAAATTCCTGTGGGCAGGAGACACAAACAGACCCAAATGGCTCTCTGCAGTCTAGAAATGCCTAGGTCTAGGAAGAAAGTAGGTAGGACTGAGCCCTGCAGAATCAAAACCTTTTCATTTAATAACTTCTACAGAAGAGAGTGAGAGTAGACTATACCAGACACAGAACTATTGTTTTCTTTGAAATCTTATTTATTGTATTGCCTCCTACTTTTAAAAAACAGGAGCATTATCAACAAAATAAAGACATATTAGCTATGCGAAATTTTTCAGCATGGGTTAAGTACACTAGCATAGACAAGCCATTAGTGTCCTGTCTGTCTGTATTTTTATTGCTTTGAAAACCACTTCCTCTTGCATGCAAGAGCATCATGTCCACAGAAGCAAGATTCAGTTATGCCTGCAATAATAGAGTACAAGCAGTGCTGTGTATTTTAATTTCATTTTCTGCTTCTGCCAGTGTGCTGTCACGTGAGAGTGCTGCTATAAAGTTCAATCACGCCCATGTCAATAGCTGTAGAAATAGTGTTCAATCAGCATCATTCCTGAGAATTGGACTTTGAATCATTTCTGTAGCATTACACAGAAGACAGACATTCCTTACATGAGAGAGCTTACAGTTTAAACAACTTTTTAAAAGAGGAACCACCACACTTCACCTAAAATAAGTTTCTGCCAAATTATTCTTAAAATTTTTCACTTTGGATATCTATTTTTTCCTTGGATTGCCTTGGATAATTTTGAGTCTTAGAACTGAAAGAAGTGGTCTTTCATTACTGGAAGCCATAAACCCACAGACGACCTTTGGAGTTTTCGTTACTACAGCTGGATCCAACATGAAGTGTTGAGGCTGCTCAAAAGCAAAGAAAAAGCTGAAGAATTCTTATGAAGCACCACTTTTGTTTACACTCAGCATATATGTGCAAGATATGTCTCATATTTTAGATGCATTTATTTTAGTACCTTAGTTTAACTAGAAATTGTCTCAGCTTCCAGTTAGCCCATTCAATATTGACTATTTGAACACTGTCACAAGGCCTAAGGCCACAAGTCAAATCAGAGCCTGGCCAGTTATTCAGTGCTTCCTTTACAATATCGCTTGTATTTAGCAATTTCACCCTGTAGATTCCAATTTCAGTTTTAAGAAACAGCAGAGTTCTGATCAAGTATGAAAAGTACAGTAGAAAATTAGGCCTTTTAGAAATGATTATTCAGGATACTTACCTGAATGCACCAATTTTTAATTATGTTCATAAGTCCACTAAAATAAACCCACCAGAATATGGAAACAAAATTCCAAATTTTAAAGATTAGAACCACAGAATGCATATGGTTGGCCACCTAGTCAAAGAAACTTTTCAAATTTATTTAGACAGCAAAATAATTGTTAACTAAGCACACTCTCTTATAGTACCATTACTTTCAAATTAATCAGTTTCTCAAGGGAAGTTGTTTTATGCAGAAAGTTAACTTCAGTTTTATAATCATCTGGGAGTCATCACTTGTACTAATTTATAGCAACCTTCGCGGACAGTTTTCAAAACAAAAATCTGTCCATATGAACAACAATATGGAAAGTAGTTTTGACAGACAAATTACTCCAAGAGGAATGGGGATAAAATGCTGGAGAAACAGCAATGAAAGTGATTTTATGCATAGATAGTGGACATGACCAGAGTACTGGATGTGATTTGTATCAGATATTGTAGACAATGGGATATAACAAGAAAGAATTCTTTGGTAATCCTCCTGGACTTCCCAGTGAAAGTAGGTATGCCACAAAAAAAGAACAACTGTTTATTCAGTACTCAGACAAAAGTACATTCATCTTCAAAAAAAATGGATGTACACTTGTGAATTTTTAATATATTAATGTTTGATAAACACACCTGATTTAATAAACGAGTAGTCAGTGTCACTCAATAAAGTTACCACAAACACATCCTTGTGTGTGTGTGTGTGTGTGTGTGTGTGTGTGTGCGCGCGCGCGCGCGCGTGCGCGCACCCCTCTGCCTTATATATTGGACAAACAGGACAGTCTCTGTGCAAAAGAATAAATGGACACAAATCTGACATCAGAAATTGCAACACTACAAAACCAATAGGGGAACACTTCAATCTCTCTGCTCACTCCCTTGACGACTTAATAGCTGTGTTGAAACAGATGAATAACAAATCACAGCTTCAAAGAGAAACTGCAGAACTCAAACTTATATGCAAATTTGACTCAGTTGCTTTGGGGTTAAACAGGGACTATGGATTTTTCTCTCATTACAACAGGTGATCTGACCTCACCTTCCTCTATGTGCTGTTCCCCAGTGTTTGAATCCTAATACCTATTTTGATTTGCTGTTACAGCCTGACCTGATCCTATGTCATACACTCCCCTGCATTTAATTTCCTCCCATTCTGTAAGTTTCCCCATCTTCAAAGCGTCTGACGAAGTGGGATTTTCTCCTACGAAAGCTCATGCGATAAATAAATCTGTTGGTCTTTAAAAATGCCACAGGACTCTGTTGTCTTTCTACAATAGACTAACATGGCTACCCCTTTGGAATTTGACATCCTCGTATAGCATACTTTAATGTAGTAACACCATATTAAATAGAGAGGCTTAATTACATCACTGCACAATGTTTCTCTAGCCAAAAAGAATTTTTTTTTATATTTACTTGGCAATGATTTCCAACCTGTTAAAAGCTTCCTGAATAAACAAGTTGTTTAAAATATAAAAACCAAAATTTAAGTGCATGAAGTTGGAAATCTAATTACAGTTGGAGTTCACAGGGCAAATCATTGTTCCTGAAGATGAGCTTATGAAAATTACAAGAGACAGTATGTAAATAGAAATTCAAGTAACCACTAGTACAATAGGAAAAATAATTCCAACAAAAAAGGATCAAGTACTTAAACATTTGCTAGACAAAGAACAATAAAAGGCAATGCTACAGTCACTGACTTCCTTCAAATTGGTAGTATTTATTAACCAACTCTGGACATTCTGGTCACATACTGAGATTTAAACTCAAACACAACACAGAATTCATTAGACAATTAAGCAGAGAACCATATGGAATTCAAGTTTAGAGACCAAAAATGAACACAAACTCATCCCAGGATGTCTCAGACAGTTATCTGCATAAAACACAGATGCAATTTTTGTACGTCTATTTTGAAACAAGACACAATCTGAGCAGAATTCTAATCTAAAATCCTAGGTCAGGATCATAGCCCCATAATACACAAACTAAGTAAATCATCTCCAAGTACTTAAGTCTAACATATTAAGCCTTACTGATGTTTAGTAATGGCATACATCACATCTTTCTCACAAATGGAAAATAGATATGAGAACTGCAAGTCCTGTAAAGCAGTCTTTCAAGTTAACTGTAAAACATCAGTCCTGCAAAAGGAAACCTACGCACCAAGGATATTGTCCATCAAAGCAATTCACAAGGATTTTAAAACCCAAGTTAAGACCACAAACCAAATCTCCTCCCTCCGCAAAAAGTACCTTACTTGAAAAACACTGAACGCTGCTGCCACAAAACCAAAGAAATCTTTTGAAGTTAAATGCATACCAACCATGATTTCATGCGAAAAAGATAAGATTTAACGATTTTTCCCACAGTGAATGTTCAACTCTTTGAGGGAAGAGGGGGGAACAGGAAGTGGGGGTGAACATATATAGCAAGAAATCAATACAGCAGCCTGATTCTCAGGAATGTAGTTCTTACTTGACAAGCCATGTACTTCAACTACATATTCTAAAAACTATATATTCTAAAAAGTTCCAACATCAGAAAAGTCAGAAACAAAAAAAAAAAAAAGTTACAAAACTGTAAAGTTAAACTAAGAGAACCTTTTTTTGAAGACCTTGAGGAAAATTTAACTTCATTTAAGAAAATAGGTAAAGAAATAAAACATGCAAGCAGCATCAAGCTCATATTCCTAGGGCCAGCTTCTAACAAAAACACAACTCACCAATTCTGCAAACATAATATTTTGCATCATTCCTCTGTACTGAGAAAGGAAAGGAATTTATTAAGCCTCTACAGTTTTACTTTTGAAATGGATGGAAGAATGCCTCAGCCAGACGGATTATCCTCACTCTTATCTCAGGTAAATAACGCTGAAAGAAATTCACTCAGCACCTAAGTTAGTCAGTGCTACAAGTTGTCAACTGTTACTGGAAAGACTCAGACAGTCTACACGAAAGAATTAGATTGACCCAGCTATGTTGCACAGGTGGTGACAAATCCACATCCCTGAGTAAGATCATTAGGCTCACCAAACTCCCCACCTCCACGTAAACCATCTCAGGGCTTGCCTACACGAGCACCGTACTCCGCATTAAAAAACATTACCGCGCGTTAACAAGCAAACTGTACAGACGTGAAATGTTGTTGCTGCGCACTAAGCGCCTTGTTGCTGCGCATTCCAACAACCACTCCGGCGAGAGTGGTAACAGCTGTTGCGTATCAGCTGCTGCGCGTTTGTGCTCGTGTGTTCGCTTTCCGCGCATTGATCTGCCTCCGGAAATGTCCCATCATTCCCAAGCCGTCCTCTCTGTGCTTCCCCCCACCCTCTCTTTGGCAGTGACAAAACTGTCCCCGCCTACAGAGGGGAGATGTGACGGGAGGCAACATGTATGTCCAGATGTGAAGCATGATACAGGGTTCAGACTCTCAGAACTCTCTCTAGCACAGTGGCTGGAGGTTTACATGACAAAGGGAATGCTAATACCCTCCCTGGCTCAGGTCGAAGTGAAGAGAATCTCCCAACAGGACAGTGGGAGGAGGGGCTGTCAGCAGTTGTTTACAACAAAGACACAGAGACTGTGTGAGGGGAGAAGCTGCAGGCTGACTCCAAGCACGTACTCAGGGAAAGTGGAACGCTGGGATACGTGCCCAGAATTCAGTTCGCTAATGCGCATCACAGCGAGGAATCCTGTGACGTAACAAGGAGCGAAGTGTGTACAAGGTACAGCGCAATAAAATCCACGTGCTTCTTACAGCGCAGTTCAGAAGTTGCGCTCTAATTTGATCGTGTAGAATAAGCCTCAGAGAAATTAGTTACCTGCACCAACAGAACCTCTTCCATTGCCATAGCAGTGTGTATTCTGAAGTGCTGTAGCTGTGCATCTGTAGCAATATTTTTCAACCTGTGGGCCACAGACCCTAGGAGCTGGCAGATGTCTAAAGTTTCCAAAGCGGTCTGCCCCTCCACTCAAATTTTTTTGGTAGAGGTCCGCATATGAAAAAGGTTGAAAATCATTGCTCAGCAGCATTTCAAGTTAGACACTCCTTAAAATGAGAGGAAGTAGGATTGACTAGGCACAGGAAATAAAGTTAGGTTCCAGAGCCATCCCTGCCTGCTCCTGACTTGGTGAAAGCCAAACTCTCTGGATCTGAGTCAATTAGGGGAAATAGAATTAACTAGCTGTCTAACAAGGAACCAAGACTAAACTGATAAAAAATTAGCACCTTTAAGACTGTTACACTTTTGTTAGACTTAAGACCCCCCCAAACATAATTTCCTCTCCCCACCCCATATATCTACACTTAGTTTGTTTTGACTAAGAAAACTCATTGAGTTTAGGTCAGAGTTTAGCTAATGTGCTAGAAATTGACAGATTAGACCAGAAGCAATATAGAATTTTTTACTTAGCTTGCATGATGGCATTTGTTGTTTTTAAATCTGCAGCAGGAACAAAAGCTCAAGATAACTGGTTATCGATACAAAACAGCTCAGTTTAACAACTGTTGGCATATAGACCAATACAGATTAGTGAATGGAGAAGAACTATGTTTAGGACCCAACACATCAAAAATCCCTACTTTAATTCTTCAAGAAAAGATATGCTACCCAAAAATAATTCTGAGCTGTTTGTATATCTTTCTGCCGATAAACTTATTTAGGCTAGGATTTGAAATTGCTTAGATTTCACCCAGTAATCTGAAGTCTTATTAATACAGCCTTAAAGACAGACCCAAAACAGTTTTCCAGGAATGCCTTAAATTTAATATTTTAGTATAACTAAAAGGTTGTTTTTTCCTCCTTTTAGAGCCCTGGCATGACAAATACCTGGCTTCATACCATCAACAAGAAAGAGAATTTAGGCCATGTACACACTTCTATTGCGGGACAAGCAAGCGTTATAATTATAATGCTTTACCCCATCCACACAGCACTCCTTCTAGCGAAAAGGAGCGTTCACATACTCCTCTGAATTTTCGCTAGAAGGAGCAGTGCATGGTGGGAAACTGGCAGCGGTGCTGGCTTGAGCCCCAGTCCTGCCCCTGGGGCTCAGATGGACTGAGGCACCCTTGCTGCAGGCAGGGCTTAGCTGCTGCCGGCCAGCTGAGAGGCACCTGAGCCCTGGCTCAGCAAAGCCCAGCTGCAGCAGCTGAGCCCGGGCTGCAGGGACTCCAGCTCCCCTGGTGGGGCTCCAGCCCCCAGGCAGCCAAGCCAGGGTCAGCTGCCACAGCGGGGCTCCAGCCACCAGGCAGCTAGGCCCTGCCACTGCCGCCAGGCAGCCGAGCCCCGCCGCCAAGCCCCGCCGGGCAGCTTGAGAGCCCCGCCGTGGCCACAGCTGCAGTGGGGCTCCAGCCACCAGCCAGCTGAGCCCCACTGGAGCCCGGTGGGTGGCGGGGCTCAGCTGCCATCAGCCAGCAGAGCCCCGTCCCTGGCCTCAGCGGGGCTCCCAGTCGAGCCCCGCCACAGACCAGGCTGAGTGGGACTCGGCTGCTGCTGGCCAGCAGAGCCCCGCTGGAGCCCGGTGGGTGGCCAGGTACGGGGCTCTGCTGGCCAGCGGTAGCTGAGCCCCGCCACCCACCGGGCTCAGTGGAGCTCAGCTGACCAGCGGCAGCTGAGCCCTTACCGGGATCCAGCTGGCCGGGGGCAGCTGAGCCCCACTGGCCAGTTAAGCCCCGGTCCCTAGCAGTGCTCCGCTCCCGACTCAGCTGGCCGGAGGTCGAGCCCTGCTGCCTGCCAGGGACCGGGGCTTAGCTGGCTGCAGCTGGAGCTGTGGGGCTCAGCGGGGCTCTGACCGCTGGCCAGCTGAGCCCTGAGCCCCTGCTGGGGGAGCTCAGTTGGCGGCTTGAGCCAAAGTCTGGCTCAAGCTGCTATTTGTCAATTTCACTGCTCTGTTAGAGCAGTGAAATTGACAAATTTGACAGCTCCAGTGTCCCAGAGTGCCCTCGACTGGCACTCTGGGACATTTCCGGAGGCTGTCAAAAACACAAGAAGTGTACACATAGGCTCTACCACAGAACAATTGTTCCATGGTAAGCCTTACCACCCTCGTTTGGGTGGTTTACATGTTGCACGGCAAGAGGGCTGTTGCTGCGCAACAAGAAGCATTTGTGTGTGTACACTCTGCTTGTTATTGTGCGATAAGGAGCCTTACCGCGCGATAACTTTGTAGTGTGCACAAGACCTTAGTTTGTGGCATCTGCAACCCCCAATTAGTTGTTGGTGTACAGAGCATTTGTACTCTTTTACAGAAACAGCTTCCTCAGAGGTAGCCGTGTTAGTCTATTGTAGAAAGACGACAGAGTCCTGTGGCACTTTTAAAGACTAACTGATTTCTTTATCGCATGAGCTTTCGTGGGAGAAAATCCCACTTTGTCAGAGGCTTTGAAGAT